>JADRCH010000124.1:6764097-6851634 GCA_019843965.1 Rhynchomys soricoides
CTCTCTCTCTCTCTCTCTCTCTCTCTCTCTCTCTCTCTCTCTCTCTCCTCCCTCTGTGTGTGTGTGAGGAGGAGTAGTACTTAGCAGTAGGAATAGGAGGAACCGTAGTGGTATTAGAGGGTGAAGTGGCATGCCAGGGGAGAATGTCCCAAACAAAATCATAAAAATCATAAAAGAGATCAATTTCTAATAGAAATGCAAAACTCTCTCTCTCTCCCTCTCTCTCTCTCTCTCTCTCTCTCTCTCTATATATATATATATATATATATATATATATATATATATGTTATACACACACACACATATACACTTTCTATATAGCTTGGGAGTAAAGGTTTATATTGAAAGGAAGATTTCTGAGAACATTATCAACGTAAAATAAAAACCCTTAGAAGTGAATCTTCTAACCAAAATACTTTCCTTCTATATGCCAAGGACTCAAAAAAAAAAAAATGCTATCCTTATGTATTACACGAATGCCATGTAATGGATCATCAGCAAACTTGACAACTACAATGCTCTATTCCATGCTTTTTATTTTCACAGAATTCCCACTCAGTGCCATTGACTTCTTAGCCTGTTTTAACAGGGTAAAAATGACCAACAACTTGCAATTCTATGGACTCTTTACCCTCAATAGTTAATGCTACCTCTGTTCAGATCTGCTGTTTCATTTTCCTTCTAGACTTAAAATGACCGTGACGAGTAAACCGTAACACAGTTTCTACTGAGAATTTTGCTGCTTGCTTTAGCTCTTCTCCTGTCAGAAGGCACCACCCTGCTTCTCTCTACTCCAATGTACGACAAGTTACTAATATGTTAGTCAGTTATCCCTCCCCAACCTGGGCATTTGATGACATGAAACAGTCAACACGGAAGAAATAGCTGTGAGAATAAAAGAAGAACATTGGACCAACTGTTCCCAAAATGCTTTGCTCAACATGCTAGACAGTTTAAAATACCTAGATATTCTAGAGCAGGGGTTCTCAACCCGTGGGTCACAACCATTTGAACACACATTTCCAGTGGTCTTAGGAACTCACACACCGCTCAGTAGCAACATTATAGATATCAAGGGGCACCAAAAGTAAATTTATGGATGGGAGTTCCTATGATTGCCAGAAATGTGTGTTTTTCAGTGTTTATGACACACAGGTTGAGAACCACTGTTTTAGAGGATAAAAATATTTCATATAAAGTTCCAGAGTTTTGGATATTTTTTAGAACATGAAAATCTATATGAGGTCAAAACTTTGCAAATCAGTACTGACTTGGTGCTCTGGACCCTAGTCAGTCAGCTCTGCTTTCTTCTGTTCCTTACTGCTCTACAAGACAAGAATCTTCCCTGAATTTTCATCTTTTGCACAGGCACTGGAGATTGCTTCTCGGAGTTACTGTCTGTAGGAGGTAGTATTGGTCAAAACGATCAAGTCTCGAGCCTTTTTCCCCTTCTAATTAATCCTGCAACGGCTTTACTATCATAAGATTGTTTTCCAAAGCCAAATGACTGAGATCTTTATATTAAAATGAGCATTTGAAGTAAGAATTAACACAACATAACAGATGCCCAGTTTTTTCTAACCTTTTTTGGTGACATCTAAACTTTACTCTGAATCTTATTTCAGGGATAGAAATCTTCTTCTCAGGCTCTACTCATAACTGCCATGCTTAGAGAACAGTGACAACATCATCTGGTTAATCATGCGGAAAAAGATCTGGGGATTTACTGGGAAAACTTCCAACATCAGAAATCGAAAGCTAATGGCAGCACTGTCTGCGAGTTGAAAGGCACTGAAGAGGATTGCAACCCCATAGGAAGAACAATAATATAAACTAACTGGACCACCCCCCAGACCTCCCAGGGACTAAGCCACCAACAAAAGAATCCATGAGTCCACATGGAGGGACCCAAGGCTCCAGCTGCAGGTGTAGCAGAGGATGGCCTTATCTGGAATCAATGGAGGGTCCTGTGGAGGCTAGATGCTCTAGCGTAAGGGAATGCTAGGGCTGTGAGGTTGGAGTGGGTGTGTGGGTCGGGGAGCATCCTCATAGAAGCAGGGGAAGGGGGATGGGATACGGGGCTTGCAGAGGGGAAACCAGGAAGGGGGACAACATTTGAAAGGTAAACAATTAAAATAACCAATAAATAAATAAATAAAAATAAAAAATAAAAGAAAGATAAGGAGGATGCTGAAGTTCTGGGCCACAAGTCACTCAGATTGTGCATTTTAGAAGGGAATCCACGATAGGACACGGACATGGGAGGAAGTAGAACCACACACGGGTAAAAGGAACTCAGCCCAGCCATCTTTATTGCTTTCTGCTCAAGATGGGTAGCACCCGATGTCTGGTTCTCTTTAACTCCATTAATGTAACTGTAGAGGAGAGATCAGATGCACGTTTCATTTTAACACCAAAAATTAGAAACATGTCTTTTAAAGGCATGGATTATGTCTCTCCGACCCCAGCTGGGCCTTACTTAATATACAAGTTATTCTTCCCAGCAAATTCTGTTAATGAAACGTACTATCATTGTAATGATGTATATGTACATGTATATATATGAATGAATATGTAAATACAATATAAAACCTGGGGAGTCCATTTAGTGGCTTTTGTATGTATATGTTTTAGGGCTGACTACTTTAACAACTTGGACAATAACATACACTTATTTAAACTGGTTATCTTAATTTAAAAACATTAATTTTCTAAAAAACAAATTGGAATATTTTTGAGAGATACAATGACGATATTTGGGAGCTGCTATTTATCTCTAATATAAGCACATTAATATGGCAGACTTTGTTGCCTTAATACCTATACGTGACTGGTACCATGGGGGCTATTATCGGACGCCCAATCCCCCGGAAGTGGAGTTACCGACAGTTGCATATCACTTTGTGAGAACTGAACCTGGGTCTTCAATTAAGGCAGCTTAACCATTGAGATATCCAACCAAAGCACAATGGGCTTTGGCTGGGTCCTCTTTTCTTAACAATCTCCATTACTATTTTCAATTCATATTTAGTATTAGAAAAATTCTATCAGAATGGCAAATGTCGAAGGAAACATTCATTTTAGCAGACGAGCCACTCTATAAACGGAAAACAACAACAAAAAATGAGCTGGGTGGTATGATCTGTATCTGGTCATTTATCTCACTCCTGAATTTATGGAAGATTCCAGCTTCCTTTTTGGTGTGTCTGTGCATTTCATTTTACATATTAAGCCTATTGTTATATATATAAAATGAAAAACCCTGCGATATGGAGAAAAGTCTTATAACTATATTAGAATCTAAACCAGTATTCCTTACAAAGGTACATCCAGGAAGATGGCAGTTCCTATCACTCCTTAATACTGAATGATTATTATGTAAGTCAAGTTACAGGCATCAATATTTTCTTATTAATTTAGTTAGTTGTTTAATTTAGTAGGCAGTACAAATTTATCATTTTCTTGCTTGCTTGCTATTAATTACTTGTGCATGTGTTAAGTGTGTGTGCATTTTTGTGTGTGTGTGTGTGTGTGTATGTAGGTGTGCGTGGGTGTGTATGTGTGTGTGATGTGCTGGAGAATGTATGGGAGTGTGCATGTGCACACACATAGGCATGGTGAGGTCAGTGCAGAACTCAGGAGGCTTCCTCTAATGCTTCCTGCCTTATGTCTCTGAGAGGGGTCCTAACACTGAACTAGTAGGTCCCCTTTTCTTGCTAGGCTAAAAAAGCGTTGCAAGCATGCTCTTGGGACCTGGCTGTCCCTGTCTTCCAAAGTCAGTTACTGGTGAGCATAGCCACATCTGGCTGTTTTATAGAAGTGCTGAGGATTTGAACTCAGGTCCCCATGCTTACTCATCAAACTATTTTTCAGGCCCTACTTCTTTTCCTTTTACAGAGCAAATATATGTTACTTACATTTTACCAGCAATAACCAATTCATGGATACTTTAATCATCATCTTCCTCATTTCTCAATGGAGTAATTAAATGAAGCTTACTAAATTTATATTCTTCTCAAAATCCATAGCTCAGGATTGACAATGCTGAAATGAAACCTTGAGTTTTTCTCCTCTATGGATTTAGGGAAATCTTTGTCCATGACTCAAGTAATTCATCACCAGAATTACAGACATACAGCGTGTAGTCACTAATATCCTCTGAATAGTCACCCTATGAATTGCAGGTTTTTCGTGAGCCTTGGTTAATAATTTTTTATTCAATACAATAAAGACAAATAACACAAGTTTGGATAAATTTTTAGCTATAATTTAATTCGTGAGAACTGTTTTAATTCCATTTTAAGTATTATCAGGTTTTAATTACTTCCCAGGACAACATGTTCACACCATTCTTTCTGATAGTACTTCGACATTAACTTACAATTATAGAAAAGTCTCTAGGACAAATAAAGTCGAAGACAAACTCTCACACAAGCCAACTGCTTTAAATATAGGGAACCAACAAAGAGCGGTGAGATGTTTCAATCTCTCAGAGGCTTCTGCTAGATGAGCAGATCAGCCATCACCCCTAAGAGGAGGTTAATCACAGAGGAATAGAGGGGAGAGAATGGAGAGAGAATGAGTGACTCAGTATCGGAAGGAAGGTAGAAGTAGAGATGTGAACAAGTGAGTCGAGCACTCAAGATTAGCAGTTCTTCTCTGGAAGGCGAGCCAGTAAGAGAGGGATATGGTAAGCTGATGCGTAGGGTTTCCCAGCCACATCCAAGGAGACTGCCGCTGAGATCATGCACAAGACTGGAGGCTCCAGTTTCACTGGCAAGTGATCGGCAAATTGTTAGTTCTGTTTGTGATTTATATGACACAATATATTATATTAAGTCATTTTAACTTAGGTAGTTACTGATTCAAAAAAGTATGTTACAAGCCGCAAATAGGAGGACTGGAAATTTGCTAAAGTATCTGAAAATAAAAGTCTAGGCTCTAGAAGAGACACATGATGATCACTGGCTACCGCAGATTGTGTTCATTTATCTACCAAAAATATAAGTAACGAGATATAAAACCAGACATTTTATAGACTATATAGTGTTCCAAACTGTGTGAAAACAATGCCAGTCACAGTAAAATCATACTGAATCACAAGCCATATACAAATGGTCGCATTGGGAAAATATACATTTGACTTACATTATTTTGGGGTGAGCATTCTCCAACATTTCAGAAGGCAAATAACAGAGAATATTATTATTTCCTGATGAAAACCACATCAACAAGGAGTCCTACTTAAGAAAGGTGATAATCTTGCCTAAGAGAAGGAAGGGTCGAAAATATCCAACTACTCACAGGCTGTTTGAAGAGCTATCTCATGTCTAAATCATTTACCATATTAGAATATTGGGCAAGATCCTTTCCTTTAAAACAATCTTATGAAAAATTATTGTCTGGAAGCTCTTTTTAGGAGATCTTAGGAAGTTTTCCACCAAGCTTACAAAAGGCTGTGAAATACATTTTTAATATATCCAATTGATGCGTATTACACTGTACTTACTTTGAAAGAAGTTGTCTACATACTTTAAATTCTAACTTTATATCGACACTTACAGAAACTCTCCTCATTCAAAATGAAGCAGGCCAACTACCACATTCGACACTGTATAAATCACAAACAAAATGACATTCTTGCTACACACACACACACACACACACACACACACATACATATAAATTAAGTGCAAGAAATAAACATGTTCTTTATAGCACAAGCTAGGGCTAACTGGACATTAAGTAGATGCATACTAGTGCATTGAATTTGTACTTAATGTATAGTCTTACTTCACACTTTAAATAATAAAAATGGATTATAAGTAGCTAAAATCTGTGACAGTTCATTCATTAACCAAACTTCACGGAAAACTACTCTGATTTGATTTTAAGTTAATAAAATAAGTTAATAAAACCAAACCTTATGATATTAGTGAAAAGTATACCTCAAAGCAGAATACCAATTTCTAAGATGTGTTTTCCTGACCTTCACAGCTTACTGGCTTCAGCTTCAGTTTTGAGTTCTGACAGCCATGGGAAAGGAATAGCAGCAACTCAATGTATTTATGAAGAGACGATTTATAATGGCTACTCATGGACATCTTGGAAAAGGTTGTAGGTGCCTATGAACTAGATGATAACTGAGATGTTTTCTTATGTCAGTCTGAAGACTAGCATACCATTCTTCCCTAAATACATGAATCTTACCTAGAAGCAATATTAAGAAAACCTCAAAGCAATCACTCAATCCAGAAATTGAATAGCACTACTCCTCACTGAAGTAAATGCTCGCGAAGATAATGTTTCCTTACATTGAGCTTGAAATAACATGAATCAGCATGAGTTCAGTATGACATAAGTTGGGCATAATATGAATAAAGGCAGATCAAAAGAATGTTCACTGAGCAGCAATTGAAATACTCTAGGTTATTGATATACTTGTATCTTCTGTAAATGTCTAGCATTGCAGTAAGTCAACATCTATTACTCAAGTTTCTCTTTGAAAGTGATCTGTCTCTCTCTCTCTGTCTCTCTGTCTCTCTCTCTCTCACACACACACACACAAACACATATACAATTCCTTAGTGAATATATCTAAGTGAGTGTCTCAAAATGTGAAGAGGGGATGATTAACACTATTATTCTATTCATCTTTCACCAATTATTGCTAAATTTCTCTTATCTTGAGTATGTTGCTAAATGCTAATCTTGTCTGAGTGAATCAAGTCATTATGGAGCTTATTGTGCCATAAATTCATAAAGGATCATATAATCAAATGAATATATATAACCTTTGATTGTAAACACCTATGGACCTAAATGCTCCAAGTCAAATTTTTACACTAGACATTGATTCTGAAGCATATATATATATTCATAAATACAATGTCTGTACCCTATATATACATACATACACACACATATACTATACCATATGTACATATACCATACCATTACACACACATATATGTGGTATGCGGCATGGTTGTATACACACACACACACACATATATATACTATATGTATATAATATGGTATTTGTACATATACCATACCACTGTACACATTTATATGTGGTATGAGGCATGGTTGTACACACACACACACACACACATACACATATAAATTGAAATCAACTAAGGTATTCTTGTCTTCTTACATATAATCACCAAAAAGTATTACCGATTGTAGTTACGGACAGAATTCTCTACTACGTTACATTATCTTTTTGATCCCCAGATCATTGCCATATGAGCCTCTATAATCGAATTTCTTCAATGAATTTACCTATGGTGGGACACCATTATGAGTGATTCCTCTATTTTCCAGAGAAAGCTGTTGTCTAAGGCAAAAACTATGTTTGCATTATCACCTATACCTAGAATCTAATACATGTTTGGTTAAAGCATGGAAAATTTCCGATACAGTTCGTTAGTCTCTAGAAAGAAGCTTCTTTCTCCAAGAGCTTGGGACCTATTCTATGCTGTGTGCAAACAATGGAAAAATCTCATAAAAAGGCATTTTTTGACTATGGTGACAAAATCAAATGATAGAGCTATAAATTATGGTCAGAGGCAGCACCAGTTTGGAACCACAGTTACACAGATCATCTCAGGCCAGTTATAATTCACTGCTAGGCACTGTAATAGGTATTGTTTAAGAAGAAATGCATTAAAGTATCTTCAAATACAGAAAGATGAGGGAAATCCTGTTAAATAAATATCAGATTTAGGTGCACCATATTTCAAAGAAGTGTATCAGCGGGAAAAAAAATGAGAGATGCATGCAAGAAGAACTTAACAGGGAAGTCTACTGAGTTAGAATAAACATATGTAAATTATACAAAGACCGACAAGACATAATTTCACATTAAAATTTACCGGGGGTCAGCCCTACGGTGAACATGTTCCAGAGAGCATTTAAGGATCAGGAGAGGGGAAGGTTGAGTCAGACACCAAGAGTACGATGCTTTGTAACTCTGACTGGCAATCAGAAACTGTCTTTATTTATACAGATTCAAAAACATTCATGACCTCAAGATATACAGATGATATCATCTTGTCCTAGGCTTACATTTCTAGTATGCTCAGGATTACAGGTTAAGCACAGGTAGACTAGGTTTTATCATCATTTACCCCATATCCTTATTCCTAGCATTCTACAAGTCATTTTAGCATTAAAACATGAAATATGGGCTCCGTACTTGAAGGGTGAGAGTACTGCAATAAAAGATGGTAAATGTCCATACACCACAACATATGAAATGTAAAATATTGGGGCAAGAACTGTAGTCTTTGTGGGGGATTGCGAGTTTTAAAGCGTCAGAGGAAAATCTTAACTATGACAGAGCTGGCTGTATGAGGAAAGGCCATTGAGTGCTATTAGCGCAGAGCAATGTATGAGCCTGACAATGAGTGTGATGCTCCCACAGCCTTGTGTCCGCCCTGCTGTGCAGCTGGAATTTCACCCTGACATCCCGGAGCAACGACGCTGCTGCAGTATAGTCAGATTTATATTTCCCAAGCAGTAGCTGAAGACACTTGAAAAGCAGTAAGACTGTGTGGGGATAGCTGCCCATTAACAAGACATCTTCAGAAATTAATGATGGTGATAATAATTGAAACTAGGGAAATGATACCAGATGAGGTGAATGATAAAAACCATTTAAGATGTAAAGTAAGTAGGACATGATGACTGCTTTGATTTCAGAAATAAAGGAAATTTAACTACCTGCATGTAAAACAGTAATGATATTTAGCAGGAAGAGGAATTTTAAAAATGTCAATTATTTATTTAAAAAATGTTATTTAATGAAAAGTTTTAGATAGCTCCAATACCAAAGATTGTGAAGAATCAAACTGAACTCTATGTAAGACTTAGGATTAAAAATAACCTTCAGCAACAAATTGACACGAAATGCAAACAGACTATTTTGCCTTAGAAATATGACAACTCCAATTTAAGGTAAGAGATGCTACTATATAGGTAGAGGAACTGAGAATGGATACTAGAAGTGTTTTGTGGTATAAGGGTAGAGATTTTGTAAAAAAAAATATTATTTTACTCCCCAAATTTAGCTTTTCTGGGCTATCACACTTGTGATATGTATCAGCTGCATATAAACTACCAATGCTTTTCTTATTTTTATGTTTTATTGTAGCACACACCAGAATCATGTACTGAATACTCAAACTACATGAGGTACACTTTCGTATGCTGCTACAGTTTCTTTATTTTTCACGAAAACAGGAGACAAAATACCCAGTTAACAGAAAGAAAAATGAAAAATCAAACAGCAGAGTCATCTTTGGCCAAGGGCCTCCTCTCCTTAGATTTCAGACTAGCCATGTGTAACATTGGACAACTGAATTTTAAGAACCTCTGAGATGGTCTCAAATAAGTTGGGAAAATGAATCACATGTCAGCAAAATAAAGCTGAATTTCTTGCCACAGCTTATATACCCATAACCTTATCACTTGAAAGAGAAAAGAAAGACTTAAAATTCTTTACGTTAAATAAATGACCAACATTTTGACATGATAGACCTAATAGGAGAGAATATTCTAGAACTGATCCCACTCTCCCTGACAGCCGCCTCATCTCTTGCCACACTCTATCTGTAACATAATTCCTGTAGCTAAATCTTTCTTTTCTCTCTAGGGTGTTATTAAATTAGCAATAAACTTAGAATTGCTAAAATAAAGAAATAATCAGGGCTAATTTTTAGCATTGATTGATTCTACCTCTATGTTTCAGATTTAAAAAAAATTACCTCTTTGTTATGTGGCTTAAGAGGCCAGGTTGATATCTTAATTGAGTCCACTAACACAATGATGAAAGATTCCATGGCATACTGTGCCTTCCTGAAATGCTATTGTTTGTTTTATTTAAAATTAGCAAACAGAGTAGATGAGATTTTTGGTGTTCATGGGCAATGGTCTAACTTTTAATGGGATAATGGCAGCAAGAGATAATCGATTTTCTCCCCAGCATTTGACTGCCGACTAAACTCTATAACACTGGTACTGTTGAAAGAAAAACCGACATTGTAACTGTGAGTCATGACATGAAAACAAACAATAAAGAGTGTAATGGAGAACAGTTTTAAGGGAATGCAAAAATGCTGCTTTGTAAAGTTCTGCAGTGAAAGAAAATTTCTACAATGAAAATCTGGTAGCTCTTGTGCTTGTACATGCCCGCCACTTCACCCCGCATCTCCTTGTGTTCAAAGAAAACATCCTTTTTACTAACTATAATTTCAAATGAGTTTTTGAATGCCTTGTTTTCTCAGCACACTGATGGGTAGCTACTTATGGGCTTTTCTCAAGTGTTTTTAATGCAATGTCCAACTAGCATACTAACTTTTCTAAATACTTGGAGATTGAAGATTTCACCTCCAGTAAAAAAGCCAGCATTAGAGTGTGCTTGTGAGATAGAACCATGTATGGCATCTTCTCCAACTTCTGGCTACCTCTTAAAGGCAAAAATCAATATATAATGATAAGCCATTTACAAAGATTATATTCATAATAAATTTATACACTCTCATATTTTAAAATTTCTAGGCAGATGGCTTGAGGAAGAGATGAAAGAGTGTGTGGTCATTTTATCTTGAATATATTTTAAAACTCTGTATTATTTGGCAGAATGAGTAGCGATAGCATCAATGAATTGGATGATTCTATTGGTCTCTCTCCTTATTTCCCTATCAATGGAATTGTCTGGTCTCGGTGATGCTACAATAAATCTCTGAGTGGAGACACAGAAATCATTTTGCCTGCAGTGTTTATCTTCTTCTATTCAATGAGGTAAATAAATGCTGCAAGAAAGATCCATATCCAGGCTATTAGTGAGGAATCTCATTTTCCTGACAGTTATCCAGTATAGCTAAGCTATTTGCCGAAGAAAGGTAGCATTCACTGGGCTTCCTGTTGTCTCTTCCCCCGATAAGAAGGAAAACATACTATCAACAAAATTATACCACTCAATATGCCTTCACTATTTGAGGATGGAGGTTCTCGATCCATTTTAATGAGAATTCACTGGGGATGTAATAGTGGTGTCATAGGCTTCCTGTTCATCTAGGCTATTGCTGAATCTTAAAAGAAGGAACCATTAATGACAACAACTTACAGTTTTTAAACATCTAAGAGAGATGCATGCAAAGAAACAAGCTCTATAACTTTATTACTCCCTAAAAATGTACAATGATGTTTCTCAACATTCCTAGTGCTGCAACCATTTAACACAGTTCCACATGTTGTGGTGTCCTCATCATGGCTACTCTAATGACTCATAATGTAAATATCTGTGTATTCCAATGGTCAAGCTCCCCCAAAGGTGTTGTAACCCACAGGATGAGAACCACTGATTTGCAGTTGTCCTAGGCATTTTCAGAGTTACTTATTTAAGATAGACCAAACTGAAATTCTAAAAGCAACCAAAATAACTTTGACAGCATTAGCTGTATTTGGTAGCATGAACTAGTAACGCTGAGACACTTTTCATTATATTTAGACCTGCTTCCATCTTGAGTGAGAAAAAAAATAAAGAAACAGTTGTCTGAAACAAATGGTATGCAGACAGCAGACATAAATAAACTAAACTAGTATATAAAACGCTCAGTTCAATTCTTCCTGTAAACATTTTCCTGGGTTGGCATAAAAGTTCTATAGAAATAAAACCTTGCATATGTAATTAACATGCCCTACCTGCCCTCTATCCCCAAAGACCTTTACACTAAGTTTTAAAGCAAATTTATGTTTTGAGATGTTCTCAGTTTACAGAAAATTGAAAAAATAAACTAGTATAAATAAAAAAAGATCCCAACTTATCAACAATCACTTTTCCCTGGTATTCTCTGATGTTGGTGTACAGGACTTGTTATGGTTAGTCAATAGTGAAATATTGCTAATCCAGCTCCACATTTCATCCAGATTTTCTCACTGGGTAATAATATGCCTTGTTGCATTATCCGTGATCTTTTGGTAAGTCATATTTTAGAATTTCCCATCTTGCTAATGTGCTCTGCAGTCAAAACTGAAATATGTTATGGAGTAAAGTGAGGTAGCAGACATACTCAGTATGTTCCTTGCTCCTGAGGCATCCTACCTTTTAATGCTCTTCACTAAAAGAAAACAAAGATATATCTGTGTATATTACAACATGTATCTCTAAATATGTATCTATAAACATTACATATTTAGAAACCTACAAGTAGATTAAGTCAAATCTGAAATTCATAAAATTATCTCAAATTCTAAACTATTACTACACTTGTCATTATAGGATCATTAGCACTTCTTCAAGTTGTTTATTTTTTTGAGGTAAAAGATCAAAGAAAAGCTTGGGTGTTTGCATGTATACACGCACACACACACACACTTATAAACACATTCACACACACATGCACACACATATAGTCATATACACATGCACACACACTCATGAACATGTACACATGCTTGCACACAAGTATGCACACACACATACACATGCACACAAACACTCATGCATGTGTACACACACACTCATACACATGAACACAAAAACACACACACATACACCCCCCCCCACACACACACAATCCATACATTACTCTGGCTGATTCCTTTAGATGATCTAGAGTGAAGTTTGCTCATCCTAATGAGACATTCACGCACACAGGGTGGTCTCCTATGAAATGTAACAGTCTCAGAGGATGGTCTCTCATGCAATGTAATATTCTTGGAACTGAAACTGCAGTAGAAAAAAGAAAAATGAAAACAACTCTTGTTTTTTTCTTTTGTTTGTTTGTTTTTTTTTTTTATAGCATCAGTGTTCTCATTTGGAAATTAAATGATAATTGTAATACACCAGTAAGTATTATTAAGAAAAAACAAAGTGGGATAAAGAGGGATGGCCTGGTGTTGTAAAAACAATGTCCTCAGACAAGATCAGGAGGTATTAGTGAAAGGGCCTGAGAGGCAGGTAAAAACCTTCAGCTGGAGGAACACGAAAGGAAGGGTGCTGAGGACGCCCCGTCCAGGCTATCCAAAACAGAACCTACATATTTACAGCTGCTTGGAAGTTGGAATGTAAAGAGTTGTTCTCTCAAACATTTTTGAATAAAAACACACTCAGTTACATCTATTTAAAAAAATTCCAAGATCTAGTTTTGAATCAATCTCTAACACCTAAATTAATCAATTGACTAGTTCATCGAAAAGACTGGCTTTATTCTCCAGCACTTTGCTCTTTACTTGAGAAGGGCTGATAGGAAAAGCCGGGGAGCAGGGTCAGTGCCCAACTCTCTCCTCATGGTGGACTTTCCTTATTTTATACAACCCTGAATTCAGTCTTCTAATCTAACGGGAAAGGAGAGAGTCAGTTCTCACAACACTACTGTGCAGTGCATACACACTACCAGCTCTTTCACGGATAGTGGTCCACGGACAAGTGCAAATTTAAAGGGTAATTGACTCCACCAGACTCATTTTTCAGCGCTAAATTAAAATATATATGTCCCCAAGGCACAGTTATATAACTTAATTATATAAAGTCATGAAGGTCAAACTATGTTGATAATACCCACTAAACACAACCCTCTTAACATCTCTGGGCCCATAAGAAACAACACCAAAGTTCCTCCAGGGAGGTCTTTACTTCCTGTGCTTCCCACTGTGTGTATTTTACCCTTTCACTACTTCCTCTTCTAAATAGTTTTTTCTTGCTAGCCTTCTGTGCCTATAAATTCTTTTATAGATAAGAGGAAGTACCTAAAGTAAAGATGTCTAATTTTCCATGTAGACATCAGCTACAGAATATTGATAGGAGCTGAGGTTAAAACAAATAATTTTACTGTTGGCAAGAGGCTTGTATTTGTAAGTTTAAACAAATGCATTTTCTTATAATGGAATATAGATTTATTTTGCATCCTCAGTTGATTCACGTTATTCATTTTTCATCACAGTTGTTAACTTCAAGCAAAGAAACCAAATCCATAAAAGGAGAAAAATGAAACAATCTTTTCCTGAAACACAAGCCTTTATGTACATTATTCATTCATTCATTATCAATAAGATAGGTATAATAAATCCCATTTTAAATATCAGTACTCAAAACTGCAGTCTTATATAACTTGAACCACAAGAGCAACCAATAATAATTATAACCTTTGGATTCATTCTAGCCAATTTTAAAGTATATTCTTATTCACTACTAAGGAAAATAGTACAAAGTAAACTTAGTTAGATATTGTCTAAAGACATTGCACACTAGTTGTAAAATGATGAAAATATGTTCAGATTTTGTGCACTTTAGTGACATTTAACTATTCACTTAAACGAAGACATAAAATTTGAGTTAAGTAACAGTAAAATTCATTAGCATGCCAATATATACCAATACTCAAACATTGCATAATAGAAGGGTGACTGAATACCTATATGATATATTTAACCATTCATTACATAGTTACCACAGGCCTAACATATATTAAATATCAGAAATATCTAATAATTTTTTTCAGGAAAAAAATTACAAGTTTGTTTTTATCCCCTAAAATGTATGGGCTAATGAGGAAGAAATATACTCAACATCAAATTATACTAATAAAGTATAAAAATGATAATTTCTCTGAATAAAAAGAACATCTTATTGCAAGAGGACATAAAGCCAAGGAAATGTATGTAAATTTGGAAGGCAAAGGCTGGTGGTCGAGGAAGGTAGCCCTGAGGAAGCCAACTTTGAGTCAAAATCTGAAACCGAACACAAGTTAAAGGTAAAATGAGAAGTCAAATACTCTAAAAAAAACACTTTGAACAAGTATTAACAATTTGAACTATATATATATATATATGAATGAATGATAGAGAGGAAGGGAGGAAGAAAGGAATAGCTATACAACAGAAAAAAGGAAGACAGAATGGTAGGACAGAAAGATCTTAATTGGAATGGAGTATCCAATATTTTAAACGTATAACCTAAAAATATTAAAATGCATGATTATTTTTTCAACAAAAATGGATATCATATTATCATATCAGTGACAGATTTTAGAAAAAAAACTATTTTGAATATATTCATCATTTCAAAATAAGCTTACTTGACATCATTAAACATTCAAAAACTTTGTCCTCAAAGAATATTTCCTATCTATTAAGAACTGTATGTTGTTATCCCAACATACAATCAAATTAATAGTGCTTTCGGCATTAAGAAGTCTGTCTTAAATGGGAAGGCACTGTAAACAGTCATCGTAGAATTAAATCAGCCCTCTTCAAAGATGAGTTGTAGTCATTAGGCCTCATTTCCTTCCTATGGAGGAAGACTTCCATTCTTAGTGAAACAGTATATGCTTACTTGTATCATATCATTTTAAATAGCCCACACTGACATGCTGCGGGAACCTTCCATGGTGTGATTAAAGACACTTGTCCTTCTAATTAAAGCAGGTTTCATGCAAAAGTGGATGTTTTTGTAAGAACTCTAATTTTAGTTCACAGAAAGAGATCTGGGTTTCCCTCTACGTGGTACGATATGGGGACCCCCTACCTAGCATGCCGCTTTTGTGTTCTCAAGTTCTTGGTCATTTCCTTAGTCTCTAAGTCAGATTTCTACGTAAGGTCTAAACACAGGAAGAATAGGACTCCAGTTTGACTAAGATCACTTCCCCTCTGCTCTGTAATAGAACCAGCAATTCCACAAAGCACAGCCCAGGTTGGAAATACAGACTCCATGGTATGAGTGAACTCAACTTTCTGGTCCTCCATTGTAACTTAATATTTCTACCTTTTTATAGAAAGCTTTTAAGACTTATACATAAAACTTGGCCAGATCCTTTCTCTGGACAGATATCAATGGAAATCAATTAAGTAGTAACACACCCAAGGGTCAAGAACAAACAATGTTTAGTCTTAATCCACCCCACCACGAGCCTTTGTATCTATCAAGTGTACATTCTGGCCATCTCTTTTGTCTTGGGTTTTGTGGCTAGAAAACAGTCGCCTACACATGCTATATAGAGATTCTACTCCTGAGTTATATTCCAACACCCACTAGCTAGTTTCTAAACTGTTTCATTAGTCATATTCTCACTTGGATGAAAAAATATTTGCTTATGTTTTATCAAAGAAAGCAATTTATTTTCATATTTGTTTACTGAATTGAAAAGGAAATGAAATGTGCGAGAGTGTAAAAAGGCGTCTTGAGTTTTGCTACTCGGTGAGAATCTGTTAAGCGATCCTTTGAGTGGAGGATGATCTCTTCCTTCAGCACTAAGGTATTAAAGAGATTCACCATGTTACTCAAGAATGTCGAGTGATCTTAAACATTCTGAGCTTTAAGCAAATGAGTGCTTAAAATACTCATTAATGACACAATTCTTGTAACTAATATACTGCTCAGATTATCACACCATTTTAAAAAATTCTTATGTAATTGTAATTAAGTTATAAAAGCTTACCTATTGGTCTTGATGTAAACCTATAGAAAACATGCGTGTGTGTGTGGGGGGGGGGTTCTGGTTTTTCCAAAACAAAGCAAAGTAGCACCATGAATTCAGATACCAGGAGGATTGTGAAACTGATTGCCTAATACTATTCAATGAACCTTTGAAAGAACACTAATGAAAGCTTCATCCTTGGGAAGCTAACCCCAGGTCTCTAATTGAATGCAGAAACAAAATATTCTTTTGATCACATAATTCCTCTACCAACTGTGATTTGTTTATATTTTTATCTGTGCTAGGTGACTGCCATTCAACATTAATGTAACTGTTCAAGATTATTTTTCTATTGACAATTTGAAATGAGTTTTGGTAAAGTTAAAATGTTTTCTGCTTCCCTTCTATTGTTAGGATGATTTGGAAAATTAATATTGCCAAAGCATTAATGTATCTTATATGGCACCAGACTGGCAAGATTCCAGACTGTGTGAGGTTAGGATTCTGAGAGCTGACTCCTGCTTTTTTTACCCATAAGGATATTAATTACCCATCATGTATAAAGGACAGAATTAGAAATCTTAAAAAGGAGGTAATTTATTTTTAAGCAGTCACTAAACAAACTTTCAAATGAATAAACATACACAAAAAAAGAGTAAGGAAGCAACCAGCTGCATTTTATTACAGCAAGATATTAAAGTGTTTTTAAGTCATTGTTCATTTATAAATAAGTTATCTTTGAACACTTAGACATGCCTATATAACAGTCTTAACTATTTTTCATTCATTTACATCATACATGAACTTAATACCATTTACCACTATCGACAGCAATAAGAGGATGAGTCTTAAGAGTTAAACAGATATTGATGGAAAACACCATGTATATTTCAAGGATAGTCATTTCTAAAGGTCCTCAAGCACTCCCTTGGAAAATGCATTTGCAATAATAGGTGATTAGACAGCAATAATTCTATTTTGTGTCTAGAAAAGAGACTTTTAAAAGGTACAATGACAAATATTGCAAAAAGAAAAATGTATCAGTTTTCTTGTCTAATAAAAATGTTTCACATGTCAGTTTTTCCTCTCAACTCTAAGCAAGAACAATATAAAACAGTTTTGTTATGAACAATGAAAGAGCTTTGAACTTCATGGTGAAACTGATGATTTAATTATCCATTTGTACAGGAGATACTAATGTAAATAAACACATCTGGGTTCTCTCACCTGCTATTTACATCTTGTCTAAATTTATCATCTGTTACCAATTAAATTACTTCCTAGTTTTACTAATTTAATGCCTTTAAAAATAAGTCATAAAAGTGCCAAATAGTGAAGGCTAATATTGCAGAACACCAAGTGCACTAACTGCTTGTGGGTCTATTCCTTAGGCCAGCTCATTCATTAACATGTATTAAACACATATTTCTGGAATCAAAATAAACAATGCAGCTAAGTTTTCTATTTTTAATGGACATACTTGATTTCTTAAGCTAAACACATGAGTCATAGAATTATAGATTAAAATATACCATGGGGAAAATATGGTGGGCTGATGGTTAGAGCATGAATAGAGGACTACAGAGAAGGAATGGGGCAGTTCTACCAGAATATGGACCTGAGGAAAGCATCTGCTGTAAAGATGAGGAAGCCCTAAAGATTTCCATAATTTCTGCTTCCTTGGTGGTGTGGTTAGATTGTGGTTTGTTTCCAATGCTTCATGTGTTGAAACTTTGGTCCCTAATATGTTGGCACTGGGAGGGAATGCAGAACATAGAAGAGGTGGAATCTAGTTGAAGTCCTCAGAAGGTATAACTGGATCCAAGTTTCTTTTAAATTGGTAGGCTAGAGATGTGTTCACTTGTTATCTTCTTCAAGATACCACCTACCAACACATCCTCACAAGGGGCCAAGTCAATGTGACCCTTTAATATTTGACTTTTATTCTCCAAAACTGTGACCTGAACAAACATCATTGCTTTATAAAGTAGTCAGCCTCTGGTACTTTGGTAGGGTACCTCAAAACATACTAGCACACTCAGACATTTATAAATCATGCCTTCCTCTATCAAAACTCTAAGTAGAGCTATGGCTGGCATTTGGGGAAGAACATACATGCTTGAGACCCTTTGTTCATGTCCAGCTGCATAAAAAAAAAAGATGAAGAAGAAGAGAAGAAGGAGAAAAAGGAGGAGGAGGAGGAAGAAGAAGAGGAGGAGGAGGAGGAAGGAGAAGGAGAAGGAGAAGGAGAAGGAGAAGGAGAAGGAGAAGGAGAAGGAGAAGAAGTTGAAGTTGAAGGGGAACTATTCCAATCACACAGACAGACACCACCACCATGAGTAAATTAGAGAAGTACCTGTTTCCATCATACGTGTACATTTCCCTGCTCTCAAATGTTTTCTGTATTCTCACTAAAGCTCTAACATCCATCCCATTGAGTTTAGGAACATTGTTCTCAGTGTAGGAAGTTCAAACTTTTTTATGCAAAATGATACCTGACAAGCTATAAAAATTTTGCCATACACATCTGTGTTAAAACACTTCCAGGAATCATAAAACATAAAGTTGATATGAGAAGCCTGTCATGAGCCAGTCCATGAAATTAAAGATGCCTCACAAAACTGTCGAGGAAGATGGCTTTCCCTCTTATTTATTTTAGCACACATGTAGATAGAATATTGAGGGAAATCTCCAAACAGCTGTCCATCAAATGGAGATGATAAAGACAGAAACAAAGACCTTATCATATCAATTTTCAACGGGTTGCCAGATACAGTCCTCTTAGTACATTGCCTCACCTGTTGAAGAGAATACAGCTCCTTTACCTTTACCTTTAATTTGGTGCATATGCTTCAGTGTAAACAATCCTTATTGTACTATGTAAATATGTGTTCTATAGTGTGTGTGTGTGTGTGTGTGTGTAAATAATGTATTTATCTTTAGTGAAATTACTGCTCATCTACATTTGTGTTTCTTTCTTTAGTACTGGTTAGCTTCATATTCCCATTCCATCCTTTTCAAATATAATAGTGTTGCATTTGATATGAGGAACTACAAATAAACTCAATAGGGATTTTTATAAAACTAAAACCTTAAGCATATTTATAAACCTCATTAAACATTAAATAAAAGGATTTTATTCATCTAGAAAAAAGGCAATCAAGTGTGGTTACATGAAATGATATTTTATGGAAATGAAGGAGAACACTTTATCTTGATTTTTTTTTTTTTTAAGATGAGAGAAAGGAAGGTGACCTTCTAAAATTAAGTGTGGCAGTATACTCTTTCAAACTGTCTCCATTTAGGTCCTAAAATAAATAGTTGTTTCATCCAGAAATGCATGCCTGCTTGATAAGGAAACATTGGATAAGCTGTAATTACACAAAACTGGTGATGTTTTAAGCATGGCCATGTTTCACCTGTGATAGTGTCATGTCTTCTTTGAGATTTAGTTATTGAGAGATTTATACTAAACCAACACAGTCCTTCTACCACTCTCAGTTATAAAATTTGATAAGCTGGCCATTGATCTTGGCTAGAGGGGACAGCAGAGAGGATGAATGATGCTGTATCTTTTCTTTATCTTTCATTCCAACAAATATCAGGCCAAAGGAAACCTTTAATTTAATAGATTCAGATGAGCCTTAAACTTTTTACCCATCCTCTCCTGCACTCTTCATCATTACAGAAGTAAAAACAGATTCTGAGTGGCAGAACTGATTCAAGTTAAGCAAGATACCTCATTGTCTTTGCCATTAATCTTCAGGTAGTAAAAACAATATCCATTTTTCCTCTGGACAGAAAACACTTCAGGCACAATTGATGAAAAAGTTCCCTGTGCATCCAGCCCAAGAGCATTTTAAGAATACGTTTTGATGTTATAAAAACTAACATCATGTCAATAGAACATGTCACTGGTACTCAATATTCATCAAAAGACCAATGACCAGAAACGAATTAATTTTGATGTGTCCTCATTTGGCGACATGCTCCCATGTGAGCGTAAGTCACTCAGTATGGAGTTTCAACACCATAAATCATGTCAGAAATGAGACAGTCGATGTGTATAATTTTTATTTTAAACTGTGGAATTCCTTGATATATGATGGTAGCCATTTCAAAGTAACTTTTTAGAAAAACACAATTTCTATCAATTGAACAAAATGACTACACTTCCACCAAATGTTCTTATGGAAGGGTGGGGCTATATCACGTGACTAAGAATGAAAACATTCAGCCAATATTTCAAAATGAGGCATCTAAAGAGAATACTTGATACAATACAGAAGAGTAAATAGCTTACAGGAAAGCACTTAAGACTTCAGGAAGTTTCACAGCTGCCATAAAGATTTCTGTTTTCTCCATAACCCCCCTCATTCTCATCTCCAGTGACAGAACATAAAACAAGCCACAGTTATGTGTCCTGTTGCTGATACAGCAAGGCTGTAAATGTCGAGGAGATTTAGCCGGTCACATTTGACTTACGATTCAAATGTGTTTGCTTCATCTTCTTTCACAACACAAAGTCCACTTACAATTTTGAAATATTTCTAAGTGTTATTCAGAGACACATAAAGATTGGTTTTATTAGCCCACTACTTCAGATCACTTAGCAGCTGACCAGAATGTAAGTGGCACTATCTTAACTAATTTAGTATTGCCCTCACCAATCCTGCCAGGTACCACATGAGAACAGAAACCTTGGAGAAAACATATAAATCTGGATGGGTTTGGTTAAGTACAAATATAGTGGAGAAAGGCACATTATAATCATCTGAATTAATTGGACAGATGTAGAATTTCTTTTTCTGAGCTGGGAAAGTTTTTTTTTTTTTTTTTTAAATCAATGATGATCCTTTAAATACCATGAGGCTATGTGGCTCTGAAGTCATTGGCTAATTTTATCCTATTAGATGAGACACCTCCTTGGATACAGATTTGAGTGAAGTTCTGTGTGGAAGAACACTAGTATTCATGACAAGCATCTCCGTGATAAATAAGTAATGGGATTTTCCAAAGAAACATTTTGAAATGGCCTGTCATTTTGACCATCTACTCATACAAATATACAGCAAATGAATACTGCCTTGCCAAATAATTCAGACCAAAATGGTCATTTACACACGTTTTAAAGGCTGATTTTGAACATCACACCCTTTATTTCCCTATAACAGGCCCATTAAAATAGCTTGACTAAAACTCACTGAAATGCTAAGCACACGGCCATTCAAATCACATAAGAAACTGCCAGCAGCCCTGCCCGCTTGGTTTCAAACCATATGGAGCTCGATTTAAACATTTAAACTTGACTTTAGGCATCCACATCTGCATCTAATATTTTGACAGTGAAAAGCAAATTCACTCTACTTGAATGTCAAATGTAGACTTACTATTGTATTTTACTCAAATAAAAAAAAAATTCCAATTTAATCTGACCCTAAAGTAATAATATTTATTTAATAGTGATGACTTACCAACTGTACAATTGACTCATAAGTAATATTGTGGAATAACTACAAAGGTACATACTGTTCCTGTTGGAATGTTCATTTTGGTTTGCTTTACTAGAGAACAATTTGGGGTATGAATCATCTGTAAGTAAGACATGTCGGTCTTTATTAAATTCTAACAACCTTTTGGTGGAGGATCTCAAATTTTTAAGAGATCTAAATGATAAAAGTATTAGACAATATAAAACACATATATACATGCAAAAACAAGTATATATATGTGTATGTGTGTGTGTGCATGTTTACAGAGATTCTACTTTTCTCTGTAGTATATATAGTACTAGAATCAAATCTAAATATGAATTGATACATTTACATGATATTTAGTTATCTATATATGCATATATGTAAATGTAATGAAATCTTACTTGTACCCTTGAATCTTAATGTAGTCAGTGTCCCTTCTTCTAAGAGGCAATGTCATCATCTTCTTACATATGAGTATAGAGACAACTTATTCATGTACAAATGCATGCAAATATGGTGATATATCCTCATACATATATGACAAAGATGGATATATACTAACGTCCTTTCCCAAAGCATCATAACTCAAGGCTAGCTAATTAGAAATTAATGTATATCCTCCATACTCTTTTGATTATACAGAAAAATACTTTAAATGTGCTTTTAAATTAACTGGAGGAAGTTAATTCCACTTATGATGAAATAAAATGAAGTGCAAAAGAATAATGAGCGTGAAGACACATTGAGGGGGGGGAAGGAAAAGAAACAGACTAGCACTATGAACTATGCCGAGGTTCAAACTGGAACTAAGATATTTCAGTAATTAAAGAGCACTGACTGCTCTTCCAGAAGACCTAAGTTCAATTCCTGACAATCACATGGTGGCTCACAACCATCTGTAATGAGATCTAATGTGTTCTTCTGGTGTGTAGATGTACTTGGAGATAGAGCACTCATATACATAAAACAAACAAGTAAATCTTTAAAAAAGACATCTCAAAGGCCACCAGCTAAGTTTTTACATTGCCCAGAAGACTATTCCTGTGACACAGCCACACCTAATTTTCCTAGAGCCTGAATACTTAATCTATATTGAAACCTTTGTCTTAGGAGACCAAAAGCCTTATCTCAGGGTGCTATACATTCCTCTTAGAAAAAAAGAAGAATTCTAACATTGGGCTTTTACATTAAAACATTTCCAAATTATGTTTGAAATAAGAGTTTCCAAATTATACAGCGAAATTAGTAAGGGGTCAATTTAGTGACTTGAATGAATGCTAAGGAAATTCATGGATTTCAAGAAAATACATTAAGAATTGCAGAGTCTAAAGAAAGTTCCGTCCAAACTTAAATTAGAGATTTAGAGAGCTGAAATTGGAGTTGAGAGCCCAACTTCTACTTCTCATTCTTTGGTAAGGTAGCATACATTATCTTAAATGACATGTCCATTCATTGACAAATAGCAAAAGGGTCTACGCTTTCTGCCACCACAGAGAATATAATGAAAAGAAATATCTGTGAGGTTGTGATGCCAATGAGTTAACAGGAACTGTTACGGGCTCAGGTTGGGGTAAAGAATCTTGTTTCGTCCTCTGTAGGAAACCACAGCAGAATGGTCCAGAGAGAGTTCTCTGTGAAGCACAGCATATCCACTGGTATCCAGCTGATCCTTCAAGAGACTTGGTTCTGTTTCATTTGACTTGGAATTTCAGTAGAACAACTAAGGTTGTGTGGATAGGCATGTTTATGAAACAAGATTTTTTATGTCTGCTCCTGGGGTTTAGCATGAGCAAACTTTTGATTTGTGAGTCTTTACTCTCCCTAAAGAAAAGCGGTCAGACTGAAGTGAAAGTAGAGAGGCTCCCCTCCTTCTGGAAGTAGGATTCCCACCATGTCATAAAAACCACAATGAGATAGTGTAACAAATATGGCTATGAGTTCCCATCTGTCTTTAACGTTTCTGTTTTCTCAGCCATTCTTTCGGTAAATCGCTATTAAAGTTGTGCCTGTAAACGGCTGGAGTTTTAGATTTTAACTCGAATATGGCTCTGTGCATTCCATACTTCTGAGAATCTGAGATATATGGTTCAACCTTTGAAATTCATAATTAACAACCCAGTCTTCGGCAAACATTTCCTAGAACATATGTGTTTTGAGTCAAGTTCTTCATCCACATGGAATCCAATCCCCTCTAAAAATCCCTGTCTCACAATTCCATTTTCCTTTCATGTTTTTCCACCTCCATGAATACAAAAATCTCAGAGCCATACTCTAGAGCTTATATGACTGCCATGTGCTCTACAATGTGGATGATGGATAACTTCTTGAAATATTATAAGTGATTGTGCTTGATTTCAGAAGCCAGTGCCAGGAGGAAAAAGCACAGGCCAGATGCCTAACTCCCTTGGAGCTCTCCTGTAGAAATGACCCCACAAAATTCCTGAAGACAGGAAATAAATATGGATTAGGTTTTGTCTCAAATGCAAAAAGCACTTTTATTCTTGGCAAATTGCTTTGGGTTTGGACTTAAATTTTCATTTGACCCATGTATTCTCTGGCTTACAGACATAGTGATAAGAAAAAGCAAACAGAGCAGAATAGCTCTGTGTCTTAACCCTCAAACCTTAGAAGCATAAGTTGACACTTTTCATCCATATATTCTGCATACATGATAGTCCATAATTACATTAGCTCCAGTTTTAAAACAATGACATAATATTTACTTTCCCAAATATTAAAATATAATGAATTACTTTGAGTAAAAGTTAATCCTAGGGAGACTTTTCAAAAAGATGTTATCTCTAAAGGAGTTTTTAAAAAATGCTACATATGTTTAAAAACATTTTAATCTAATGGTGCTCAACAGCTACAGTTATGAAGTAGCAATGAAAATAATATGGTTGGGAGTCATCATAACATGTGGAACTATATTAAAGGGTCATAGCATTAGGAAGGTTGAGAATCATTGCTTTAATCATTCAAAAGAAATTTCCAAAAGAAAGTATAATGCATCAATATTTTATTACAAGTATGGCTAAGTAACTGAAAATAAATAGAATGGTTTATATTTTTCATGGATGTTGAATAAAACTTAACCAATTAAGAAGCTTGAAATTTCTCATCCCATGCTTTAGTTACCATGAAGAGATGTCAGTATCCTCTATTGTCTTATTACTCTTTAAAGAATTAAATCCCAAACTTTAGAGTTACTGAAAATAGTTATCATTTATTAAAATGTTGCATTGTATTATTATGGACACTAGAATAAGATACCTACCTCTTATTAAAACTCAATAAAGGTCAAAGTGTAACTTACACTGTAAATTTAAAAGATTTAGATCTCAAAAACTCAGAGCAATGCTCTCATTATTCAGATTTTCCTTGGCTAGTTTTTCATTTTTCTGATTATACAAATGCATGCATAGAATCTAAATAAGTCAAAAATCCAATTAATGTTTGAAAACCAGATGCTAAATTTTGATATTTTAAAATGAAGTTTCAAAAATTAGCATAGGCTCATTCTTTTATTGTCCAAAATAATTATGAAAATTTAGAGCTGCTCAGTTCTGGAGAGACTGTTTTCAGAGACCATAGTGGACTTAATTCTACAATGCCTGGGAAACAATTTCAAATACTATTTTATATTCACACAATAATTAGGAAAATCTCAAAATACCCAAAATATAATTCACAGACCACATGAAGCTCAAGAAGAAGGAAGACCAAATTGTGGATGTTTCAGTCTTTCTTAGAAGGGGGAACAAAATACTCATGGAAGGAAATACAGAGGCAAATTATGAAGTGGAGACTGAAGGAAAGACCATCCAGAGACCGCCCCACCTAGGGATAAATCCCATATACAGTCACCAAACACAGACATATTGTAGATGCCAAGAAGTGCTTGCTGATAGGAGCCTGATATAGCTGTCTCCTGAGAGCCTCTGCCAGAGCTTGACAAATACAGAGGTGGATACTCACAGTCAACCATTGGCCTGAGCACGGGGTCCCAAATGGAGGAGTTAGAGAAAGGACTGAAGGAGCTGAAGGGGTTTGCAACCCCATAGAAAGAACAACAATATCAATTAACTGGACCCCCCAGAGCTCCCAGGGGCTGAACCACCAACCAAAGAGTACACATGGAGGGACCCATGGCTCCAGCTGCATATGTAGCAGAGGATGGCATTGTCTGGCATCAATGAGAGGAGAGACCCTTGGTCCTGTGAAGGCTCGATGACCCTGTGTAGGGGAATGCCAGGACAGAGAGGTGAGAGTGGGTGGGTGGGTGGGGGAAAACCCTCATAGAAGCAGGAAGGGGGATGAGATAGGGAGTTTCCAGGTGGGAGGGCACTGGGAAAGGGGATAACATTTGAAAAGTAAATAAAGAAAATATTCAATAAAAATTACTTTAAAAAAGAAAATATTTTAATGTTATAATTTTTACATCACTATAAGATAATTTAATGGTAAGAATGTTATTATTTTCTATTTATTGTGGCATTTCAAAACCATGGCATTCTTCTTATTAGAACATCATTCAAAAGATAATATTTTTGAGAGGGTAGTAAAATAGTTTGGTGATTAAGAGTATTAACTCCTCTTCTAGGGGAGCTGAGTTCAATTTACCTCACATGATGAACAAAATATTTTATAACTCTAGTTCCAGTGGATTTAATGCACATATGTGATGTACATACATCCAAGTTAAACATCTATCATATACAGAAAATAAATAATAGTTTCTTTAAGTTATATTTGGAGAAATAATTTTTTCTTTCTTTTTTTCTCTTTTTTGTTATTTATTTATTTATTCACTTAATTTATATGCCAATATTGGCTCCCCCTCTTCTTCCAGTTCCCCCCTCACAGCTCCACTCCCATTTTCCCCTCCCTTTCTCCTCTAAGAAGAGAAAATCTCCCCTCCTCCTCCTCTCTCCCCCACCACATACACAGACACACAAACACACCCGCCCATGGATCTTCCTTGCTCATGGATAGGTAAGATTAATATAGTAAAAATGGCCATCTTACCAAAAGCAATCTACAGAGTCAATGAAACCCCCATCAAAATTCCAAAACAACTCTTTACAGATCTTGAAAGAGCCATTATCAATTTCATATGAAAAAAACAAAAAACCCAGGATAGCTAAAACAATACTGAACAAAAAGAGAACTTCTGGAGCTATCAGTATCCCTTTCTTCAAGCTGTGCTACAAAGCAATAGTAATAAAAACTGCATGGTGTTGGTATACAAACAGGCAGGGGGATCAACGGAATCAAATAGAAGACCCAGAAATAAACCCATACACCTAAGAACACTTGATTTTGACAAAGAAGACAAAACCATACCATGGAAAATGGAGAGCATCTTCAACAAATGGTGCTGGTCTAACAGGATGTCTACATGAAGAAGAATGCAAATGAAACCATATTTATCACCTCGCACAAAACTCAAGTCCAAATAGATCAAAGACCTCAATGTAAAACCAAATACACTAAATCTAATAGAACAGAAAATGGGGAATAGCCTTGAACTCATTGGTACAGGAGACAACTTCTTGAACAGAACACAAATGGCACAGGCACTAAGGTCAAGAATTAATAAATGGGATCTCATGAAAGTAGAAAAATAATCTTAATTAAAAGAGAGTATATTTCTGATGTGTAATGTTTGGTATCATAACAAAGATGATGCATCTTGGTGGGGGTAGATTGTGGGTGAAAACAAAACCCACTATCCTCAAGGCTTGATAGCATGAGCCATTTTTCAACACCTCCTCCAAATTTTCACCCTGTTACCATGTTAGAAAGTGTTGTTTATTTTCAGGCTTAAATAACCACATAAAAACAAATGATAAGACTATATGAAAAACATTGATAGCCAAGGCCTGCATAGTCTTATTTATTCCTTGAAATAGAATTAACAACAGGGCTTTAAAGGTGTTGTTATATACACATTGTTAGAAGCAATCTTTTGGTATTCCTCTTGACTCCATATTGAAAGTATAAGCATAAAAATCTGAAAGCTTATATAGAATAAAAATTTAGAAAGAAACTAAGAATAGACTGCATGATTGAAAATAAGATAACTTTGGAAATTAAGAAACTGGACTTTTAAAGTACATGTAACCATCCATGAAAAATCGCACCAAAATTTGAGAACATCCATTTTCAATTATCCCAAAGCATGTTTGCGTGTTCAGCACACACAAAACACACATGATTATACAGTTCACTCCCAGATTTTTGTCCTTCCCCCTTTACCTACCTTTATCAAGAAAATTATCTTCAACCATGAAATCTTGTTAAAACACACTGTCTAATGACAAGCAAGTGTTCTCTATCCAAAAATGAACTACAAATATGGGAGACACCTGTTTAAAGATAATCATAAGATAAGACTTTATGGATTTACTCATATTTGAGTTTAGTATGTGAGGTGCCATAAAGCATAACCAAAATTATAATAAAATTGCTTCAGGATGACTGAAGAAATAGACTGTCTTCCAGTTGAAGAGACAAACAGAACCATTGCTTCTTCTGGCAAAACATCATTTGGAAAGTTCTTCTTTTATTAATTCTTAATTTTAACTTTGAAAATGTTAGTAGCTAATTTGTCTCTGTCTAAAGGGACTAACCCAAATTAAGGCTCGAAAATTCAAACAGTGTATGGAGTAGTAGGATGCCTATTTTAGAGAAGATAAGTATAAAATGCGGTGGTTTAATTTCCTTAGCACTGTGTATGACAAAGTGTACTCAAAGGTCAGTGTGTGTGTGTGTTTGCGCGTGCACATGCGCGCATGTTGTGCATGTGAAGTTGTAGAGCTGCAAATCCAACTTAGGGCCTTGGGAATGTTAGACAAGAACTGACCACTGAGATTCAATCTCATATCTAGGCTAAATTATTTTTTAATATTTCTCGTTTCTAACATCAACTCTGGCTTTTAATCCCATTTGTAAAACTATCAGATCTAACAAGACTTGGGTAATGATGGTCAAATATATGAAAGAAAGAATAAATTAATGAACTAAAATCAACATAGAGATAATTCTTTATTAGTATAAGTAAATATGTATACCTTCTGATATATTTTATCCTGATAATTAGAAATATTCTGCCTGTGAACATACATTACATTAATTAAAGCTTATATTAAAATAAATTATGAAATATATACATTGTGAAGTTAGTATTGAGAATACTATCAAATTCTACGTTTTACAAATTATTGAGGAAAGTAGATTCATAGTCTTTAATAGTGGCAGACTGCAAAAAAACAGTATAGAAATATACTATTGGAGAATATACAATGACAGATTAAATATAGAAAAATGATCAATTGCTTTAGCCATCACAGAATTGTAGATCTCAACTCCAGTAAATCTCACACAGTACCAAAGTCTTTGATGTCATAGGAAGAGGTGACTGAGGGCTGAGGTGGGAGCACCTAGAGATGCATTCCATATGGTCAGAAAGCCCTTAGTTATAACAAATTTGGGAAACAACCAACAAATCTGAGCATATTCATCTCCCAATGGCTATCAATTTTACTCCTACGTATTTTTGCATCCAATACTGACTCTTAGGTCACAAAAGAAGGGTAGTGTTGTTCTCAGCAAAATTGTTCAGCAAATTATATACCATCCAAAATCTTACATTTGACAGAATGAATATACACTATGAGAAAATTATACAGTGGGATACATATGTGCATGTGAATGTGTGTGTGTGTATGTGTACATATAAAAACAATCAAAACTGTAATTAATTGTACATGCAAGAAATTGTAAATATCTCTTTCCTTTTTTGTATTTGTTTCACAGTTTTATCCCTTTATTAAAAATTCATCAGCTCCTATCATTGATGTACTTTTAGTGTATGTGTGTATTAAACATTAATATATATTTTGAATGATTAAAGCAGGCTAAGTATTTTACAAAGCACTGTTATGAACTTACAGGAAACATGTGCTTTATGAGTCTTTACCATTTGGTAGATAATTTTGACCTGAAGTTATTTTGAGTTGTGTCTCTCCATTGTCACACATGGGCTCTGATAGGCTGATTATATCTACCTTTTCTTTAGAGAGCTGTGTCATATTTCAAAAGTTAGAGATTCTCACTTTGTTTTCTTAAAGGCAACTGTTGCTTAATTCCTGCTACTGTATTAATATGGAAGCAATGATTCACGTCAGATCAATGGAAATTATAGGACTGGCAGTATATAATTTATCTTATTGTTTGGCACCTTTACACTTCAATTTCCCCATCTGCCAAGCCCACATGATGATCAATGAGACATCACTTCATATCTTCAGCTGTTCTGGCTAGCACATAAGAGAAGGAAGATGCTATGGTTGGTTGTTTATTAGCTTTAAGGAATTCGTGCATATTAAAATATTAAAAAAAAACCCAGAACATTCAAGAAAATACAATTATTTGAAGATGTTTCCATACCATGGTTATATATCCATTGTATATTGTGGCATTGCATTTCTGAAATCATTCAACACTATTTGTGTTCCCCTTTAGCTCTTTTGCTTACATGACCCATATTCCTCTATCTACTGAGACAATAGAGAAAAGAATTCAATCTAGAGAATGTAATTCACTGATCAGTATTAAATGTTTTAAGCCCACAGAGATAAATCAGCCTTGAAAGTACGATTTCACTAAGTGAGAAAAATGTTTTCTAAATTCAGAAGCTCCATTTACTCACCAAATCTTTGGAATTGAGGACAAAATCGTACTCTAAAATCTTACACAGGGGACGAAAAATGGAGTTTTCAGGTAAGCCATGAAGCAAAAATAAGTAGCATTTCAAACGGTGGGAAAATGGGGAGATAAGGGAAGTGTTCATGAAAATAAACGAAAGTTAAAGAAACCCAAGAAGTTTGGTATGTTTAATCTCTTGGGACCAGGTGCAGAATTAATTCTTAATTAATTAATCATAATGAAAGTACTAAGAAAAACTTCAGATTAGAGCAAGAGTTGAGAAGACTTTGGCTCCATTTATACGTAGTAGCTGGTGGGCCACAGAGCAGTGTCCCTTTCCTCTGTGGAACTGAAGCACTAAAGAGAAAATGACAAATGACTGTTAAATAGCCAAGGTTCTGGTTCTGTGGCTCTAGGTCAGTGATGAAACACCTGCCTAGGATTTCAAAAGTTAAGGGTTCAATTATGAGCAACACTTACACACACACACACACACACACACACACACACTTCTCGTGTGTCTGAATCTAGGTGTTTCCAGTATCTTAGAAAGTTTTTTTGTAGTGATGCTGAAAGGACTTTAGTTTCTAAAGCTGGTGGTATGACAAGGCATAGAGCCTTGTAAAGGACACATAATGGTTGTCAATAGAATTAAAAGTTCATGCCTCAAGAGATAATAGCTCAACATGCCAAGTGACCAAGCTAGATGGGTCATCTCTGCAGAGGCCAGAAGTATAGACAGAAACAAGGAAGTCACCAGTCATTTCTGTTCACCAACTTTCTTTCTTCAGAGATGGAAGTTTGAGACCAAGAAGAAACACATCTTAAAATACAGAGAAATATTTTCTTGTCTAAGAAATAGTGCATCTTAAAGCCTTTAAATAAAGCATATAATTTATAACATAATTGGTTGATTTTACTACACTTCAAGGGACTTACAAGTTCATAGCAGAAAAATTAGATCATGCATTACTACAGAGAATGAGGACTTTATTAGTATTCATGAAATTACCATATCCAGAGAACATTGGTGTTATGACTGAATAGAATCAGCTTTATATATCATCTTGACAAGAGAAACAAATAATGCCCAGACACTCTTATATGTTACAGTATGTCTTGACCATGCCCCATAGCCCTACTGATGTTTTAGCACAGAGCTCTGACTAGCTTCTAAAAGACTCTGGATCTTACCTGGAGCATTGAAGTAATATCATCTAAGCATTACAGATAGAAAAACCTAAGTAAGAGTTCTCAATAAGACATGCTATAATATTGGTTTTTATATCCATGTTTAAAATGCAGACATAGAAGGGCACATATCTACCTTTAAAAATGACAGCTTGGGGACCATGAAGAATCAGGCAATTAAAGGAGCTTGTCATATAAGCTTGGATAATATTCATAAACAATCTCAGATCAATCCCTAGAATGCACATAAAGGAAAGAGAGAACTGATTTCATTAGGTTGCCCTCTGACCTCCCATTCACTTCATGGCACACACACCATAGCACAAATGCCCATAGACACACTGTAGGCATACATGGGCAATGAGTAAAATTTTAAAAAATTAGTTTTTAAGTGGCAGCTTTCAGATGATCCTTTGAAACCTGCTAAGGTTTAGTTTTACCTGGGCATAAATAAAGAGATATGGATTAGAAGCTTCTCTAGGGCCCCTTTCACCTTCATTATTCTCCATTTTATGACATAGGTCTTCAGACACCTGCGACCATCAGTGATTTGGGGTAGTGTTGCTCCAGGTGGATTTGTTACAACACACTAAAGCCTAAATCATGATACTTCACTATGCATAAATGGCAGAGGTGGCATTCAAATGCATAAAAAATAAAGAAGGGTCTAGAAGTACACATTTTGAAGGAGGCATGAAACAAACCACATGTCAATGGAATAATGTAAAAGTCATTTTCGCTTTTTGTATTTAACAAATATGCTTCAGTTGTTAACCATATTGAAGACATTGTGCTAGAGACTCTTGTGAGACATGAACATGAATTAAGTGAACCACTCATTAAAGAGGAGTTTAAATGTGAAATTTTATTTTCACCCGGTCAAATGAAGCTTGAATATTTGGTGGGATCATTGCCTATTTGTCAATAATGTCCCTGAAGGATATACCACAAAAGTCAAAAGTTTCTGAAGACTTAAAATTTAGTTTGTAAATACTGACCAAGGAGCAAGTAGTATAATCTCTCCTTTCACCCAGGTATCACCTGAATGTGATTGTCTGAAAACATTGTTTTCATGACCTTCCATATGGAAGTCTGTCTTCTAAGTGTCCTTCCTAACGCGGCAGTTCTTTCATACAGTTCCTCGTGTGGTAGTTACACCCTACCATAACCATAACACTATTTTCAGCACTATTTCATAACTATAAGCTTGAACTGTTATGAATCATAATATAAATATCCGATATATGACCCCTACAAAAGATTTATTGGAACCCTTTAGGGGGTCACGACCCAGAGGTTGAGAACTGATGAGCTAACAACATAAAAGGACAATGGAATTTAATCAGCTGCTGCTCCATACAGTGCATTGCAAAGACAGTGGAGAGCTTCTTCTATAGAAGGGAAGGTAGCTAGCTAGCACTCTATCCTTTATGTTTCTGCCAGTATAAATGCTCCAGATACTTCTTAAGTTATGAGCCATGCTGAAAAAGATATGAGTTCATTATTCAATATTTGTAGTGGAAGACAAGCTTCCCATGTCTTCAACTAGACTATATCCAGCAGAGAAAAGTCTTGATTTATTTGGACTAAAGCACTTGGATTACAGTGAAGCACAAGAAAGACGTTTTGTGGATGCTTCCTATCCAGCAGTTTCAGGCCAACCCCAGAAGCCGCTCCACAGGATGACTCTTCCATTCAGTCTGTCTCCTAATTTCACAGCTAGTAGCAAAATTTGCCTTCACTTGAAGTGCTCTTGTTATTTTAACAGGGCTGTTTCTATTTATAAAGTTACACAATCCACTTGGTTCCTTCTTCCTCTCTGTCTGAGACAGAGTTTAGAAAAAGAAACCAGTCATTCCATTAACGCACTGCCAGGAAATCCAACTGTTGTTCACTTGAACAAACTAAAAAAAGACCCACACCTAGACTTACTACTTACTCAGCCTTACTCACGTCTGCTGAGAGGCTCTTTCCTGGGTCTGAACTCTGAAATTTCATTATGCTCATGAGAAGGCTATCTTTGCTACTTTGTTCATGTGGTGGTTAAACATTTGCCTCTAAACGCCCTCTAAGTAAAAGCTTGTTCCACAACAGGAAGCACCCACTGCCAAGTTCTCTGGCGAGTAGCAATGTGTCCCAAGAAGATCCAGGTGTCAAGACATTTAACAAAAGTTGTACACAGCAACTTTTGAAGAGAAGAGAGAAAAGGGAAACCAGACATGAGTTTGAGCCTAGATCTTCTTTCAGCTGGATGCTAACTGTACCAAATTAGATATGCCACAAAGGTCCATACGGTGAGTGTCTATATGGAAACTCTGTCTCTGGAAATGGAAAGCAAACCGCCTTTACAGTAGAGTGAACATAGCGATAAGAAATCTGAGTTTTTATCGCAACTCTTTAAAATATAAAATTTAACTAAAATATAATTGCTATTTGATCGAGGCTGCAAGAGAAAGGGAGACACCACTGCCTGTGATGTCAATACTCTTGAGACATCTTTTCTCATGCAGAGTCAATGAGAAAATGCCAAGGGTAGTAGGAACTGTAAAGAAAGTCCTGAGGCCTGGTGTTATTCATTCTTCTGGGGAAAACCTTTCCCTCTGATGATACAAACTGTTACCTTTTACTTGTAATTTGTCTTTCCAGGATTTCTTTGTTTCTTATTGTTTTCTTTCTTTCTTTCTTTCTTTCTTAACCTTTTTATGAAAATAGACTCTTTTGCAGAATGCATCCTGTTCATAGTTCCCCCTCCCTCCACTCTTCCCGTTCTTTCAATGATCTCATTTTGATTCTTACGAACATTACTCCATAGGATGGCATAACATACACAAGGGATAAAGAAATGTTCTATGCTGCTCTGTGGAGTAATTTTTTCTCAGAATTAAAAACAAAATATTCGTATTATATTGAAGAGAGTTTTCCATAGTTAATGGAAACAGATAAGGCACATGGGTGACATTTTAAAAACAGATTCTTAGAATCTAATATTATCATGTAAACAAGCACCTCTGATAATTTTAGGTGTAGACAAATCGTCTTTTCCTCTTCAACCCCCCCCCCCAACTTCCCGTCAATAGTCTATTGTTAAAGAATGGACTTTCTCCCAGACCACATCCTGTCTGTCCTATAGAGAAACAGCCAGCATGCTATTGAAGAAAAACAAAAACCCTCGTCTCTGTGTGCAGCTGCAGAAGACACAAAGAAAACAAACTCAATGGCATCCAAAATACTATTGTACTAAACTCAGTGTCTAAGATTTATTTTGTAAATTGTCTAATGAATTTCAGGAACTATGAAAGGAGTGTTTGGGCATTTAGACTAGAAGATTAGGGATCTCTGATGATATTACTGTTACCTGACAGAGACTCTTCATACTATATGACACAAATAGGCATATACATGTATCATATATGAATATATTGATGAAAACATTCTTCCCCAATAAACAAAGATTAATTGATTAATTAAATAATCTTTAGTCTTATATAGAAATATAAGGCAAGGAGACAATAACTAAATCTAAAATAGAAGTTTTAGAAATGTTGTAGAATAAAATATAGGTGTGCCTATGAAAGATTTGTTGCAAATCCAACAGGCAAATCTCCTGAGTAAGCATGTAACAAACACTAGTGGACAGACCAAAACACTGGATAAGCAGTTAATAGAGAGAAAAAAAAGACACCAAGGATCCATGGAGCAGTAAATACAAAGATTTGTATTTACTGAAAGAATGGCTTTTACAGAATATAAAAGTTTAGATCAAATCTGAGAGAAATAGCTCTGTGAATATAGTTTTGGAGAGGTTGATCAGCTTGTGCTCATGGGAAGAGACGCCTAGGATATCAAGAAGCCTGCCAGAGCAAGAAAGAAATATTGATATAAAGTAACTGGCTTAAGGAGAAAAGAACTCTGGCACACTGTTCAAAATCGGTCAAAGGAATAGCATACATTTTGACAAGAATACAATGCTATAGAAAATTAATAAAGGCAGAGAAAGATATTAAAACATAAGGATTCAGAAACAAAAAAATATATAATCTCTATTATTTACAAGGCTAAAATGTAGTCAATTTCCCTTGAACCAACCTATGATAAAATGACATCCATTTCACTTAAACATCTTTGAGACTGAAAAAACTAAAACAAAACCAACCAAACAAAACCCCAACATTTTGGTTAATATACAAATAGTCTTCATGGTGACAATTCCATCTTTATAATCATTCATTCATTCATTCTTTCATTCATTCATTCATTTTTGTAAAAGGATCATACTGGTCACAAACTTGCTTTGTTATTTTAAATGACTGATCCTCCTGACTCCACCTCCCAATCGCTGGGATCACAAATTTGCCTCACATGCTGTGTTAAAGATGAAACCCAGAGATGTTTTGTACTTATTCTCCCCCACTTCTCCCTTCTGCTACCATGACATGCATTCCAATAATGTATCAGAATTCATACATTCTGCCATGCACCACCCACTGTAAAAACAAGGGACATCACTCAGAATCTATCTCACAATTCAAATGAGGTGTTCTGAATACTGTTCTTGGTAATTACTTTCTGCAGTCTAGAAGGATTATAACATGACTTTCTTCTTTCAGAACTAGTGGTGAATTTTTCCAATGACTCCTTTCCCTATTCCCTTTCAATGCTTCTTTGGAAATGATTTTTAGTGTGCTGACAGAAGTCACAAGATGCTTCCAAACCAAGGGTAAACATTCCCTTACACATCTGCATAGCCACCAAGACACAGAAACCAACAAAGGATGCCTTCCCACTGGGATATCTCATTCTACTCTGGATTTATAAATGTCACTTCTAGAATTCAGATTTTATACTTCCTTGGCTGCCTCAATCATACTTCTAATGGAGGGTTCCCAGTACCAACAATAGAAGAATTCTAAAGCCTATGTACTGGAAATAGGATTGAGTTTCAGATCCAAGATCAACTTCTGGATATCTGTCTGAATTGGCAGGTTGGAACACAAGGGATAAAAGGCAGTCAGCAAAATCATACTGTGGAAATAGCCAGAGAAGACAGGGGACCAAAGTGAGCTTTGTATATGTGAGAATTCTCGGTACAAATCTATATCAACTTTATGTACATTGTTATGTTCAAAAACCCGTACAACTTATAAATCCGTTTCTTCTGTATTTTAGGAATTATGGTTTTGTTCTGATGTAGTGTTTTTGCTTTTCAAGAGAATCTATATAAATCAGGACAACTGTGAGTCAATCTATGAGACACTATTGAACATTTTAGAAGATTTTTTGTTTTGGTTTGGTTTTTGGTGTTTGTTTGTTTTTTTAAAAAGATTTAGTTATTCATTTTATGTATGTGAATATACTGTAGCTGTCTTCAGACATACCAGAAGAGGGCATCGAATCCCATTATGGGTGATTATAAGCCACCAAGTAGTTGCTGGGAATTGAACTCAAGACTTCTAGAAGAGCAGTCAGTGCTCTTAACTGCTAAGCAATCTTTTCCAGCCCCTAGAAGGTAGATACACACACACACACACACACACACACACATCAATCTCATAAAATTTTTTCTAATCTTGGAAACCCGATTTAGTTAGAAATTTAGGCTAATCTCCAAGTAACAAAACGTCTCTAAATACTCTTTTTCTTCATTTCTGAGCACATGGCTGGATGTATTGCCCTTATCTCTGGATAAGACAAAAGGCAAAACATCGTAGTGGTCAGTGGACTAGTTAAGCACACATCCAGTGTTCTGTTTTCTTTTCCTTTTTCCCGACACAGGTTGCTGTATAGAGGCATGAAGACAAGACAAGCTACTTTGTATCTAGTTTCCATGGCTATTGTGAACATATGTTGTTAAACCATTTCTTAATGGACCCATTAAGAAATGCTTTAGTTCATAGTTTTCTATAATAAAGATCCATCTTTGATACTCTACCTAAATAGCAACCAAAGACAATGCATAAAAGCATGCCTGGGTTCAAATAAAATGAATGTGCTAATTTGATATGCTATAGCCACTTGCTATTTATTGAGGCCGGGCCTTCCATTTCCTGAAGAGAAATGGAGGAAGAGTAGCTGGGGTATTTCAGGTGAGGAGACATGACACCAGGACAGGACAAGGACTAGGAGGAGAGGAGGGAGGGGAAACTGAAGTTGGGATGTAAAATAAATAACATTACAAGTTTTAAAAAATGCATGTGCCCAGCCAGATTTATCCTATGTAAGACTGTCAGTCCTTGGCTGTGTAGAGCTATTAAAGGGGTAAATTACATATTTCTACTTTGTTATATCTAGGAGCCCGAGGAACTATATTTTATAGAGGTTAATATCACCTTTTGTTTTCTTTTTCCTTTTGACCATTTTTTATTTGATACTTTATGTACATTTCAAATGTTTTCCCCTTTCCAGGTCTCCTCTTTGGAAACCCCCTATCCGATTCCCGCTCCTCCTGCCTCTATGAGGGCACCCACTCCCGTCTTCCCTCCCTGGCATTCCCCTATACTGGAGCATCTAACACTCTCTGACCCAAGGGCCTCTCCTCCTACTGATGATCAACAAGGCCCTCCTTAGCCACTTAGCATTTTCTTTGACTGTTGTGTCAATGTTTTCTATGGTATCTTCTGCACTTGAGATTCTCTCTTCTGTCTCTTGTATTCTGTTGGTGATGCTTGCGTCTATGACTCCTGATCTCTTTCCTAGGGTTTCCATCTCCAGCGCTGTCTCCCTTTGTGATTTCTTTATTGTTTCTATTTCCATTTTAGATCTTGAATGGTTTTGTTCATTTCCTTTGCCTGTTTGATTATGCTTTCCTGTATTTCCTCTAGCTGTTTAGCTGTATTCTCTTGTATTTTTTTAAGGGAATTATTTATTTCCCTCTTAAAGTCTTCTATCATCATCATGAGAAGTGATTTTAAATCTGAGTCTTCCTTTTCTGGTGTGTTGGGGTAACCATGGCTCACTGTGGTGGGAGAACTGGGTTCTGATGATGCCAAGTTGCTTTGGTTTCTGTTCCTTATATTCTTACCCTTGCCTTTCGCCATCTAGTTATCTCTGGTGTTAGCTGGTCTTGCTCTCTCTGACTGTGGCTTGTCCCCCCTGCAAGCTTCTTCGTTAGTACTCCTTGGAGACCAGTTCTCTCTGAGAGGAATTTGGGTTTGGAGACCATGGTACAGGGTCAGCTCTGGGGTGCAGACAGAAATCAGAAGGATCCTGTCCCCAGCTGTTCCTTAGTTCCTGTGTCCTGATGGCTCTCCAAAGGTCCCTCTTGATTGAGGAATTTGAAGAGAAGTGGTGGTCTTCCTGTGCTCAAAGGTGTGTAGGCAGTCCTGGGAGACCAGCTCTCTCCTGGCACTGAGTATGGAGCCCTGTGTCATAGATCAGCTTCCCGGTCTCAGAAGGAAACCAGAAGGCCACTCCTCAGTCCCTGTGTCCTGAGGGTTCTGGACGGGTCTCTCTGAGCAGAGGTGCTGGCCTTACCCCTGATCATAGGCTTGTCCTCACTCCTAGGAGGGTAACTCTTTCCCTGTGCTATTTGGGTATGGAGCCATGGAGCCGTGTGGCGCAGACCTCAGGAGTAAACCGGAAGGCTCCTGTCCAGGCTGTTTCTCTGTCCCAGTGTTCTGCAGATTCCAGGCAGGTCCCGCTGAGCAGTGGCGTCCATTTTACCTCCACTCACAGGCTTGTCCACACTCTCTGGATGCTAGCCTTCTCCCTGCGCTATTTGGTTATAGAGCTCTGTGGCACAGCCTGGGGTCTCCAACTGACCGCAGAAGGAGATAGGAAGGCTGCTGTCCCAGGCTGCTTGTAGGTCCCTGTGTCCTGGAGGTTCCAGGCAGGTCCCTCTGAACAGAGGTACTGACTTTACCTCCTGATCACAGGCTTGTCCACCCTCCTGGGTGGATAGCTCTTTTCCTGTGCTATTTGGGTATGGAGGCTTGTGGCACAGACCACAGGCATAAACCGGAAGGCTCCTGTCCCAGGCTGTTCCTCTGTCCCAGTGATATTTACTTTATATACATTTCAAATTATTTCTCCTTTGGAAACCCCCTATTCCATTCCCCCTTACTTGCCTCTATGAGCGTGCTCCCCACCCACCCACTCTCTTCTTTCCTCCCTAGCATTCCCCTACATTGGGGCATCTAACACCCTCAGGCTCAAGGGCCCCTCCTCCCACTGCACCATGGGTCCCTCCCTGTGTATTCTTTGGGTGGTAGTCCAGTCTCAGGGAGCCCCAGGGTTCTGGCCAGTTGACACTGTTGCTCCCTCCATGGGGCTGTAAACCCCCTCAGCTCCTTCAGTCCCTTCTCTAACTCCTCCATCTGAGACCCCCACACTCAGTCCAATGGTTGGCTGTGAGCATCCTCCTCTGTATTTGTCAAGCTCTGCCTGAACCTCTCTGGAGACAACTTATCATGCGTCCATCAGCAAGCACTTCCCAGCATCCATAAGAACGTCCCAGTTTGGTGGCTGTATATGGGATACATCTCCAGGTGAGGCAGTCTCTGGATGGCCTTTCCTTGCATCTCTGTTCCACACTTTGTGTCAATATTTCCCCTTGTGAGTATTTTGTTCACCCTTCTAAGAAACACTGAAGCATCCGCACTTTGTTCTTCTTTCTTCTTAGGCTTCATATGGTCTGTGAATTGAATCTTATTTCATTATAAATAACTGTGTACTTAGTCACCTCAAGTTTTCAGTTTATAACATCAAGACATGACAAAAGTTCCTTTTTTCATTTTTATTCTTCATTTTTGTTTTCAAAATTATACTCTATTATTTTACCAGGGAATGGGTACTCTTGGGCCATGATCCCCCTCATCTAGTGACACATTTTCCAATTAAAACTACAACACTTTTAAACAAATAATTCCATAATTTGGGAAGGAGAAGTTCTTCCATGTAACCAATTAAAAAACTTCCCTGGGATATCAGATTCCTTAACCAGGCCTTAGGGAGCAGCAATCCAATGAAAAGGTACTTCTTTCTTTTACAAAACCTGGAACAGTGGGGACTGAAAAGAAGAGAACGGAGTGAAACTTGTCAACGATGAAGTCAGAACGCCTGGATGAATGCAAAACTTTCGCTACTTTTCCTCTGGCAAAATCCAGTCTCCAAGAAATCAGTGATGCACAACACTGTTTTTGACTATTGCTTTCACACTGGTGTGAAGGACAAGACCAGGAGGACTTAAGAATCAGATCAACTAGGTTTTAACTCAATGCTTCACAGCATCTGTTATTAGTGGTACTCAGCCTGTACTTTCTGGTAACAATAATAAATTAGGTGTATATATCTAACATCTGCTATGCAGTAGATACCCAAAAGGTTGTTAATTATCATCAGTTTTATATACTACAAGTTGATAAGTTCAAAATGTTTCAAACAAATCTGCATCTTATTTAAAGGAAAAACAATTGATAATGGGTGAATCCATTCAAACACTATCTCTTCTTTTACTCACGTGACATTCTTGGCTGTGTTTGGGTTTGGCTCTGGAATAAAGACATCTATCTTTTTTGCTTCCATACTCTGGAGCCCTGGTCTCCTTCTAACCTGGATTTATCCCTGCTTCATTTCATTGTTGTGTTTCTAGAAGCTTACACATGTCAACTTGGTAGTTACCAATCTCCTCTCAGCCTGTACAGGGTAGTCCCAATCCGTCACTAGGACTTTACTTCTCATTGTTCAGTGTGTCAAATCACACTTGTCTGTCTTGCCTACCTTCTTCCATTTGTATAATTCGCCAATCATTTTGCATTTTATAAAATAGCACATTTTTTCATACATTGATGAGCAGAATTCTCTCTGAAATATTCTTTTTTCTCATGTTTACTTGGACAGATAAAAGACACGGTTGAAATGTAATTTTCGACATAAGTGAATAGTTAGCCAATGCCCTCTGTCCTAACACTTTGTTATCATTTTATATCAAACTATTACCTTTATGTTACATGCACATTAATACATTTTGACCAACTATGTACTTTCTATTGATCTATAGTTATATAAACCAACTTCTTTGATCTGTGCAACAAGCTTATAAATTAGTTTATATAATTACTCTTATTTTAAAAAGACTAAGACTTAAGTACAAATTGATTTACCAACATCATTTTACTAATAACAAATGTTCCAACAAGACTATTGCTAGCAGAATTAGATGTCTGCTAACTTTGTCTTTCACTCCTACATTTCACAGTGTTTACAGATAATTTTTATTATTATTGCTGGAGAATGATTTGTGTAATGGAGGGAGGAAGAAATGCTAATAAATATTCCACAACTTGTAAGAAGACTCTTTCTCTTACCTTTGCAACAAAACCTAACAGATCCTAATATCATTAATATGAAGCTTTAAAAATTCCTGGTTCAAAGAATACACTGGAGTGGAAAACATTGAAAACACTCAAGACACACAGGATGATAGAGGAGACACAGTCAGAAAATAGAATTGGAGAATAAGAGCTGCCCTTGAAAAATTTATCACTCTGGGTATGTAGCTCAGTGCATAGAGAGCAAGACTAGCATACAACGGGTCCTGGCTAAATTCACAGTGCCCCATAAGTGGGGGAGTGATGTCAGCCACACAGGCCTATAATCTCCAATCCTCCAGATGTGACAGCTGGAGGGATCTGAACATTTCCATCAGGATCATGAAGCATTCTTATTTCATTTAAGTTTTAGATGACATAAAGGCTGAATTATGTATGCTCTTTTGACTGGGCATAATATTAATTTATGTCCTTGGGGGACTAATACAATGTTCTTCTAATTATACTTCATAGTGAACATTACAAATTGAATATGGTAGCTACTGGTGCTGTAACATGCCAAAGTATAAAACCTCTGCTCAAAAATTGATGACATTTCTACTGACTTCATGTGTCTATAAATAATATATTTAGCAGTTGCTTTTTCCATAAAGGAAAAATGGTTATGATACTGAAAAGAAACAATGTAACCTATTGGCAAACTGCCAAAAAAATACATGAAAAAATGTCAACACAACAGACTGAGTCATATAAAGAATATAGCAAGATTCTGAACATGTGAAAGATATGATTTTTAACATAATTTTGTAGTTTGGATAATGAGATGAAACACATAAGGACTTTTTATAACACAAAACAAAATGATTGGCAACAGTTTCAGACTGCCAATGATTTCACAAGGACAATAAATGTACCATAATGAAAAATGATTCTCTAGCCTGTAGAGAAAATGTTCAAATGTAAGCATTATTTCAACATTTTTATTCAAGTGCTACCAAAAAAGACAAAAACCAATTAAATCATCCCTAACATCTTAGCAGGCAAGAGCTGTAACTACGAAAAGGAATGATCATGTTTCTATAATAACAAATAAGAGAATGTGCAAGCATAGCTTACCTAGGGGACTGCAGGCTGACCTGCAGCTGCAGGGCGGGCCAGCTCTAGAAAAGCTGCCCTGTGAGCAAGCCAACAGGAGTGCTGACAGCCCTCAGCACTCAGTGAACCTTTGCAAAAGGAAGCAGCTGGAAGCCAGAGCCAGGGATCTACTCAATTGACATCTGCTTCTCTATTTCTATCTTGGGGCTACTTTTATTCATTTCTGCTTCTCATATAATCCAATAAAGTCTATATGTCAACTTGATCATTTTCTCCTGATAGTTCTACGTACTTGAACATAGACAAGGACTTATTTACAATTCCTAGCAATGGTGTTTAATACATGAAATATATGAACATTTTCTACATGAACACCAAAGCTATCAATACCTCCCTTTGGCACATTTTCTATCATCAAAAGTCTTCATTGTTAATTGTACCTGTTTACTACCACAATCTACCATTGAAAAACTGGCCAGTATCTTTACCTTTCTAAACCCCAGTTTCTTCATGTGTAAAAATAGGACAATAGTAGTGTCTATGTCATCTAGCTCGTGTGAACACTAAATATGATGCCCCATGAAGCACCTGGTTCACTACCTAGCATATTTCAATTATAGATAATGCTAATTATCATCAGATCCCCTCAGGCATGGCTTATCTAAATGTCACTACCATGGTCATTGTGTCTAATTCTCACGTTAGCTCTTTCACCTTGGCTACTTAATGAGTCATTCTCCACTGATCTAATTCTGCTACTGTCTCCAAATATAGCACATTACTTTACCTACCAGACAAAATTACTTCATTAAAAACTGTTTTTCCCCTCTGTACCCCAGTCCTACCTGCCCAATACATAAACAACAACTTTTGAATCCTTTTGGGATGGTGTATTCATATAAAATTTTTCACAGCCTTAAAAATCCACAAAATAATGGTCCTCATTAGTTATATATACAGATATTCTATATTAGTATATATCATATATTAGTGTTATATATATATTATTATGTATGTAATATTTATTACTAATATATAAATATACTAATGTAATATATACTAGTATAAAATATACATTACTAATATATGTTGATATATAATTATATATAGTCAGAAAACTGAGGCAAGAAGCCTGCTCTGATGCCCATACCAGCCTGGTCTACACAATGGGTTATAGGTTATCTGAGTGGAGGCTACAGAGTGAAACCTTACCTCAAAAACAACAAAACCTAGGAAGCAAGTGAAAATTGTAGACTTTGAAGAGAAGGAAATGCTCAACATATTATATACATATAATATAAATAGATATATGTATGCATATGTACGTACTAAACCTTAAACTAGAGTGTCTCATCTTACATTATGAATTTGATTGTCTTAAATATTAGACTAACACATGAGAAAGAAGTGATTCCTCCTATGGCCATCCTTAGAACTCATTGAGAAGGAACCCTGAGCAAGTGATTCCTATTAGCATGAACCAAAGAATTATCTTTCTCGCATTTCTCTAGATCGCAGGAGGATGTAAATTCTCTTTACTTTTCCTTCCATCATGTGTGCTTTTCAGCATTCCTTTGGTATTTGGAATGAGTTGTAAAGAGCGAATGGTATTTGTAGAACATGGTAAACCTAAAACAGAGACAGAAGTGATTTTGTGGAGAGCCTGCCAGGTAGAGGGAACAAAAAGGCTTCTTTCTGAAATTTACCTCAAGAGTCTCAAGTAAAGGCTCCAAATCTACAGGAACATCTTGGTACGGGTTCAGGGAAGAAGCCAGTAGGAGTTGAAAGGCAAGTGCATGTGAGGAGAGAGGTTAGAACATTCAGATTAAGTGAAACATAAGAAAAGGGTACTTCAAAGGAAAAATATCAGCCCTTGACATATACATATACCTGAAGCAGAGATGAAATCTAATAATTAAGGAAAGAGAAGCCACGAACTTGAAAGAGGACATGTGGTGTAGATGGAAGGAATTGGAGTGAGGGAAAGAGAGAGGGAAAACAATGTAATTATGTGTTAATTTTAAAGCCTAAAACCAAGTACTATGGTTTTTTGTTTTGTTTTGTTTTTGTTTTTGTTTTTGTTTTTTGTTTTGTTTTTTTTTACAAAACCAATGTGATTTGTTTAAAGATAGGAGAACTAAGTAGTCTTAAGAGTGCTAGACACACAGGAAGAAGACATCCCGGAAAGGGAAGGTAATGGAGTTACAAATAGGAACAGAAGGAAGATTAGCATTCCCGAATAAAGAAATTGTAAGGCAGGGGAGAATGCTTTTGAATGTTTGATTGAGCTGCATGGAAGATGTGTTCAATGGGTGATGGTGAAGAGACATGGGAGGGAAAGAATTTGAAATAATTATGATAACTAACACAAAACAAATATCCAGGGGTAAGTATAGGTAGACAGGGACAAATTCAAAATAAGAAGTGAAGAAAAATCTCTAACATTTGCAAGACATGGGATATGAAAGAGCAAAGGGAATTATCAAATAAAGGCATCAGAGTTCAAGAATGAATGACTTGATCAGCAGCATCTATTTAATAACACACATACACACACACACACACACACACACACACACACACACACACACACAAAAGCCAGGACAGAGAATTCAGGACTGAGGACATTTCTGACATGGTAAGAGGTTTGTTCTCTTAAATCAGATTACAAAACTGTTTGGTGCAATGAGTAGCTGCATATTCCACATAAATGCTTTTGTAATGACAGTCATTTATTGTGGTTGCTATCCAGGATTTGCTTCTCATAGAAATGGAACCTGTAATTTTTAGATGGGCACATAGCTGTTTAAAAGAAACGCTGCATTCTGCAGTTTCTTCCACAGCTAGATAAGGTTTGAGAACTCTAAGAAAGCCAATGGGATGCCATAAAACCTTAATGAAATGGGGTTTGTCGTCATTTTCCTAGAATGGAACTCCATAATTCACTTAGGATGGAAAGTTTGGAGCCACTAATGGAGGGTGATGGGCAAAATGGAGAGGCCTCAGCTCTCTGACATGGTCTTATCTTCACTGTATATGTCTTCAGATTTCACCACCTGACTGAGAAACAGTCTTTCCTGTTTTCCAATTGTAATTGGATATTGAATTTCCTGCTGTATTCACCCAAGTCTAACTCTGCTTAATATATCTACCTTGATCATTTCTGCTCTTTTCCCTTGCTCTTTAATTCAAAATATTTCAAATATACCTCTTTATAACACATGGAAATACTTTAATATGCTGCTGAACCATTCTCCATCTTTGAAACTTCTGTCTTAAATCTGATAAAAAGCATGGTAAAATTATTCCTCCAAGAATAATTATTTGTATAACTTTTCATGCCATGTAGTTTAATTGAAATATCAGATGCTGGGATTAGAGAGATGGCTCAGTGGTTAGGAGCACTGGCTCCTCTTTCAAGGGAGCTGGGTTCAAGTCCCAGCATCAACATGGAAGTTCACAACTCTATAATCCCAGTTCCAGAGGCTCTTACACCCTCACACAGGCATACATGGAGGCAGAACACCAATGTACATAAAACAAAACAAAAGAAAAAATATCAGATGCTTGCTTAAGACTTGCTGACCAAAGAGATTTACACAAATTCTACTGAAAAAAAAAAAAGGCCAAATCTTAAATTAAGAACATTTAGCAAAGTAGAAGTTTGAGCAAACATACAAAGTAACAATCATGTTCCACAGGGAAAATTCTACCTATCTATACATTTATATATCATCTATCTGTCTGTGTGCCTATCAATCAATATTTATTTAGTTATTTATCTGTCACCTATCATCTATCTATATTTATCTAGCTATCTATCATCTAACATCTATCTATCTATCTTATCTAGATTTTATTTTCACTAGCTGGAATAGTAATATTATATATTATGTATATAATTAAACATGGAATGACAAACATAGACCCTGTAACTATTTCTACAAACCAAAAGTCACAATAAAGGAAAGTAGGTAGTATCCAAAGATTTTATGGAGAAAGGTAAATTTGGGCCAAATTTAAAAACTTGAACAGAAGAAGATAATTCAAATAGATATGCACGATACAATGACTACCTCTCTTTTGCAATTATAGTCTTAGTTTGTTAATATAAAGCCCACTCGATTACTGTTTTAGCTTATATTTGTATATAGGTTTAAAAAAAATGCTATTATCTCCTAAAAGTCAGAAATGAAATGGTGAACTTGGAAAGCTTTACAAAGCTGGATGCTATGTTTAATGCTACACTGCAAGTGATACTTATGAAGGCTTAGAGCAGTGGTTCTCACCTTCCTAAAGCTGCGACCCTTCAAGACAGTGCTTCATGCTGTGGTGACCCCCCAACCATAAAATCATCTTCGTTGCTACTTCATAACTTTAATTTTGCTACTGTTATGAATTGTAACTATCCAATAGGCAGCCTATCTATATGTGAACCCTGTGAAAGGGTCATTCAATCCCTGAAAGGGGTTGCCACCAGGTTGAGAAACACTGGTTTAGATCAATCTCCAATAAAGAGCTTCAGCTGCAGGGCTGTCTAAGCACTCTGCCTCTGGAGCAAAGGTTTGAAGAAGGTTCAGCTCCCAAGAGTTCACAAAATACCAGAAAGTAAATTGTTAAAAGAGAAAATACATCAGCAATAAGAAAAAACGCACTGTTTCAATTTGCAAACAGAAATCCTGAAAAATGTGTAGTAAGAGGGGCAATACTTCATTTTCTTCCAAGCACTCAAACATTCAAACCATGCAGGTGACATTTGGAGAAAAACAATGGCATCACATGGGATTTTACAGAGATTTTCTTTTACAGTTAATGTACATGAGAGTGGGCTCCCATTTTCTCATACCTGTGAATGTCACTAACAGAGCAGTACCTAGGAGTAACTTTATTAAAAAGTAGTTACTCATTCCATTAATAAGAATACTGGCTGTCCTATACAGATATTCAGAATTTTGTTCATGACTTTTGCAACCAGCCATTAAAATACAGTTTGCGAATACAATGCTCAGTCTCACATCTGCACCCTACTTACATCAGAGTTCCTTCAAAAGTCACCATCTCCCGAAGTTTATGGTGCAACTGACAAGTTTCTCTCTGTGTTTTTAAGTCTACAGTGACCTTCAGCTACTAACCTTGCTGTCTTCGATCTCCTTGGCTGTTCCCTGCAGGGTTGTCTTCTCTCTTAACTCACAGGTTGATTTTAATGTGAGCTGGCAAGAAAGCATTGAGCACTCCTGTGTAGCAAATTCCAAAGGTCTTGAAGAACAGCTCTGTGACACACTGATGCCAAGATTCGGTATCGGAAGAGCAGCATGAACAGGCTTTGACCCAACAGCTGGCTGTCTCAGTTTTGAGGCAACCCCAAGGACAGGCATGGCATCTATAAAAGTATCTTTTTGTTGCCAAAGAAAATGCTCTTAACCTCAGTCTGGTAGACTCCAGCTTTAGTATTTCCAGAAGAAAAAAAAATTACTTTAAGCAAAGCTAGCAGTCATCTGGATTTAAAAGAAAGAGAAAGAAAGGAAGGAAGGAAGGAAGGAAAGAAAGAAGGAAGGAAGGAAGGAAGAAAAGAAAGAAAGAAAGAAACAAACAAACAAACAAACAAACTCAGACAGACAATAGCTTTCAAACTAACTTTCAGGAAGAGACAAATTTTCTCATCTGAGACTCTGTCTTGCTAGTTCAGATTCTCTCTCTCTCTCTCCCTCTCTCCCTCTCTCTCTTTCTCTCCCTCCCTCCCTCCCTCCCCCGTTCAGTAAGTTAGTGTCTGCAAGATAAATTCTACAAAGCCATTTCTGTAGGATTATAAAGTTCCTCGCTTTGTTTCCTTCTGACTACGGCAGCAGCAGCAGCCTGAGTTTGATCTTTGGAAGCAGAGAGGTCAGGGTGGGGGGAGGAGGGAACAAAGGAAAATCCCTTCAGTCTAGTTTCAGCGGAGTTGTCAAAGAAGCCAAAAGACCACAATAGTGGATGGCTAAGGGCTCTTCCTGACTTCAGAAATAACCAGCCTGCATTCTCTTTCTAAAGAAAAAAAAAACCAAGTCACTGTCCAAAACAAACAGCTGTTGGAAGAACTTTTAGCCCGGAAACAATTTCAGCAATGAAGCTGTTTGTCTAATTTCCAGCTATTTTTCACTCTTGACAGCCAGGAGCCACGGTGTTCATTCTGCTTCGTCCCATGAAATCAGGACAAACTGCAGTAACAGGAGAGCCAGCTAAAGCAGCTGAAGCCTTCCGCAGACCTAGCCTGCTTATGTTACAAACTGCAGTAAACACAGGAAGCCGGGCATTAGATTCATGGTGATTTCTAAATGAAATGATGGGATTCCCATTCCCAGGACACCAATGTCCTACGCAACGGCGATGGAGCTAAGCACATCAGGCATTAGTGCAAGTAACCTCAGGAATCACATGGGAAGCACACACTTACACTCTCAATACTTTGCAAAAATGTGGCAGAATAGAGACTAGTGTCAAAAATATATCAAGAGTAAATAGAAGAAGCCATTTTGCAGAAAACTCAATAACCTTCCTTACCTGGGGCATGTGGGACAAAAGCAAGTTCAAATTGGAGAGGTCAGCATCTTTAAATGTCCTCCAAGGGGTTCTTTCCTCTCAGCTCACTACACCACTCTTGAGATTCTTTCCTAAAAATCAACTTCCATTTTCATATCTAATAATGTATCTCTGATACAATCCTTTGCTCTGGGAAAAAAACAGTCTGGAACCAGGAGCCTTCAGAACTCAGATCATCCTCAGGTCCTTAAGTCTAAGCATGATGTCCCTAAACACTCCAGAATTTCTCACTCTTACTGACCTCTATGCTTTTCTTAAAATTCACGACTTTTTCTACATCTCCTCTCTCTTTTGCGGCGGTTGGAATTTTCAGCTTGCGTGTCCAGTTGTTTCACCTTCATACTTAAAAAAAAAAAAAAAAAAAAAGTCTATTGTCTATGAGCTTTCTTCTGCATCTGCGTTTATTGGTGAGACTAAGAAGTTAAAAGGAAGAACCCCAATTTATCTGATAACAAGCAGAAGAATTTTGATTGAAATATGACTAGGGATGAAACCCAATGTCATGAAGACAGAATGTAGAGGTTTTTGCAGCAAATAAGAAGCGAGTTAAACAATAGCTTCCCAAGCTTTAGCTCCACCTAAAGTTTTACATTTTTAAAATGTTCCTACATCTCTACTCAATACTGCTGATCCAATTTGTAAAATCACTGTATTATAATCATATCAGATTGCATTTTGGCTAAATATAAGCAGAGAGGAGTGCCAGTAGCAAACCGTGCATCATTGTCCTGGAATACAATGTGTACATAAGAAACTTCCCATTAATTAGTAAGCAGCATGTGTGTATTACAGTGTTAGGATTTTACTAGTAGTTTCTATCAATAAAAAGAAACTTTATTTTGTATCTCTCATGTTTCTACTGAAGAAGTCCTTTTGTGCAATTACATATATAGACAATTTCATACTGCACATATTATACATGCTGGTTGGTCATTCTCCCCGGCTTCTTTTTCCTCTCATCACTACCAGGCCTCTTCCCTTCCCTACACGTTACCACATTCATCTGTTTCTGGGGATTTGTGCTTCTTCCTTTGTTTGTTTGTTTTTTCTTTCTATTGAGTTTAATCAAGGACTTTGGTGCTCACCAGCTGGTTCTAAAAGCAAGAACTTTTCCTCTCCTAGAATCTTTTAATAGCTAAGAGTTGAACAGTGAGAGATACGGTTTCCTTAGTCTCTTCTTAGTCCACGTCTAACCTTTGAGGCATCCATCTTGTGCAGACTCAATATAGGCAACCGCAGCTGCAATGAGTTCATGATAGCAATGTATGTATTATGCCTAAACAATAGCATCTTGAGACTGTTTCTCTCTCTCTCTCTCTCTCTCTCTCTCTCTCTCTCTCTCTCTCTCACTCTCTCACTCTCCTTTTACATTCTCTTTCACACTCCCCTTGGCCTTTGAACAGTGGTATGAATGTCTTCCTTAGGTGTGATGCCTCAGCTCCATCTCATTCTTAGTATGTCGTTAGACAAGTTTCTGCATTCGCTACCATTCACTGCAAAGAGAACCATCTACGACTAAGACAGAAAGGATCATTTATCTATGGATATAAACATAGACATCTAAAGGCAGTTTTATGTTATGTGAATTTAGCCAGAAAATGCAGAAAGTTTACATTTAGTTCTTAGGATCTCCCCAGCCTTGAATTATTCTTTTTATTGAAGTTATATATTAAGCATGAATTTCCTCCTGTTTAAGAACTTGAATTCAATCACAGAGCAGTTGGTTATCCCATAGCACTCATGCAACTATTGTACCGGTAGACATAGCTTGCCTGAGAAGCTAATATTGTATTTGTAGAGTCAACACCTGAGCAAGGCCTTTGATGCCCCTTTTCTCCAAGCATAGCGACCTCAGCAACTAAGAAAGTTAGCAAGTATAAAGGACATTTCTAGCTTAGTTTCAGTTTCATTCTTCTGCGTCTTGCAACCAAGATTTGAGATGTTTTCTCAGCAGTAGGACCTAGTTCTGATAGGCAACTACAAGAGTAATAGTAAGAACCTGTATTGTTTTGGAGTTTCTGGGGCCTCCCTAACCAACAATGCGAATGGAGTTGCCCTGCATGTGGCATTGAGATTTTTGTCTAGGGACATGCTGCTTCTAGGAGTAGACTATGTAGCAGTAAAGTGTATCTCCCTTTAAACTAAACTATTTTTGATTAGTATACAAAGTGCTGCATTTCCATATGAGTTCTTAATACCATCCTTCCTTTGCCTGTTCTATTTGAAATGGCAAAAATGGAATGAGCCTACACATCTATCATTTGATAAATAGGTAGTGAAATGTGATACAATGAAACTTTATTCATCTGTAGAGAAATGAAATTATGAAATTTCAGGCAAATAAGTAGAAATAGAGAAAATAATTGTGAGGTAAAACAGGGCAAGGGAGAGAAGCAACACATGTTCTCTCTCTTATGAGGATCCCAGCTTCAAATATTTGAATTTTTGGTGTCTTAGTTGGAACATATATAGCAGCCAGGTACCTGGTAAGAGGTCATTGGTATTTAACTTAAGGGAGAAGGGAGAGTAGAGTACAGGTGGTATCAAAGGAGAGAGAAATACTGAGGGCAGGGAGGTTAAGCCCAGCGAGGGAAAGAGGATGGGTGACCAAAGGGATAGGGGAGGGGTAACTCTTCAAAAGTGTTTAAAGGAAGATTGCATTCTTATATGTTTTACTTATTTAGAAAATGAATATTGTATTTATCAAATATAATCAAGACTGAAATTATACAATGTTTGAAGAGAAATAATGAAATGCTTACTAAAAATGCATTCTTGAGTGTTGTCAAGAAGCATAATCATGATTGTTAGGATTACACCTAATGAAGCTCTATAGTAAATAAACAACGATATTCTTAATTGAAGGCTTAGTATAATACACAATCTTGTTATACACTTAGACAATTCATTGATATTCAACTAAATAATAATTTTGTTTACTTTTTCTAGCATCATGAATTATTATTTTTAAGGGAGAAATAATCTACATTTGAAAGACTCAGCAGGTAAAGTAAAACACATATGCTCTTGCTGAGGCGTCATGGAAGAAATTTGAACAGAAGTCAGAATTCTTGAACAATTTTTTAAAAGGTAAATCAGTTCAGTGGCTTTGTAAAATGGAATGATAAAAATCAAACCCTCACTATCTGTGATCTAGTCATTTCTAGTCTCTGAGAAAGTACTTCATAATTTACAAAATATTCAACACATTGTAATTTCTGGAAACTAATATGTTACTGAGCTAAATGTTGTTCATGTTCCCATCATGGTTTTTAAGTGATATAGAAAGAAATGTACCTTCTAAAATCTCCACATTGAAAGCAAGATGGCCCAAGAAAAATAAAAGCCTGTGGGGAAAATTATTCTAGGAATATCATTCAAAATGTATACATTTTTTAGAGCAAATCACCAGCAAGAGTAACATTGGTACCTTGGAAGATAATTTGGACCACCCAACAATGCTATTTAAAAAATAATTGAGTAGAAAAGCTGGCAAGACTTTAATACAAATGGTGAGGAAAATCCAGTGGGAAGGCGGACTCTGAGCCAATGAGCTTGCCTTTGAAATATGAAAAGAGACTCACAAATATATAAAAATTGAAAGGAAATAAAGGTACATGTGAAGTCAGGCAAGATTAAAACACAGAGACTTTGGTTTGTGGTTCTTAGTCTTCTTTCACAAATATTCTTGCATTTACTCCCAATTCCTGTTGAGCACAAAGTATGCAAGATAAGAGACTTGTTTTCACACCAAAGATTCTTCTCTGACTATTCTGCTTCTCTTGATCTAGAAAAAAATTATAGGAACAATAGGAATGGCTTTATATGACTTCATAGAGCTATGGGATGTCTACATTAAGCCTGATAAATATGTCATAAGTGACATATTTATCAATAAACAATTATTTAAGTAGCACCTTGGAAAAATATTTTGAAGCAGAACACACTGACGTTCTAAGAATAATCAAAATAGAAAATACTGGTTCATATTTTGTAAAAGTTATCTGTTAGCTTTTTGCTTTAAAATGTTTTTGCCATCCTAGGTAATCATATTTCATTGTGACTAAAATGTGGCATTGAGAAGTATAGTTACTGTCAACCAACTCTCTCCCACAACATCCACCACCCAAATCAATTTTTAGAAAAGCTAGTATGTGTCTGGACATGTCATCTCATTCCAGTCTAAAGAACGTCCTTACTCTGAGAACTAGAGGGGAAAAGTCACATGGATCCAGTTTATTGGCACATTCATATAGCCTTATCACATCAGAGGTCTCAGCTACACACACATGAAAGTCTAGTTTCTGCTACATAAGACCTTCTCTTCAAATACCCAAAACTAAACCCACCATAAGAAGTTAATGAATTAAAGTCACAGGTTCTCAGATGGCACACTGCAGAGTTCAAAATGAGTTTTCTCCAATTCAGTTCAACAACCCATCACCCGGATGGAACGCTGGCTAAAACTCCCTCAGACTTAACTTAATCCTTCAGATTAAGAGTTAAAGAGAGATTAAGAGATAAAGAGTTATAACAGTAATAAAAAGGTCTGATAATCACATTTAAACAAATCAATTTTTTATAGAATCTAAGATTTATAGTTAACAGTATTTATCATTTGATAGCTGAGGAAATCTGTTTGTAAGCTGAACCTTCCATAGACAGGTACCTATTTAATTATTTAGGAGATCTAAGAATTTGGAGGTACGCAGATATGTATTTTATGAAATGAAAAACTGAACCATTTAAGGGATGCAGTGAGAAGCAGAGAGCTAAAACATAAACATTTTTAGAACAGTACATGAAGTCCATGTTCCCAAGATGCCAGTATCATATCATCAGAAGAGTTAGTCCCTTGAGTTACAGCAATGGTTTTCAACCTTCCTAATGCTGTGACACTTTAACACAGTTCCTCATGGTGTGATGATCTCTAACTACAAAATTATTTTCCATGCTACTTTATAACTGTAATTTCCCTACTGATATGAATCATAACGTAAGTCTCTAATTTTTTGAATAGGTTTAGACAACCCTTGTGAAAGGGTAGTTTGACACGGTCCCCCCACCCTCCTAAAAAAGGTCATGACCTACAGGTGGAAAATCACTGAATTAGGAAGTGAAGGTCAAGGGGCATAATATAACCAGGATCAATAACTTTAAATATACTGAATGGAATACAAATGCAGAAGCATGAAAAGCCCAATGGTATCCATTCCTACTGAGCTTCTCCCTATCATATGTGGCAGGAGATACTGGTACACCTAAAGTCAAACTTTTAAGCAAGGAGAGAATCTCGCTGGACTACACCTTAATGCCAATGGGTATTTTAAAGAATAAAATTTCATGCCAAATTGCAAACCATCTACTTTAGAAGAAATGGCACAGAAGGGGAGATACCCTATTTAAAATGTCCCATAAGGGACAAAATATGTGTTTGACTCAACACAATCACAATGCTGATTTGAACATGATAATAAAATCCAAATTGTTCTAATGAACGAATTCAGTGTGAGAAGCCCAATCATGCAGATAAAGATTATGTCCCACCTCTCTTGAATTTCTCCCCCATTAGGTAGCAGCTGAAACTTCTGACTGATACCCATCCTGTCCTAAAAATGTACCAAAAATGGAAGCAAGGAGTAGGTTTGTACCTGCATTCTTCACTTTCATTTGGCTTCATTATTAAAGCTGGTATGACTCTTTAATGCATTTCAGCTCCATTTCTATCAGTTTCCTTGGTTTCATTTCTGTGTTCATTATAGGTAGGACATGTGATTCATTCCCAGTCTGGGGATATGAATAGAGGTATTTTCATGTGCCTTGTGTTGAAATTTACATTCTTTTTCCATGAATAAATACCTGGAGGCCAATTTTTTTTAAACTTTTAATTGAATAATAAACTGTCAAATGCACAGCATGTAGTTTTAAACTGTCACAGGCAGTGCATGGGGTTCCTAGTTGCTCTAATTCCATCATGATGTCAATCTAGTTTTAGCTGTTCCAGTGATGCACGGTCATTCAACATGGCATTATGAGTTGAAATATTCTAATAAGTTATTGATGGTAAGTAGAGTCTTACAGGTTTATGTTTCAAGTATGTGAGTTTTGAGCAATGACTTTGGCCCATGCTTTGGTCTTACTATTGAACTTCAACACTTCTTCCTTGACTTTAGATAGAGCTTTTCTTAAACACACATTTAAACTAGTCTTGGAAAGGAATGAATGTATTTTTTCAGTTAATAGCTTGTCTTAGTTTAGGTTATGATGTCTGCTCCATGTATCTGACATATTTACAGTCCTATAATCAAAGGGCCTAACTATACCATTTCTCAAGCCATCTTGGCAATGATTTAGGGGTAGTGAGCAGCCATGGAAGTGGACATAATACTTCTCTGTGGAGCAAATGATAGGGCTTGAAAACCGCCTGTTGCAACCATGGTGTCTATCTCCAGATAAAATGTTAAGACAAGCTTGCTTATAGCTATGAAAGATTTCTGTTCATAAGCTCAGAATTCTTCTCCTGTAATTTAGTCACTTACAAGTGCATATATAACCTGGAACTTGCTGCTCTGTACCAGTTGGGTCTTGAGGAACTGTCATAAAACCATGATGGCATTCTCAGCTAATTTTACTGCTGTAAATAATAATGGTTTCCTTTGCTTCACTTTACATGTGTTTGAAGGGGGCATATCTGTAAAGAGTGTGTGTGTGTGTGTGTGTGTGTCTGTGTGTGTGTGTGTGTGTGTGTGTGAGGATGGTAACCAGAGATTGATGTTAGATGTTTCCACCTTTTTTTTTTTTTTTTTTAAATAGAGACAAGTTCTCTCACTGTACCTGAAGCTCACCTGTTGGCTAGAATGTCTGGCATTGAGCTCCTATTATCATGTGTCTGGACCCCTACGGTTAGTATTATAAGCTTGTACACCATAGCTTGACATTCATGCTGGATTCTACAGATCCAAATTCAACTACTCACATTTTCCCAGAAAGTGTTTGATCCACTGAGCCCTCTCCTCAGGGAGTGTGTCACTACTTGAAGGAAACATTTCAGTATACAAATTCCAAGTTAAACTTCTGCAGTGAAGCTGTTACCCTGACGACTTTTCACTTGTGTGATTTGTAAGACGTCTGTGAAGATCTCATCTTTGTTCCTCTTTACCTAGGCTATTTTACCCGACTTCTGTTAAGATTCTCTATCTGTCATTCATTTTCACATCAACTCATGTACTTGTTCTCTGTGCATTATATCTACTAGCCTCTGTTATATTTTCTATCAATACTCATAAAGTACTTATATCAATAAGTATGTGTTTATAAAATATTAAATATTTTATCTCCTTCTTTACTTCAAAGGTCCTAATTACATATCTGTTGGACCATTTCCACTTTTACCAAAGTCACTATTTCTCTAAAATTTAAAACCTGTGTATAGACTCTTTGTACTGCATTTTGCATTCAATTAACTCCTAGTGGTATGTTCTCAGATCACATTAGACTTTACTGTTACAGCACTTAACCAGCTCTTGACCTATAACTATATTACTTTCTTTTCAGGTATTTCTTCATCTATAAAATATCCATGTGAGTGTTTATCCTATTACAATTCTACCTTGACTATGTAGAATACACATGTACTAACTGTTGTAACATGCCTGTCTTATGGTTTTCTTGTCTTTATTATTCCTACATACATTCCTATTACTAAATCATTTCCTTCCCTGAAGATGTGTTGCATCATTCTTTTTTACATTCCAAGTAACTTTTTACTGAAGGTATTTGAAGTTTAAATATTGTTGTAAACTGAATTGAAACTTTGCATTAGTATACAACTGAGTTGTGAGTAAGATGATCATAAACTCTCTGTTAATGAAAGTACAGATTTACTTTGTCTAGAGTTAATTTTGCACCTTTCAAAAGTAATCCACTTTGCTCAATGTATGTCTCTTATATTGATCTCTTCACCATATCTAAGAGGAATGTCAACCATGCCTAATTGTGTGAGTTTCTTCAAGTATTAATATGTGTCTGTTCTGTGAATTATTGCTCTTTGTATATTTCCTCTCATACATATTTAGGTCAATTCCTCTACCCAAGATTGAAGGGATCACCTCTGTAAGTCTTCTGTTTACGGTGCTCATCCCCATTTGTTTCTATCACTGAATACTTATCTGTCTTTTTTCTGTTATTATTACCCCCACTGTCTCCATTTCTAACCCTTAGTTGACCTAATCTTCTCTCTCCAGATTCTTTTCTTGTACTGTTTCAAAAGGCTCAGGCTCATAGAAGTTTCTGATGACTAATCACTTTTCATGACAAAAGCAAAATTTCTCAAGTCTATTGGAAATATTTAATATATATATATGTGTGTGTGTGTGTGTGTGTGTGTGTGTGTGGAGAGAGAGAGAGAGAGAGAGAGAGAGAGAGAGAGAGAGAGAGAGAGATCCTCTGACTGTAGGCCTTTGACATCTGTCTAATGAGTGACTAATGCTTCATAGCCTGTATTTGAGTTAAGAAGGAGGTTCAAGTATGACCCTTAGTATCCATAATCATTTCAAGGAAACAATTAGACTTTGGATCTTTTCCGCCATCAAACTAGTAGAATATGGTAAATGTTACTATTTTAACATTAATTTCAAGGAATTTTTATTCTTTATTATCTTCCGTTTAGTTATCTTTCATTAAACTTAGAGAATAGTTTTATTCTAGTGAGTTACAAATTATTTGAATGATTAAGTTGGCTTATCTTCAGATTTGATGAGGACATTAAATTGGGGGAAAATATATAGTAAATGAAGAGTTAATAATATTCTCTAGATGTGACCTTTAACACTTGAAGCACAATGTTTTATTGCAGAGTATCTTTTTTCCAGATTAACCACTGGTACCATTGTTGTTCAGAGATATCTGAGGGGAAATGGAACACTGAAAAGTATTGAGCTCGTGATATATTTGAAGACAATGTAATCTAAGATATGCCTAAATTGTAGTTTTGAAGCAAGGGAAGGGAAGGTTCACAAACTGGCTAAAGTATAATAAACAGGGACAAAAGATACAATAATAAAGTGCTAAACTGATTTTGCAAATGATCACAATGCCTGGTAGAACTGGCAACTGTCTACATGTACTCTTTGGCAACATATACTATGCTACTAATCTAGTTAACTGATCAAATACAATCCGCAAAATTCAGAAGGCCCCTAGCTCTAAACAGTAATGAAAATCAAATGTACTAAGGTTTGGAATCACATTGTATATGGATAGTCTCTGGGAGATGTGCCTTCCTCCTGCCAAGTCAAAAACATACACAGATGTAGCTGGGTCGACTACTTTATTCAAACAAAATCACTTGGATAATTTGACTGATAAATTCCAGTGCTCCAGTAACACAGAAGACTTATATATAGAAATCACACTAATATGGAAAACTAGTATCTTTGAAGAATTATATTTGAAAGAAGTATATATATATATATATATATATATATATATATATATATACACACACACACACACACACAATGTGTGTATACATACTTACACATACATATAATACACACGCATACACATACAAACACAAACACATAGTTAAAAAAGTTGAAAACTATAACTTTAACAATGCTAAAACAGTTTGTTCTTGAGAAATGAGGCCATGCAAAAGAATTCCCACTATTTTATAAAGGAACCTTTCTGATACTCTCTTATTGTCAACTCATCAAAATAGGTTAATACAAATCAGATAATCTACTAATGTGGCATATAGTATAACTCATTTCAATGTAGAAGGAATTATGTGCAATTTAAATAGAAATATAAACTTTAATATAATATGCATGCCTATTACTAACAAAAGTCCAAATATCAAATATTTTAGCTGTACTTTGAGATTTTATTAAATGGCATCTGAAATGTACAATGATAAATTATCATATAAGGAAAATTTGGGGGAATATCTATAATTTTATATTTTATTATTACTATTTTGATTATTTTTTAAAGCTTTCATTTCCTTTAATTTGTTATTGTTTATAGACATCACGAAGAAATATTTGCTGCTATTTGTTATCTGGGTGGAATATTTAGAGCACTTATATCATAGTTACTTTAATGCTAACTTCATACCTAAAGGAAAAATGATTATGAGCAAAATAAATACCAAACATTTCATAAACATTCCTAAAGATATTATAATAATTCCCAGAAATATTTTTACAGCCATGAACTCTCACTGCCCACTTTTTCAACAGCATCCAGAAACTTGAACTCAATCAACTCAAATCTCAGTGATACTTTCTTATACAACAGATATATTGTTGATTTATTTAAGGAAAGTGGAGGATAATTCACACCCCAAATAAAGTGTGGCCAAGTGCATCAGACTTGCTTAAATGGACTGAGCTGAAAACTCTGAGCAATGGTTGGGACAGGTATTACTTGTGAAACTGAAACACATTACATAATATCAGAGAATTGCAAAAAGAAGCAACTGAGCTATGCTTCAGAATTCTTAAATTTTCATGAATTAAACTTGGTTTAACTTATGTACACCTAATTTCCTTTAAGTCAAATTTAAAAAAAACCTTCAAGTCTATTTCTGAATTTTACTGAATATGTGTCTTTGCCTAACTAAGCAGGATGAAATACCATGCTAAACATGAGACATACAATGTTGTCATCTCCCCTCTTAATTATTTTTCTGATGGAGTCAAATAGATGCTACCCTGGATTCATGCACTGATTAACTGTAATGTATGAACAGATGAGATAACTTGTCCAGGAGATCATTGAGAGTAAAAGACGTAAGCAAACACATATCCAGTCCCTGCAATGACACTGCCCACTTTCCTTCCTGTGTGACAATAAAACAAGCAAATAGAGCAACAAAAAGCAAAACAAAAAAATCTCTTAGCAAACACAAGTGGAAAATTTCACAACTCTAATGGAATGGCATGGTCTCTGCTCTCATAAAGACAATTGTCCTGTTTTCTAGTGCATGTTAAACCTGCTCATTAAAGAATATGTTATTTTCCACGAGACAATTAAAAATGATTGAAATCACTCACACGAGAGAAGTTTGTTTCTGTAGTTCTTTGTAGAACAATGCCATTTCTAATGTACCTATCACTCATTCTCATGAAAGCAGACCCATCATGTTTTCCTAACAATGACACGAGGCTGGAGCCAATATGTGATTTAAGCTGTAGTTGTGTTTCTTTTACAAACTGTGGTGAAATAGCAAATGGCAAAGCTTTCTGTCGTAAGATTCCTGGATAGAATTCACCAACACTCTGTGGCTTCCAGTGTTTTCTATTCTGAAGCTCATCCATGGAGTGGTTTACACAGGTAAGTGGCTTATACTATAACTTGTTTTAATGCAGAAAGAATTGTATACATTTTAAATACAAATACAAACTTTTAAATATGCATGCCTTCTACAAAAAAATAACCAAATGTCAATTATTTTATCTTTACTGGGACTTTTCATTTAATGGCAACCGTAAGCTTCAATGGATACATTATATAAGAAAAAAATTTTGGGAGAGAATATGTTTCATTTTATAGTTCATTGACACTATTTTGTATAAATGATAAAGCTTCCATTTCCTTTAAGTTATTACTGCTTATCTTCCTCAAAGAAATCTTTACTGCCATTTACTGTCTGGGTGTGGAATTTGATATGATAAGGCAAGCAGATTAATAGAAGTTCAAGGCCAACCAGGGCTATAGTGTAAGGCTTGCTCTCAAAAGAAAAACACAACAGAACATTCAAACAACACAGCAGCAAACAGAAGGCAAATCTTTATCCTCTTCCCTTCATCTCCTCCCAACTCAGTTTTCAATTCATTGCTGTTTTGGCCAATCTCGGAGTCTCATCTCAGTCCCCCAAAAGTAATATCAGATTCTACAGTTGCTAGGCTCTACCCTTGTGATATTGATAACTATACAAATATACTCCTGGACAGCTGAGAGATTCTTAGGAATACATGCACCTAGCTTAACTCACCTGCATTTTAAAATGAGATACATGTAGAGACTAGCGTTACTTTTTTTTTCCCTCATGAGCTTGAATCTAACAACTGAGTTTTAAGAGCTATCTTATTAATTAAATGATATGTTACATGCCTATAAGAAGAATATGAAGAATATCATGTCACACAAGTGATTAATAAGGTGCAGTATCCACTCATTGCACGTCTGGCTTTTGCAAAGGATAGGGATCTGGGAGAGATGCTCCTATGAGGTTAGCATTTTCCTTGTATTGAAAACAAGGGTATGCCAAAGTCTTGAAAGCATCACCAGAATTGCTTTGTGAATCATCTTCATCAGCGAGAAGTGCTCCCAAGGATACTTCGATGAATGAAAAAAGAAACTTGATGCTAAGCAAGCTCAGCAGGTTTTCCTCTTGGATTTTACTCCCAAGTATTTTATTTAAACAAGGCATCTCTGGCAAGGAACAGGGCTTCCTCCTCTGTTACAGAATATTCCAGGAACTTGTAAAATTACTAGTGGCTTATAAGGATGCTGTGGGAGTTACAGGCAAACTTAAAATGAGATGCACCATTGAGCTCGGGTATAAGTTGTCTTGCTTTTTCTTATTCTCTTGTTCAAACTTAACTGCTAGCTACCACTTCTTTCTCAACCTCTGAGCTCTGAGAACCCTTTCATGAAGGAATCACTAAAGCATACACCAGAAATTAGCATTAAGGGTCTATAACAAACAAGTCATCATGAATATGGTAAAACGATATAAACTGGATAAAGAATTGAAGTAAAATGAGAGTTAAAAAGGCAGAGCAGGTAAAATACCAACTCTGCAGACACAACCAATTCAGTTGGTCAACAAAGAAAAATTGTAATAGTCAATGCATATATAACATTTAACTCTCTTTAAATGTTTCTTGGTTAGTTTATGTCTCTATAGTTTCAAGATCTGAATGTGTATAGACCTCAGCTGAAAACTTAAGTTTTAAACCTACACTAATTGATTCTAAAAATAAAACAAAACAACAAATCCTATTTACCCAGTTTCCTATGGTGTACAATTTACATTCCTTTCCTCTTCTAGCTGAGGAAACAGGAACAGCAGGAAAGGAAGAAGGATGTAAGTGTGAGGTTTAACAGGACAAAACAACATATCCACAAGTAGTGATTGATCCTACATGTTACAGAGAGATATAAAGGCATTGATTGATGTGTGTACAATCCACAAACAGGCACTGAGCAGTACTGATGTCAGTAACAATGTATCAGTAGGCTTCCTTGTGGCTTCACTTACCATTTTTGCTTACATTAGATTCAGAAATTCTGTGTGATATGATATTAGCAACTCAAAGGGAAGAAGGGAGAGAGAGGGAGGGGGATTACCACCATTAGGGAGGCTACCATAAACAGTGGCCCAGTATCATCACATATGACATGAAAACCATGATCTTGTATTGTATCCATATCAAATCAGGTGAACAAGTCTTTGCTTCTCTAAAACTGTGCCTTCTTTCTCACTGAGATAAGCTGAAAATTTATGTATGCTTCATACACATGGGGACAACTAATACTGAGAATGTAGAATATATTGGAAAACGCATCAAGAGTGCAATCTATTATAAAATTGTGATCTAAGTTTCCACACATTCTGCTGTAGGGTTTTAAATATTCATTCTCAACATCTTCAAATGAATAACAGGGTCATCTTCTAAGCATCATGTTTGCAATTACAATGAATTTCCACTAATTTATTCATAATTCTTCTTATTAGACCTTTTCCAAACTGAAATTCTATCTCATATTTTCCAGTATCCATTCTTAACTGAATGTTCTTGAAAATCACTTGATATATGATACCTATTTTACATAAAATGTATTGTTTCAATGTCTTACTCTATTGTGATTTATATAAAGTTTCTAAACACTATAGACTATCAATAGATATTTATCCTATTTATTTAGACATTAGGTTATTGTTTTACTGAAATGTGTAGAAGTTGCTGAGGGCTAAAACCAAGGTCTCATTTTGATAGGTCATACTTGGCAATCCAAAAAATTACACAGTAATTCTTTAGAGATGATGTGGAGATGAGATTTAAGAGTAAAGGGACTCGATGAATTATGACATCTCTGTAAGCTATGACCACACTATAAATTAGAAGTAAGATATTTTGATAATTATATGAGAGTATAATATAATTTTTAAAAGCAGCAACTTACGGGAGACCATAATTTGGAGAGCCACTCATTAGCTGAAGCAGGAATTTCAATGCATTATATTCAAAAAATTTAGCCACTGTAAAGACATTTGGCTCCCAAACCTTTAAAAGAAAATGCTTAATATTTACTGCATATTTCTGAATATACATATGCTGTTATTCTAGTAAAGGAAAATAATCACATAATAACACAGCAGTGTCCTCCCAGGGTAAGATAGTCAAGTTTTACCACTTAAGAGTTTTAACAAAATCACATCTCTGTCCACTTAAGTATTTTACTGACCCAGAAATATGCTCATTTGCTTTGATATGAACAATGTAGTTGAGTTTAACACCATCAATAAAAACCCATGCAGGTTGATTCAGAAGTTATAATTAAAACACACTATTTGCCTTTTACATTTTTTATTCAGCTTAAAATCTTGATTTGGAAATAACAAGGAATGTCTGACCTATAAATATAACCAGCAGTGAATCGTGGATGCTTTATACCATAACAGCCAGTATCCACTCCAGTATACGATACGCCCATTCTTGAACAGTCAAGACGATTCCCCTCAGACAGAGTTCAAGGACCCCTCTTCTTCATTTAAATTAGAGCTGCTAATTTAAATGATAGCTAATTTGGAACATCTCGTGGAAATGAAGAAAACTCTCTTCCCTTCCTGAAGTGGGGGAGTCACACTGTAGCACAATTTAAGTCTCCCAGCTTTAAAGATATTCAGGAACTCACAAACATCAATGTGGGGGAAAGCCTAAAGTAGCCTGGACTTGTTTTAAAATTGCCCATCCAGTATATTACTTCCTGACTGTTTGTTTTTAATCACAGGTGAGTCTCACTAATGAGCAATTTCAAACTCCTTGGTGAGGAAAGTGGGCCTCTGCTCCCCAGGATGCAGTTAGAATAGTCAGGATGCTCTTCTGCAGTCCCTTCTGAGGCCCTGGTATTTTTCCTTCCTCCCTTCTCTAACTGCTTCTGCTTAGCATGCATTGCTTGTTTTCCTTGGCTATAACTCAGCCCTTCCTTTTGAATCCTACGTCATGTTTTCTTGGTGTAGTCTTTCAAATAGAGATCTTCACCGCCCTGGTGTTTATTTATTTTTCTTTAATTTGCATGGTGGAGACTTTGGTTAGAGTGGGGTTCAGTGATAGACCATAGCAAAAAAAAGCAGATTTGGAGACACAACTTTCCAGTGGACTGTTGCAAAATCTGCCGCAGGAGGACAGGAAAAGTTTGGACATGTTTAGATGTTCTTCCGGCATTGGTTCTGCCTCACACACAAACAGCCATGAGGCTTCCTTCTTGACCTGTGGCCCATCTCCTGAAATATTTATTAGTCTTGCATCTGACAACTTTTGCAGGGTATAAAAACAGAGGTTCTGATCAAACCCTGGGAATCGTTCAAAAACTCAGAGAACTGGAATCCACCATCTCTATGCTTGCACCGGAGCATCTCCTGGTTCCAAACTAGTAGCTAATACTGCTTTTGCAGAGTCATAAAGCTGTGTTGTAGTATTGAGAAGAACAAAAACACAGACATATTTCTGATATTCAGATGCATTTATATTACACTCAAGAAAAACTACCATTGACCTAATGAGAACAATGAAGTTTTACCATGTCACCCTTTGATGGAATAATAATAGATCAACTCTTTAAGCGCTATTAACAATAGGAACCAATCCAGTCAGGCCATCTAGTTACAAACCAGTCCCATACATTGTTTCCCTTCAAAACTTCCCTTAAACGCTCATTTATTCTGTTTTTTCCCCCTGAGTCCTTTTTGTCAATGGGATTTGTTTTCTCCGGGGCTATTTTCAGTGAAAGTAATTAATATTTGTGATATTTTCTTCAAATTTAATAAAGGAGAATACAGATATACACAAAAATTGTAGGAAAAGATCAACCAGTAATGCCTAGTGATTTGAGTGCTAGTAACTAATGGGGCATTTGTCCATCATGGTCCAATGCAAAAGTAATTTTTATTTGCCTGATATAACTGTCATCTCAGAAGCTTACTGCTGCACAAGCTCAGCCATTCTAGCTCTTTCTGAACTTTGGCTGGTTCAATTCAGCTGTTCTGGCTCAAAACTTCTCTCTAAGCTGACTGATTCAAACTTACTTCTCTTGGATTCTCATTGAATTGCTCTACTTAGGAAAACTGCCTCTGATTGCAGGAACTAAACTGCTTTGAACTGAACTAAACTGAGCTCAACTGCGCTCAACTGAACTGCTCCGAACTCACTTTTACTGCATTGCCTGAACTCAACTGAACTGCACTCACTGAGCTGCCCTCCCTTTTCGACTACCTCTGCACTGCCTTTAACTAGCCTCTCCTTTCTGTGCTGTTCTCCTGAAAGTTGAGCATATGCTATTTCTGACTCATTCTGTCAAATCTTTCTCTGATTTGTCATTCTGTCTGCCACTCAATTAGATGTCCCTTTAAAACATGGGTGCATCCATTTACAAAGTAACTTTACATTCACTATTTGGGATTAAAGGTGTGTATTATGGGCATGTCTGCATTCCAGCCAGACCACACAGCCATAGAAGGTCTTTGGATATGATTCCTTATCAAAGCAGCCATGTTGCTTGATTAAACTTCCTCTACAATCCAAGATCAAGTCCTATTTTTTTCCTCCCCTTGTAGATCATATTCCTGGAATGGTAATATGTGGTTGAGAGAGTCCTAACCCCAAGCAAACATTCACTACTCTTGAGTATTTACAATGCATTCCCTATTGATATAACCATTTATAAAACGAACATTCAAAGGTCTACTATTTAGTAGGAATTATTAAACTATGAATGAGCCTCTTCTTAAAACTGTGGAAGAATATAAAATTATATAATAAAACAAGGTTAGGTTTAAAACTGAGACCTGTATTTAATAGACAAAATAATTTTGATTACATAAATAAATATAGAATTGTGGGTAGTATTGATGAAATAATTCTTCCTTTAAAATACATCCATCATATATTTCTTAATTTTTAATGCAAATAGTTTTTCCAATAGATTCATAAACATTCAGAAAGCAGAACCAATTAGGATATGAATTCTAATATACACAGGAAAATACCATGTAGATGTTCATACTTATAAAAGATACTGAAATAATAGGTTTGATGTTTTAAAAAATTGAAAAATTCTATTCAACAAAGAGGTAGCAAAGAACTAAGAAGAGAAATTAACATTATATATTAATTAAAGACTATGAGACTATTTAATGCAATGTTAAAATTTTAAATCCCTTTCACTAAGCATATTTAACATGGTATGTTTTTGTATGAATATTTAGATTGAAAACATTTTTCTACATCATAAATCTAATTGTTTTCTATTATCACTAGCGAGATCAAGAAAAAAATGGTTTTATTTCACTTTATTTATTTTGATTTATTTTACTTTATTTCATTTATTTAAAATTCTTTTATAAATTATATATATATATATAATATATATATATTGATATATATATCAATCATGCATGTGACTGCAGGTGCTCTTGAGACCACAAGAGAAAACTGGATGCCCTTGCACTGGCATTACAAGTGGATGATATGGGTGCTAGGAACCAAACTCTGGTCCTCTGGAAAACAATATGCACTCTTAACTATGGGGTCATTTCTCTAGCTTCTAGAAATATGAACTCAAAAGTCATTTATTGTTTTCACATTTTACATGATTGTGAAATTGCTAGTTATTTGTTAACAAAGAAAAACAAGTAAAAACCACACAAATTTGGTCTTAGATATTGACCTAGAAAATGGCTTTAGTTTTAATTTTTGCCAATTTATAGTTACAGTGGCTAGAAAGAAATATTTGTTAACATGTAGAAAAGAAAAATAAATAACAAAGCTCTGAATGAAGATATTTAATAAGAAACATACTTGCTGGCATTTCAACTACAATGTCATAGATTTACTTTGATTGGTTTCCAGAATACATTTGCTGCTGGAAAGGACAGTCAGTTAAACCTCTGCTTGCCTGTAAGAAATCTGTCCAGACACACCTTTAATCCTAGCACTCTGGAGGCAGAGGTAGGTGAATCTCAAACAGCCTAGTCTACAGAGTAAGTTCGAGAATAGCCAGGACTCTACAGAGAAAATGTCTTGCCACCAACCAGGCAGCATACACCAGCTGATATGAGGCCCCCAACACATATACAGTAGAGGACTGCTGGGTCTGGACTCAGTGAGAGAAGATGCACCTAACCCTCAAGAGACTCAAGTTCCCAGGGAGTGGGGAGTTCTGGTGGGGTGGCAGTGGGGGTTGGGTATATCCTCTTGGAGACAGAAGGTTTGGGAAGAGGTATGGGATGTGAACAATCAGAGGTCAGACCTGGAGGGGGATAAAAACTGGACTGTAAAATAGATTAAAGAATAAAAAAGAAAAGAAAAGAAAAACAAAGACTTCTAACTCAAACACAATTATCAATCTACTAGTGAAACCAGGACATGCCATTCTAAATTCCATCAATTTTTAAATGAATAGTAAGTTAAGATTAATTGGATAAGATATAATGGAATTATTAAAATAATGTGTAAAATATCTTACAAAATTCAGAATACCAACCAACAGAATTTGAAATTAAATTGGAGAAGAAGGTAAAATTTTACTAATTTCTGAGCAAAATAGAATAGTCACACATTTGACAATCTGGTTTTAATATGACTGTGATTTGATATTTTCACAACAGCCAAAAGTGACAAGCCAGTAAAAATATTTAGCAACTCAACTTTTGCTGCATCAGAACAATAGAGAATCCAACCAAAGGCAGTGATACATGAAGCAAGATATTTGCCAAATGTTAGAGCCAAATTGGCTTATAATCAACCATGGAGAAGCCCCACTACACTGACTTTGTTATGAAATGGAAATAAGTTTTTCCACCCAATTTATGTGACAAAGTTCAAATCCAATAAGCAAACATGTAACAACAGGTTTTCTTTGTTTTATAACTTAGAAAACAAGTAGCCTGGTATCTCAGACCTATAAACACACACCGTAAAGACCAAGGCATCAGGATCATGAATTTAATGCCAGTGTGAACTCTAGAGTGAGATCTTGTCTCTAAAAAAAAATAAAAGAAGAGTTTTTGAAATAGGTAATGTAATCATTGGGTTCACAGGCTAAAATGTAAAAAGTTCATTTAGGAAGAACACTAAGTGATGGCATTTTAGGAGTGCCCTGGAACACAGAATTGCAGGTAATTTATGTCCCCTTCTGTACTATCTTCAGTGCATTTGAGAGAATTAAATGGGTAAAAACAAAGCTACTTCCTGGGAATGACCCTATTGCAGTTGATAGGTTTTTGTTTGTTTGGTTTTTTTTTGTTTGTTTGTTTTTGTCATATGTAATTTAATGGGGAGAAAGAATGGCAGAAAGAATAAAATACATAATACATAACACATAAACCTAAAGACCACTCAGGAGGCTCTACCTCCCAATAACTGCCATGCACATAAGCAAGTCTTTAGCATCTCGAGGACATTCTGAACACATTCAATACCCAGACTCTTGCTCTAGTCTTTTGCCTGGTCAAGTGAAATGAGAAAATCAGGAGGCTTTTAGCATCAGAATGTGCCTTTTCTCTTTCTACTTAGACTCAAACCAATCTTTTAAACACATGTAGGCCACAAGAAAGCCAATACCAGTCACCAAATCTACATTCGTAAACCACATGAATGAAACACATGTAAAAGACAAAAGCCATTCCAGTAGAACCACAGAAAATTTTCCTAGTAAATGATGGTTTAGGATGTTTTTGTTTTCTTGTGTTGTGATGTGTTAGCTGACACAAGATTTCTCTTCCTAAGAAGTAATTTCTAAATTATTATTTTCGGTTAAAAGTGGTTCCATAAAGTAATTCATACAACGATGCTTATTGGGGATACATTAATGTTGATGACCAACATAGTGAAGCAATTCTATATGAAGCCTGCCATCCAGAAATTCCTCATGGTATCATGGGATTGTGAAAAGAATATATCCAAACAATAACCTTAATTGAAAAACTCTGAAAACAAAATAAAGATTTAAAATACAGCATATACATATTAATAGACCATACAATATCTTCACTAATTAAACAGTCTATAAAATAAATTCAAGTAAAATTAAAATTTTACTCTTATTCCTGAAAAGGAAGGCTTATGAGGTTAAATAATTATGCCAATGTTGCACAGCCATTAAATGGAATATTTTCCCTAGCTTCTACAGAGTTTCAGATACATGTTTATGTGGCTAGTATAGTTCACTCTATTAGTACTGTTAAATTAATATTGTTACATACTAATGGCTATATTAGTTTCTATACCACAGGGAGTATCAAGTGGAAAATACTGGACTAGGGATGTAGGTCAGGTGGCACAGCACATGCCTGGCATTTATGGATTTGACCCCAGTAGCAGGAAGCATGGTGGCAAATTCCTGTCATCTCAGCATTGGAATGGAGGAAGAAGGATCAGAAGTTCAAGGTCTTTTTCAGCTAGATACTGAGTTCAAGATAAACATAAGGTTTCTCAGACCCCGTTTCAAATTATGTTTTTCATCTTAATTTTAATTTCCCTTTATTAATGTATATTTACTTGCACATCTGGCATTACTACTACTTCTTTGTTCACCAATTCAAGAGTATATATGAATCTAAAAGATGTTTTAAATTTTCAGTGTTGAAGCCTTAGACAAAAACTTAAATCAATAAAGTGTTAATCAAATCACTAAAATAGATAATATATACAATAATTATTTTGAATAAATTTAGCACCTACATATTCATGCAGACTGCTAAGGGTGTTCTTTCATTAAAGGCCACAATGAGAGAGGAAATAAATAAAACCAAATCAGAGCCTATACTACCATGAATACTCTTGCCATCTCCATTATTTTCTTGCTGGATAAATTGAGCTTTCTGTGCTTTCGATTTCTATTTAGTGAACTGGAGAAAATAACCCATGAGGATTCCATGAGACACAAATGAACCAGCAAGCTCCAGTCACAAAAACAGTCTCTAGACTCTGCTGTGCTGTACACCATGTCTACGTAATGTCCATAACACAGATAACATGAAAAGAGAAGGCATACACCAAAAGGGCACCACATAATTTACATGAAGACAAGCCACTGCTCAAATGCAGATATCTCTGACTTCTTGCTTTGTGCTCTGAATACTATAAAAGCTGATTTTAAAATACCATGATTGTAGAGAGGCATCTGATTAGATTAATCATGAAAGAACTATCATTAGGAAGACTGATGTTCAAGTTGAAGATTGTTAGAGGTAGAGAATCTTAGAAATTATTTTTACCATAATAGGAAGGGAAGACTAATCTGTTCTAATTTTTTGCCCAAGATTTTAAGTTTGAAAGGAATTCTTAAATCTTAAAAAAATTCCTGACCTTAAGTTTAATGTTTTCCCTAACATAATAATTTGGAAACTAAAACTTAACCACACCTCAAACAGAAGTATTAGGAAATACTCATTATGATCTTTCAAATCATAAGCAAAATGTAGCCTTATCATGATTTTCAGATAATATTACTCAATTGTTTTAATTATATCTGTTTTTTTTTTCTAAAAAGACTTACTATACAATTTAATGTGTGCTAATTTTTAAATTTTGTTATTCCTTCGGGGACATCTTCACAATCATTTCTTCTTCTGTTACGTGGATTTTGCTTGTTCCTTAAGGAAATGAACTAAATTGTATTTCTGATATTCTGCACATTACAATATAGTAAACCTACAAAGAACACAATAATGTAAGAAATTATAGATTTTACCTTGTATACAGGAAAACTTGCTCAGTGTATATCATTAAAAAATAATTGAATCTTTAAGTTTTGTTGACTTCAGTATGGACAGCTTTTGAAGATTGACAGGAATATACTGTAATAATGTCTACTTTGAATGAAATAATAATCTTTCCTGGCACGTATTAAAAAGACTTTTCCACAGTTAATCATATCTTAGTTATTTTCTAACATTTAATCATGTTTTGCTTGGCTTCTATGAAAACATCTTTATTCTAAGATGTTTCTTTCCTACAAGAGAATGTAGGGACCCTGCTTCAAATATTATGACTGCCATTGGATTGTAATACAACTCAAATGAATCCAAGTGGAGAAGAGAAGGAAAAAAGATCAGGATTAGAAATGACATGAGGTGCTGGGCAATCTAAGAAAGGGTCTTCAAATTTGTCATGAGATCCTTGTACCAAAATTGTCAATGAAAAGAATCCCACATCCACACAAATAGGTTTTCTTTGGTAATTATGCCCCTAATTAACAACTGGCTAGAAACAACTGTTGTAATGGAGTCCGGTGCTTTAGATTGTTGCTGGGTGATGTCCGGCATAGCCTATGGTCTTCAAAGTACAGATATAATTATAGTCACCATGACTCAGACTCAATGCTTTATACTTATATAAAATATGAAAAACTATTATCACATCAGGGAGCCTCAGAATAGTTTAGATTAATATTCTGTCAGTCTGGAAGCATATTACTTAAAAATAGAAATGAAGTGGAATCATAAAGAAAGATTTCTATATTTGTTGTTCACCTATATGGAGGATGTAAATTTTAAACTTGCTACCTATAGGAGGATAAAGAGAGGAGGAGACAATGTCTGAGTATATGTGGGAAGAAAATTTATAATTAGAAGAAAATCATCTAGCCATAAAATATTGAATGAAGGTGAACAGAATTTGATAAATAACATGGAAGGCCTTATTATTACATGTTCACAGTAGTACTTGTGGGTCTAGCAGTGAGTTAAGCTCTTCATGTACCTGAATTGAATCATGGGTCATTCTTATCTTTTATGAGCCAATCTCCAGACTCTTTTCATCAAATAAAAGAATGATATAATCTACGTTACCAGGACATTGTATGGATTAAGTAAAATAGAATTTTTAAACCATCCATACATAGAAGGTTTCTAAGAATTGAGCTGATTGAGGTTTTTCATAGAGTTGACTCTGTTATTCTAGAAAAAAGTTATAGTCTTTGGTTAGCACCTATCCGTGAATAAATCATGAAGGAAGGAACTGAACAAATGATGAAGAAAAGTATTTATAATTCTATAGAAAGAGAGAAAGCACCAAGTTAAGACCAAGTTTCCTTTAGTCCCCTTTCCTTTACTCCCTAAGTTCAGAGAAGACACAAGAGCACACATGTGAGAATGTCTGGTGTTTAAAAACAGGCGGTGAGTGGAGGAAAAACAATAGGAAGATGACCTCAATCAACACAGATCACTGTCTAACACTGAGTCGAGCATGTGGCCCTGAAGGCCCTTTTGGGGTAAATCTATAGACGAATGCAAATACTCAGGCGTACAGAGCCAGAAAACTGTCACGGAGAATAATCTCCCAAAATAAGGAAGGGAGAGGGGAGGGTCCAATTCAGTCCAGATGCAGAGATGAACAACCCATTAACCCAGATGATAGATTCCACTGACATGTAATGTCTCTTATAAATATCAGAAACAAGAAGACAAGGATCTTTTCAAGTTCCATCCATTTGCCTGCGAATTTCATGAAGTCATTGTTTTTAATAGCTGAGTAATATTCCACTGTGTAAGTATACCACATTTTCTGTATCCATTCCTCTGTTGAGGGACATCTGGGTTTTTTCCAGTTTCTGGCTATTATAAATGTGGCTTCTATTAACATAGTGGAATATGTGTCTTTATTACATGTTGGAGCATCGTCTGGGTTTATGCCCAGGAGTAGAATATCTGGGTCCTCAGGTAATATTATGTTCCTGGAGACTGGACCACCAACCAAAGAATACACATGGAGGGACCCATGGTGCTGGCCACATATGTGGCAGAGGAGGGCCTTGGTGACCATCAGTGGGAGGGGAGGCCCTTGAGTCTGAGAGTGTTAGATGCCCCAGTATAGTGGAATGCCAGGGAGGGAAGATGGGAGTGGATGGGTGGGTGGGGGAATACCCCCATAGAGGCAGGGGAGGGGGAAGGGAATAGGGAGGTTCCAAAGGGGAGATCTGGAAAGGGGGAAACATTTGAAATGCAAATAAAGTATCACACACACAAAAGACAAGAATCACTACCCCGGACATCAGAGCATTTTAGAGCCCCTTTACCTGGAAATACTTATCTCTTTAGGTATTAAACTATGGAAAGCACCCACCCCTACAAATCTAAGCCTGCAACGACGTAGGGGATAAGACTACTGCACCAACAAAATTACAGTTTGGTCTTTGAGAGACACCCGATATCATCTGAAAAGCCAGTTTAATGTATTCAATGGTTCCTCGGTGAGTCTGAAAATGTTTGTCTTTCTATAGATCATTTCAGCTTCAAGATACTACACTCACTGTACATTTCAGCTAAAGTATAAATAAATCGTCTATTATTTAGAAATGAGAGTAGGGGTAACAAAAAACAGACTCATTACCATTAGTATAAGCCGGTATGGTGGCAAAAAATATTTTTAAGAGGTAGAACCTGTCATACAGAGTCATGCAGGGCTATTGGAGAATGTTAAGTCATCATCTAAAGGACACATAACAGGGAAAAGAAATTAACTGTACAGAGTGAGAATAAAGGAACAACACTAGGCAGCCGGTGCTGAAAGGGAACACCGGGAAAAGAAAGTATCCCACTGGTTAGAGCATGACCAGTTGAGAAGGAGTGAAGGGAATACTCTGTAGAGCAGGTTAAGTAGGCAGGAGTTGATGAAGAGTTGGTAAAATGCTGAATGCAATGATAATTAGACGTACATCCCAGGTATTCCAATCTTGGAAGACAAACAGAGAACTAATGGAGACATCTGAGTTCTGAGCAAGGGAGTATGTTTAATTGTACTAAATTAGGCAAAAACCATATTGCAGTCTCATCAAAAGTAACAACGAAAGGAATTGAATGGGGAAGGTGACTCATCAGGTAAGTAGGATGCACAGATCACTTTGTTGCTGAACTTTTGGGGTTGGAGAAAGGGAGGTGAGGGACCCTCTATGGTGGCTTCCAAATCTCTGGCTAGGAAGAACGGAGGGAAAGGGAGGCCATTCACGGAGTGACTGAAAGCCTCTTATGGAGGAGATCTGAGATGCCAGAGAACAGGAAGATAAGGACAAGTAGCACTGTTAAGTTTATTGTTGTGTTTATTCTCTACTTGAGCTAAGATTTTCATCCCTTGGAACCTCAGTAGCTATATTAGAAACAGAAAGCCTCTCTCTTTGCAACCTGAATGCAAAGCTTCTGAAATCCCTACAGATTTGACATAATAGGAGGAAGGAGGAGGAAAGGGGAGAGGGTGGGAAGGCAGAGGAGGAAACACCTGAAAAAAAGGTTTTGTTGAAAATATAAAGGTTGAAGCTCTCAAAAGTGCCCCAGATGCAAAACTCATTAAGTCCAAGTACACTGACAGATGCATACAGTTTTAGAGTCAAAGACACCTTAGAGATCCTGTAATCCAAGTCAGCATTTTTATATAGCAGGCAGCCGCAGTATAAAAAGGTTAAGGCACTTGGCAAGAACACACAAGAGGGGCCACCTCCAGACAGGTTCCCATGATGCCTCTCCTGGATCTACGGACCACTCAGGAGCAGCTGAAGATAGAAACATGCACAGATCAAGCATCCGGACCAGCAAGTGTGCCTGTTGACTTGCATCTCAGGTAACATAACTCAAACATCTCAACACCATTCTAAATAACCTTTCAAAAAGTAAACTTTTAATTCATTTGTAATATTCTTCCATTAAACCTGCAGAAAAGATAGTATTTATGTCTGTTGACATGTACTATAATCCCATAGGGATAGACCCACATTTCATATGCACAGGGGACGTGAAGTGTCTTACTCATGTTCACAGAGATAATAACTTTGGGGATCAGAACTTGAGCCCTGGAAATCCAGTTACTGGATCTATATTCTTAACATTATTCAGAGTATCAGGAGGATATTCAATCACTTTGAAACAGTTTGACTTAGAAATATGTATGTTTACGGTATTATCATCTGCGAACTTTGTATTGACTTATAAAGGAGCTATAAAGTCATCTAAATAAATCATTTTTATATTAAATGGTTGTTTTTAAAACCTGGTAAATGGCAAAGCGGAGTGCCTTTAAAAATTGTTTAAGTTAGTTCAAGTACTATCTACAAGGCGGAGCTTATTAATTCAGATCTAATACATTGGCTGCATTGTAAGAATGAGCAATACCATTAGGTTACATCCCTAATGTTAGTGCTTACAACCAAATTCTTCTATGACTACCTAGGCTAGAGATTCTGATATTAAAGGCTATGTGTAACAGGTATAGAGTGTAAGTTGGCAAAGTAATTGTTTCCTTCTCTCTAGTTGTCAGTGATCTCATCTACATTTAAACTCGAGGATGTCACAGCCTAAGCAGGCAAGAGACTGGAGGCAATGTTTTTCAACTAACGGAAACGAATATTTCTTAAACACTGTTCTAATGTGTATATGATATCTAATATGTATATGATATCTAATGTGTATATGATATCTAATATGTATATGATATCTAATATGTATATGATATCTAATGTGTATATGATATCTAATATGTATATGATATCTAATGTGTATATGATATCTAAGCAGCAGAAGAGAGGGTATAGCTTCAGTTGAGGTGTGCCGTGTTTCTGAAGGAAAAGGTATCCTTTGGAAGAACAACATGGGCTCTCATGTCCTGACTCCACCATGGTATTAAGAAGGAGTAGGAGATTGTAAGAAATTATGACTGACAGTAAATGGGAACTTACTGGATGTAGGGACAGGGAAGACAACAAATCTGCTAACGTGAGGAGAATATGTGAGTTGGTTTGCTGTTAACAGTTTAGGGAATTTTTCTCACACGGGTTCTTCCATCCCTTATACTGGCTGGTTTTGTGTCAACTTGACACAAGCTGGAGTTATCACAGAGAAAGGGGCTTCAGTTGAGAAAATGCCTCCATGAGATCCAGCTGTAATGCATGTTCTCAATTAGTGATCAAGGGGGGAGGGCCCCTTGTGGGTGGTATCATCTGTGGGCTGGTAGTCCTGGGTTCTATAGAAAACCAGCTGAGCAAGCCAGGAGAAGCAAGCCAGTAAGAAACATCCCTCTGTGGCCTCTGCATCAGCTCTTGCTTCCTGACCTGCTTGAGTTCCAGTCCTGACTTCCATTAGTGATGAACTGTGATGTGGAAGTGTAAGCTCAATAAACCCTTTCCTCCCCAACTTGTTTCTTGGTCATGATGTTTGTGCAGGAATAGAAACCCTGACTAAGACAACCCTACCTCTCAACATCAGTTTTACAACATTCTCTCAACATTCCATCTTGCATACTATCTGCACTCGAAATAGCTCAAAATGTTCAAAAGAACCATGCTTATTGCTTGAGCTACCTGGCTGCTGACATGTCTCCCAGTTAGGAAAAACATCCATAGGATTTATTTTAACTATGAAATCGAGTGTCTTTAAAAACATTTCCTTTAAATATCATAATGTTACAAAGACAAAGCAGTCCTGCAGTTTTATCATATAAACAGCATTCAAAGAACACATGAAGAATATTAAAATACATATATTTGAGTCAGCATTTGGAAATGATGGAAGACAGAAGAGTGCATGATGAACAATCCAAAAACATATTTAACTCACGAAATAATACCAGTGTTCTCTTATTTCAAAAGACCCAGCATTATATTATCATTTTTAAAATAAAGTAGTAGCACATACCAGTACAGTGCATAAAACAAACAAACAAATACCTTTAATTTGCTTTGAGAATTGACTTAAATGGGGATTTTTATTTTCAAACAGAAGGGACTATCTGGCAGAAATCTTAAATACAAAGATTTTTATTGGAAGGACTTCAAGAATCCCACAGCTTAGGTGGCAGTGTTTGATCCTAAATCCCAAAGCACAAATCTTAGCAATCTACATCCATTAAGTAAGATTACTCAGTTCCTATGGGCCCTAACTTGCTTCAGGTGTAAGATGACAAGCATCTCCCCATTGCAATATACAGGGGCTCTGTTGCTAAGAGACCTACCAGAGGATCAGAGGGTGGGTAGCTCCAGGTCTTGTGGGACTCCAAAGGATGCTCTTGGATGCTGTCCGTCACAAAAGCCATCTTCAAGAGCATAGAGCAGTTCACCTTGATTCCCTGCACAGGAACCATTGGGCTTTCATTTCCACCTAGTATTCTGGTCCACCTAGTGAGACCCCATGAGGTCAGTCCTATTCATGCATGAGAGAGGAAATGCTAAGGTCAGCACTCGACACCACTGTTGTGTTGACATGAGTGGGGCTACTGTTTTATTTCATCTTTACTTTTATTTATTTATCTTTTTTTGGCTTTTGCTTCATCACAGCTACTGATCACTGAGTGCTGTTTAGTGAATGCAAATACTACTTTAAGCCTGTTAGGTATGGGGTTGTCACTACTGGCTTTCAGATTTTTAATAAAGAACAGACCTATGAACAGAAGCAGTATCTATTAACAGGGTTTCTCTTCTATATCATCGAATGGTGTAAAACCACAATTAAGACATATATGTAGAGGATAAGCCTTTTGTTATAATATCCTAGGTCAAAATATGCTCTCTGAGAAGTCCATTTTCATTCTTCTATAAACCTGGTCAAATACTCACTTCAACATTAAGCTTACTCTTCTTCCTTTGTAAACAATAGACCATCTCACTTTAATCTCTCCAGAGTACACTCCCCTTCTATCCCATCTTCACATTGTGGTTTTGTCTTCTCCATTCACCCTCTGTGCATCGCATCCCTCTATGGTAGGTTACAACTGTTGGTTTCACTTAAGCGTGCCGCCTGGATACAATCCCAACACATCTTGTGAGAAAAAAATATGGCCGCCAGACACGGAAACTCTCAGGCCTCTGTGTCTGCACACATCCTCATTGTTCCTCATCCTTTGCAAGTTCCAGAATTTCTGTTCTCCATCTGCAGCAGTTCTTTCCTGGGTCTGGAAGGCCGTGTGCTTGTGCTTTACAAGTACAAAGGAGAGAGACTGACAGTGCCAACTGGGAAACAATAAAACGGCGACTGGAATCTACAGCCAAGACTGGGATTAATGTAGCAGCCTTTAAAATGGTATCCTTACCATCAAAAATTGAAAAGCAAACACTCATATATTGAACTGATGCTACAAATGATTATTTAAAAATGTGTTTCAAGGAGGACTTTGATGGGATGCCCAAGAAAATAATAAGAGAAGCAATTGCTTCCTCTGCTCCTTCCCTCCCACCTTCACCTCAGCTCCAGAGAGGCTACAAACACAGACTGGGGCACTGTGTCAGCACATGTTCATTTTTCTCAACACTATTGGAATTGCCAAAAAAATATCTTTGCCAATGAAAAGAGGAAAAGCTATAGAATATACTCTTTCATATGGAGGTGCTTGCATGACTGTCCACTGAAAAGAAAGCTAAGGTTCTCTTCAATTGTGTGACTGCTTTGAATTAAGAATTCTCCATCTCTTTAGGAACACTGAGAATAATTGAGGCCAGCAAGAATACCATGAGAATATAATGTTTGCCTCTTCTAAAACGTGTTCCCAGTTCCCTTATAACCTGTTCATAGTGAGTTACAAGCAGGTCTACATCATGGGGGCATAGCTATACCTACTAATCTTTACCAATGGAAAACATACAATAGTTCACATATTTCCTGAGCAATCCTGACAGAAGTTTAGAGTATGCTTAAGCTAGAGTGAACTAGATTGCAGAATGTGTCCCTTTTTATTAGAAGAGCTTGTTGTTTACCCCTGGAGATGTTATTGTAGAGTTAATTTCACACACTTTGTGGGGACAAGTCCAACTTTTAATTCATACCCTCTGGGGGATACTTTTCAGTGCCATGACAAAATTTCAATCCCAAGCCACAGATCTCAGTGGTTTAGAACATATACCCCAAACTGGTACTTGTAGAGGAAACAGAAAAACATGACCAGTTGCCACCAAATTGCCCATTACCAAACAAAATTTAAGTATAGATGGCAGTAACTTACTGTCGCATGCATAAAGTGGTGCAGGCCTTACACCCAAAAGACTTGTTGTTTTGATAACATTTTGAAGTCTATTAATCATTTAAGAAAATTACAATCTCCAACATATACATTAAAGACCACAATATAATTTACTCACTTGAGACATCTGACCTTACTTACTAATCACTAAATTAACTCTCTGGTTCTCCCTGTCCCAAAGAGACTATTTGGTGTTGTATAATTATAGGACCATTTGGTAGTGACGATGGAGAGCATGTTTCCTTTTCTTTTTTAAACTTAACATGTCACTTCATTACTCTTACCCTTAAAATTCATATAATTGATAAAGCACAGATTATAATGCCTCCATTTTTCCTTTCGATTTACTCTTCTCTCCTATCTTACATCCCAACGGTAGTTTTCCCTCCCTCCCCTCCCCCAGTCTATCCCCCATCCTTTTCTAGTGGACCCTTCTCCCTAAACCTCCATTCAGAAAAAAGCAAGCCTTCCAGAGTCATCAAGCAAATATGGCATAATAAGCTGCATTAAGACAAGACACATATTATCGCATCGAGTGGGAGGAAAAGGTCCCAAAGACAGGTAGAGTCAGAGACAGTAGCCACCCACACACCCACTCCCACAATTAGCAACGCCACCCACACACCCACTCCCACAATTAGCAACGCCACCAGAACACAGAGTTCCTCAACTTTAACACCTATGTGGAGGATCTAAGATCAATACAGGCTTCCTGATCGCTATGAGCCCACTTGAGCCCCTGCCAGTTGATTTCTGTGACAACACTTTCTTAAGCTGATCATAGAGCCTTCTTGGCTTCATCATTTGTAATATTTTGAAGTCACAATTCTATTGACTGAACTTTTGCATAGTGATTTATTATCTTAGCACTATTCCAAACAGTTTTCCAACATCATTTTAAATGACTACATATTATTATACTAATTTTTATATAATTAGTATAATTAGTATATACTAATTATACTAATATTTATATAAATATAAATTTATAATGGTTTAATAACAATTTCCAATTAAACATACATAAACAGTAATATGTGCTAAGTGTAATAGGAACTATGGTGGTCAATGGATAAGAATGTATTGTTTCAAAATCATGCTTCAAATTCTAAGTTTTTGGTTGAATAGTCTAAAAGGCTGTGCTAAAAGTCCTAATCAAAAGCATGATATTGGTGTTTCTTGAGATCCAGGCAGGGTTTGTACTTTCTAACATTTCTGCTGGCCTCTGGTTGAATGAACAAGTGAACTCTCCATAGTTGATGCTGATATTTGTCAACTACAATCTGATTGCATGAACAGATTCTGTAATGAATTATGTACTGATTCCTTTGTGTATTTTGTTAGGAGACTTACATAAAGTCCCCAAGAAATACATAATTTCACAAAAATCTCTTAGGTGTTAAATGCCAGAAGAGCTGTACATTTATCCAAACATAATCTTTAAAGTTAAACATATAACTATCTAATTTTTTCTTTACAGTTTGGGTAATATCAGCTACTGGAAAATGCTCATTCATTTATTTTTATTATTACTGGTTTCCAAAATTTCTAACATGGACTAAATACATACACACACACACACACACACACACACACACACACACGGAATCAGATCACTGTAGCAATTCTGCATATACACAAAGCGCAATCCTGCACCCACACATACTACTCTGAGCTCAATACTTTATTGCCTTTCGGCTTTATCTTTCCCCATCGCTGTGACTATTACCTAACGCATATTACATACTTCACTTCTTTCTTGTTTATTGTCTGCAGCCCTCACACGATTTTAAATTCCATTAGAACAAGAATAATTTTTTTCCACTTCACTAAGCCAGTGATTGCAAAGAACCAGGATAAATGTGTCTAGTGTCTCTTAAGCACTTGATGAGTATCTGTGAATGAACAGAGTAATTTTCAGTCAATTTACCTTAAAACACATGAAGACCTTGCACAGAGCAGTCAAATAGGAGTGACATAAGACAGACTTTTATTTTGTTTTGTGCACGATGGAGGATCCACTGACTCCATGTAAGTGTCTTTTGAGATTTTGGTGATTAAGACTATATCCTTCTTACTCTTGTCTGTAACAATTTCAGTACACTCTCTGTAAGAATTACCATAAAATAAAAACCTTGTACTTTTAACAAAGGGAAAGCAGAGAAGTTGATGCAGTAATGACCATCACCTGGTGTGTGTGTAGGGGTGGGGGGGTGTTAGGTCATTAACTGTTTATTTCTGACAGACAAGCCAGGCAGAGGAATACAAAATAATGTCACATCTGTGCCATCAGACACATTTATAATCCCTATATAGACTGGCAACAACACCTATGTATTTATTTCTACCTCTCAGAATGGTTAAAATTATATGACAGAATCTCAGAAACTAGGTTTTATTTTCCTACTATACAAGAAGGGGTGTGTATGTGTGTGTGTTTAATTGTCCTGATTTTTCTATCTGATATTCATGAAGAGTCACAGCATGGACAGTAAAGGAAGATGGGAACAGCTGGAATGGAAGGGCACAATCTGTTTAGTGAGTTAAGCTCAGGTCTTCACACTATCATGTAACATATGTGCCCCAAAAGCACACTGGAGCCATCAACAGTCATCTTACACCTCCTCGAGAATTCATCACAGATTTCAATGACTTGAACCATGGTGGATGTTTCCTTTGCAAACAGCTTCTCATGTGGCTGTCAGTGTATCCACTGAAAGTGAACCTCCCAAGAGAAGGATAGACATTTCAGACACAACGCTCCCCAAACACAAAACTTGGCTCAGTTTCAAAGCATTGAGAAAGTCCTACCTGCCAGCTTTTCATCCTTGCTTGTCTCAGAAAAGTCAGTGTTTGTGATCACACGATTTATAACCAAGAATTTGACCACAGGTTTTCTTACGGAAAGAAATATACTCATTAATGTGTGAAGAGTTAAAGGCAAATGTTCGTGAATAAACACATTTAGTTTAGCTACAAGGCTCTGTTTGTCCTAATCAACCACATAACTTTATACCTACAATTTTTCTGTTATAATTTGAAGTCGACTTATAGTCTTCTCATTTGTTGGTAAGACTATCGAGGCATACAGAATACTTGATACATCCTAAAAGAACAAGTATTTTAACAAGGGACCACAAAGATCTAAGGTGAAACACTGGCTTTCAAATGTCCAGTTCTATTTCTTCAAAGGTCCAAACTAGTTGGGCAAAAGTCTTTAATAATACCACTGCTGGCTGTTGTGAATGCCAAAATGCTAGTTGGTATGGCCCCATGATATACTTCATCCCAGTAATATTCAGCTGTGCTGCTACCTCTATAGGGATCTTCTGAGTGGTGTGTGGCCCCAACTTCTGTTCACTCAGAAATGTCCTAGTTCTCATTAGTTCTCAACCTTCATAATGCTGTGACCCTTTAATACAGTCCCTCATGTTGTGGTGACCCCCAACCATAACATTATTCCACTGCTACTTCACAACTGTAATTTTTCTACTGTTACAAATCATAATATAAATATCTTATATGCTTGATATCTGATATGTGGTCCCCTAAAGAGGTTGTGACCCACGATTGAGAAATGCTGATCTAGAGCATTGCTCTGAGCATGGGAGATCTTGTCCAAAGTGCCCCACCATGGAAATCACAAGCTCAGCACCCATTTTCTTCCCAAAGGCATCTCATCTTCATTACTTCTGGGAATTTCTCCCTTCTCATTATATACGTCAGCACCATTATGCCTCACAGACAATCAGCACCCAAAACTGTCTAATGTCTCCAATGTCAAGAGAGAGGAGAAGAGAGGAGGAGAAAAAGTAAAAGAAAAAGGTGGGGCAAAGGAGAAGGAGAGGGAGAAGGAGAAGAGGAGGAGGAGGAGGGGAGGAGGAGGGAGAGGGGGAGGATAAGGAGGAGGAGGAGGAGGGGGAAGAGGAGGAGCAGGAGAAAGAAGAGGATCAAGAGGAGGAGGAGGAGCCAGGGGGAAGAAAGAGGAGGAAGAGGAGGAAAAGGAGGAGGGGGAGGAGGAGGAGAAGGAGGAGGAGGAGGAAGTGGAGGAGGAGAATGGAAAGAAGAAGAGGGGGAGGAGGAATAAAAAGAGGAGTAGAAAGAGGAGGTGGAGGAAAGCTAGATCCCTAGCCCCAACCACAGTTAGTTCAGTAATATCTTTTCAAATGCACCCTGGCATGTCACACAAGACATCCAAATTCAAAGCCATTCATTTCTACTAGAAACACAACTCTTCGTTCTTACATCTTGTTATAGTTCCGTATATATAACTATGCAGGACCAATAAATACAATATTTCATTCCGACATTGAAGAAAATTACTATTGTGTCTTTCAAACGTTCTTTTTGCTATTCATAGTCACTGATAATAAGCAACAGTCTCACACTAAGACATGACAGTTGATTTTCAATGGATGTGAGTTGCATAGCTAGCTGGAAAAATACAGGAATGATAAACATGATGGTAACTGCTTGCCTCTCTGGTGAGAAGTCCAACTTCTTAAAAAAAAAAAAGCACAATACATTTTAAACATGAGATCAAAAGATGCAAATATAGTTATTAATGTAAACCACTTTAGCTGAGAGTATTGATAAAATATTTCAATTATTCAAGTTCAATATAAATAATAAAATATATCAACTGTGGCTATTAATTCATGATCAAAATTATTTTCAAATAGCCTTAAGATTTTTTTATTTTTTTGATACTTTTGAGATAGGATCTTGTTCTTTGACACAGATTGTCTTTACCATTTGACAATCCTCCTGTCTCAGCCTCATGAATCCTACGATTTATAAACATGAAATACTAAGCCTGCTCTTGTAACTTTTATTTGATAGAGTTTGATAGATTTATTTCTGCTCTTACAGGGAAAGAATTATTTATAGAAAGCTCTAGACATCAATGTATTTATCTGGGACACTGCATAGAGCCAATCAACAATTGCCTTTTCAAAAAGTATAGTATATAGAAATCTCTAGACATCAATGTATTTATCTGGGACACTGCATACAGCCAATCAACAATTGCCTTTTCAAAAAATCACTACTATACAAAAAATGCTTATACAGACAGAATACAGAGCAGCTCAGAGAGCTGAACCTCTGTTAGCTATTACTGACAAAGTAGGCACTGTACATATGTCTAGAGTTAGACCAGAAATGACGTTTGAAAACTTGAAAGACATATACAGCAGATTTTATATCAGATATAATTTATACCAAACACAGATCTGACAAAGATCTTATTTCATAAATATTCAGTGACTCTAAAGTACTAGGTAAAAGCATGGGGTTTGGAATAGGGATCAGGCTGGATTGAAATCTGGAATAAGTTATTCACTGTGCCAGCTACAATAAGAAAATTAGTAAATCTCGTCATGCTTCTGTTTCACCAATTATAAAAGAACAATGAAAGCAACTGGATTTTATAAGGATTAAATCTAGCAGTTCATTCTAAGGACTGAATCCTTGTTTCACAGAAAGGAATTGTTCATTATTCACTATTGCTATTGTAATATGTACAGCTAAAGTTAAAAAGCTCACAAAGCATCACCAGGCATCACCATTCCCCACACTTGATCTGGCCTGGCTGCTTCACAATTGTCATCTTGTATAGTGTTCATAGCAATCATGTGAATGATCATAAATCTACCCTTATACTGTGGTTACAATGGAGCACTAACAAGCTCAATAAACCTAGGTCAGGACACTAATGCGACATATCCAAAACCTAGATAAGAACTTCACCTCTATGTAGTTAAAGATTTCCACAAAAGAGCCGGGCAGTAGTGGCACATGCCTTTAATCCCTGCACTTGGGAGGCAGAGACAGGCGGATTTCTGAGTTCAAGGTCAGCCTGGTCTACAGAGTGAGTTCCAGGACAGCCAGGGCTATACAGAGAAACCCTGTCTCAGAAAACCAAAAAAAAAAAAAAAAAAAAAAAAAAAAGATTTCCACAAAACATCATTATTGTCAAGGTAAGGTTACCCTTCTTCTTTTTAAAACAATTATAAAATTTGAGGATTTTTAAGGCCAGTGCACTCTAGTGTTCTAGTATACAAGGCTAAGAATTCAAGAGACTTGTCTGTGACCCGGTTATTACACTAGTTTATGTCTTTACCCATAGTCTATACACATCTTACTCTGAGAACATTAGAAAGCATCCCCTTGCTCATCATCCCTGACAAACAGTAATCTGAGAGATATCGATGTAGGTCATAGTACTGAATGGATAAAATGGGACAGTTTCCAGGGGAAAGTGTGATTCAAGTTCTAAGGTAGATCAAAGAAAGGTCGCTGCTGCTGTCCTATGATTGTGCCAAAGATGGGTTAGATTTCACTTGAACAGGAAATGCTGAGAGAGAAAGAAAAGCTGCTGATATGTGATAGGAGTGGACAGATGCCCCATGCCTTCTGCCATGGCAGTCATAATCTCTGCCATCCTGTATCTTACCGCTTTCCTCCCTCCCAACCCCCTCTTTCCCTTCTGTGATCAACATGACCTAACTTGGAATGAAATTTGGTAAGAATAGCTCCCCTGGCTAAGTCTTAGTTGTTACTTTGTTTTGTGTTAGTCTCCTTTAAGAAATCTCAACACTCAATACAATCTTTCTTATATCCCTAGCTTTTCACCCTATGACAATTTCTGTCTCTTCACCGGTCATCAGAAAGCAATCTCACTGCGAAATTCGTCAGCCATGTTGGCTTTCTCATTTGACTTCATGTCCCCACTAGACATGCCATCACCAGCTTCTTTGTCATGCCACTTTTCCTCTTGTTCCCGTGTTACACTTTTCTCCTGGTTTTCTGTCTTCTTTGTCTCAGTATCTTTAGCTCTAGTAGGTGGCGCCATTCTGTCTCCTGTTCTTATACTGCATGCCTAACTTGGGCACCTCTTTAATCCTTTTCTCTAACTATACCTATCCTGCATTCTGACATTGATTTCTTATGCTTCTCCTCTAAACTTGAACCACACAGGGCCTGAAATAATTATGTTGATATAGAACTTCATACCTCCACCTCCGTTTGAGTTATTTTTACCTTGTCTTCCTTAGCTTTAATTTTTTTTTCTTTATTGAATGTGTAAAACACACTTTTATGCTGATGTTTCTGGATTCAGTAAGGTTGTGAACCAAGCAATCCAATTATTTTGCAATTATCTCTCCCTCCCCCAGTAGAACATTTCCCTCAAAAGCACCTCATTGAAATCAACCATTTGTCTTCATAGCTTAGTGAATTGATAAGGTATTGAGAATTCAGGAGATCCTTTCACAATTAAGTGTATAGTCACTGAAGAAATTCAGAGTTGTGTGGTGTTTAAAGAGGTGTTCCACCACAAAGCGAAGAGGGGGGGAAAGGGGTTTCTGGCCAAGGGTCTCAAAGAGGCCAATGATATTTAAGGATGAATTAATATCTAACCCCCATCTGCACAGGGTATGAAATATTTATGTTCATACAACAAGATTTTATTATAGAAAGAAGTTGAAAAGGTTACAATATGATATACAATACAATATACAATATATATATATATATATATATATATATATATATATATATATAT
>JADRCH010000124.1:6851644-6894785 GCA_019843965.1 Rhynchomys soricoides
ATATATATATATATATATATATATATATATATATATATATATATGAATGAATGCTATGACCTGGGATAGTTTCCAAAGCAATGACCTGGAGTTGCTATCAGATACTTATCCTCTCTGACAACACTGTCATAGAGAAATATGTTCAGTAAGTTACTCCATTTGCCAGTGAAATGCTCACTAAAACTACTTCAGGGACAGAGAAGTCCTGTAAGGGAGTAAAATAATTATAGAAAAATAAAAGTCAGTGACTGTAGGTACAATCAAAGCCATGTAAGTTTTCAAAGCATTGCTAACAGCACTTTAATAAATCACTCTGTCTTGCTAACATTACCAAGAGTAAAGCAATAAAGAAATAAATATCCGGTTCTGATCATTGAAGTATCAACTTAAATAATGATGAATTCTAGTTTGGAACTTGATTAAAGTGGTCATGAAATGTTTCAAAATTAAATTTGCCTTAAAACCTCTAAAACAAAATTGTTCAATTTAATTCATTTTCATCTCCCTTTCAAACAGAGACTGGTACTAATTAAAAAGTGGCCAGGGCCCCATGAGCCTTAAAACAGGAATCATATAAAATGACTACAGTTGCTTATGTGGTAATATGTACAATTGAGAAATGACAAGCAATATGACTTGAATCTAACGCACTTTACTCCCTGGTACACAGATTAAAAAAAAAACAAAAAACAAAAAAGAACATGAACACTTAGATGGTGTATTGTTCTACATGAGAAAAGACTGTGCAGAGATGGTCACACCAAGAAAGGGAAGGCATCTAAACTGTTACTTTATTTTTGAAAACATTTATGTACTTGAAGGCATTGAAGGAGATAGTGAGTTTCATAGAGAAAAGATGGCTTAGGACAATAAATGAAGCTGTTTTCTTATAAGTGAATATCTGTAATGGTTAAGGGCATCTTTACTACTGAGTGGCATCCCTGTTTTGGGACCCACGCTCCAGAGCATCCCTTGAATCAAGTGCCTCTCTTGAAGTAGGAGCATCCCTATCTGAGTCTTGGATCTACCATGATCCTCAGGAAATGCTCTCCATCCCCATTCTAGAACCTCACAGGATCTATTCACAATTTTGCCTAACTGAGACCCTCTCTAATATTTTATCCTAAGTATAGTGCTGGCCAGATGTTCTGATGACCTTAATGACCCATATCTATCTCAAGACCTTGTGACCTTGTCCAAACTCAGGACAGCATCTAGGTTAGGGATACATCACACTAAGAAATGGGATGCTTATTTTGGAGTTCTTATCATAGTTGGCTGCAAAAAAATGGAATTGCAGTATCATTTGGATGAATGAAGGCCATATTCTAGTTTTTAGTAAACTGATGGTCTACCCCTGGTATTAGAGTATATGCATTATAAGTCCATGCACTTCTCCTACTTTGTTTTCTCACAAAATAGTAATGCCAAGGGTCAAAGGCACTGGGATATAGCAGGATAGCAGTGTGTCCCTTGCCCACAGGAACCTAGCCTGTTTAGTTATCCCTTCCAGCACAGAGGTAATGGAGAAGGGGGATTATGGTGGAAGTTGTGTCTTTGTCCTCCATGAGAGTCATTTGAAATGGTTTTCCTTGAGTATTTATGAGTTCTTCTCATGGAAGCCCTATTCTACTTCACACACCTACACAGTGACAGCACACTTCTTCAGATTATTTCTCAGCTGTACGTTTAGGCCTAGCACCCACACAGTGACAGCACGCTTCTTCAGATTATTTCTCAGCTGTAAGTTTAGGCCTAGATATTTCTTTCCCTTGAATGCCTCACCTTTTCTTTCTCTACCCAGAGTAACCTTATCTTCCTTCTACTGATGGGAGTGTACAAAAAACAAAGGATCCATTTATATTTAGAAGTCATAGTTTAGTAATGGCCCAAAGGCTAAGAAGAGGCAGTATACCAATAAGTAGAATGGTCATTCTTTGGACATTGTAAGAGTCCAAGCAATGCTGATGAAACTGTCATTAACGTTGGAGGCAGGGGCTGCACCAGCCATTTTGAATCCTTCTAAGTAAGTGTCTGTATTTTGGAGACTATCTGATGAATGATGGGGATCCAGAAACTACCATACTTTTATGTGAAGTGCTTCCTATAGCACTGTGTCATTGGTCTTTTGGCTTGTCCTACCTTCTTTGGTATCTGCCACCTGTTAGACACCTGCTGAGGAACACTTTCAGAAAACTTGCAGCTCTTGCAGACTTGGCTGGCAATTTTGGCTCACCAATAGAAGTATTAGTGGAAAAAAATCTTTGTTTGAATTCTGTTTCTTCTGATTTCTGCAGATTCCCAGAAGTCTAATCTGAAGCCCAAGATGAATTTCAGACCTCAGATAAAAACAGAACACTTTTGGTTTTTGTTGTTGTTTTGGTTTATTCATTGGTTGTTTTTATTTTTACTTTTAAATTGCTTAGGATTTACATTTTCTTTCTGTCAAAAACTCAGTTCACTGATAAAATCCTATACATTTAAAATTAATTACAGTCCTACCTCCTATTTTTCTTAACCACCAGAGTTATGGGTAAGAAAGCAATGTTTGGTAATCAAGTGCTCTAGGGCTACAATCTTTCTTGTATCCTCCTTTGAAATGAATGTCTTGCCCTGGACACACTGAATCCTATCCTGTAAGTCAGCAGCAAAATAAGTGATACAATAAACTTTCTGAGATGAATGGTGTTTCTTTTGCTTTGTAACAAGAATCTTCCCTAAAGTTTAGTTCTTTAAAATGGGGGTTTCTTCATAATGATGTCTTTGAAGTTCTACTTGCTGACATCCATGGCAATATTAAAAACAAGATCCCAGAGACCTTGTCTTCTCAGACTCTCCAACTGCTGCTTGTACAAGTGACACGAGCCAACAGCCAAAGTCAGCAGCATAGGCTAATGCAGGTTAACATTTGACTTTGAAATTCATGCACATGGCAAGAAATCTCACATCCAAAGCAAACTTGCATGCTGTTCTGTGGTTCCCCAGAACAGGGTCTCCTCCTTTCCCACTGAGAGCCCTGGTTACCAAGCCAAGACATTTCTTCAGCATAATATGTTCCCCACCAAAATGTGTAACTAAATGCCTAAGAAAAAGAAAACTACATTGGCATAAGAATCAAAGGGCTTTACATAGTTACCCAGCGACTTAAAAGACAGTATTCTTCTTTTATTTAACATACAGCTATTTCCTGGAATATCTGGATCTAATAGTGATTGAAAATATGGTATGAGACATTAAACCTATTTTACACAAGATATATTCTGACATTCACAATGTTCAAATGCCTAGGGAAATTCAAGTCATCATTAAAAAGTTTTCAGCTCTCTTGGATCTATAATTTATCCTATGATCAAAGCACATATGCATTCACATATACAAAGATGAACTTCCAAGCCACTTTTGGGACCTCCGCTCTAAGAAAATTTCCACTGCTTACTGCAGAAGTGTAATTTCAACCTGGTTATGTGTTATGCCTTCAGAGTTTAGCACTAATGGACAAAGCAACAATTGTACTAAAACAAAGAGTGACACTGGTTGATTTGAAAACAAGTTGAAATCAAATGGCAAAATATTTTCTGGAAAGGGACAATTTACTCATCTATAAGTAACTTTTCTTTTTTCACATTAGTAAGAAAGAGAATCTCAACATGGCAAATCAATATTTACTAATTTGAGCAGGCAAACAAATAAAATTATGGATATAATTCATTATGAACATATTTCTCAGATTCATTTTAGCGACCTTTTGGTCATTTTCATTTTTTCTTCTTATTGTTACATTTAAGTGTCATTTGAAAAGCAACTTCTATAATCATCAGACAGGGATCTCTTAATAAATACTAGCTGTGATGAACTTTCCTACTAACCAGAAACATTTTAAAAGTCACAAAATGTGTCATCTTTCTTTTGTCTTCATAAATATCAGCAGGTAAGATAGTGATAGATTTAGCTACCAACAGAAACTAGCACTATAAACTGGCATGGGAGGTAGGATTAGGAACATTCATAGTAACATGGCAAGTACTAACCAACGTAAGTAGAATATAGTCACCACATATGGAAGTGCACACTAACTAAAAGCACATCCGATACCAATGAATTAATATGACTCATGTCACTAATATTATTAAGTCAGTACATATTGATATGTATCCCAATTATACACATATCAGATGTCAATGAATTAGTGTGAATTGTATAACTAGTATTATTAAAATGTTTATGCTGAAGATAAAATAAAATATATACCAGGTGATAAGAAACCAAACAAAGGAAAAGTGTGAAGACAGAGAGTGACACAGGACCTGATTGCTCAGGAGCAGTTACCAGCCTGTCTGAGAAGATAATGCTGCAGAACAGAAAAATAATGGAGCAAGCCTTGTGGTTATTTGAGGAAAGCATATGCTAGCAGGAAGACAAGAGACACAGATGATGCGTGTAAGGTCTGGCACATACACTCTTCATTCTAGATTGTCAATGAACTCACATCGCTCCCTTAATTCGAGTAGGGAAATGAGTTATGCTGACAATGGGAGCTTGGATGGTACAAAAAGGCTTCTCTGAATTCTTGGAGAAACGACAGGCTTTAAAGGGATTTGGTGAACTTGACAGAGAACATGGCTTGCCTGCCAAGCGATTTATAAGCAACAGGCAATATTACATAATTTATTCTGGCTGATTTAACAGCAGAGGGTCTAAACTACCTACTGTTGAGAAAATTTAGAAAGGCCCTGATTAGATTGACCAAGATCATGTAGCTAATAAATCACAGAGGTGGAATTTTATTGCTATGGCTCTCACTTTTTATACCCTAGTCATTTGAAATTTAGCATCATGAAGGTGGAGAGGGAGTTTCAAGGGAAACTGAAATTTTCTTTCAATGTGTATAGAAATACCAGGAGGGTAAACGTTGTAGCTTACATCACAATGACACGTTTTGTTAAGATTTGTATACATGTAACACAAGCAGCGCTTGCTGCTCTTTCAGTGAATCTAAACTTGAATCCTAGCACCCAGGTCCAGTGTCCATAAATCTCTATCTCCAGCTCCAGGGGATCCAAAGCTGTTTCGTGTCTTAGTGAGAGTGAGCATGTACATGTACATCAATCTCTCTCTGTATCTCCCTCCCTTTCTCCCTCCCTCACTCCTTCTCTCTCTCTCACCCTCATTTATTTTTCTTTCTCTGTGTCTCCCAGGATATCTCCCCCTTCCTCTCTCTCTCTTTCTCTCTCTCTCTCTCTCTCTCTCTCTCTCTCTCTCTCACACACACACACAAACAAACATTTTAAAGGCATAAAAATAAAATAAATGTTAAAAACACAAAAATCTAACTGAAAGTTAAGAACTGAATAAGTTAAAATTTTAATAGGTTTTTCTCTTTTGGTGGAAGTAATCAAATTTCTATGTTGAGGGTACATTAAGGTAGGTTTCTTTTTTCACATTGGATGACTAAGAAGAATCTTTTTAGGAATAAAATATATCTACTATACAGCTTTTTAAATGACAACTAGGTTAAATAAATATACCAATTTAAATGTGCCAACTAAATCTAGATAGCAAACATCTGTAGATATTCTATGTCTCAAGGACTTACAATGTACATGCATTTTGTAAGATCTGGAGTCCTCCAGCGGGTAGCATTCGTCGAGCTCTCATGATGGCTCGGCTCTGCTCAGTCCAAGCAGCCTCTTGGGCCATCTGGAGCCTCAGAGACTCTTTAGTGAGGAAGTGAGGGCTGCAGGCAGCGGGCAAGCAGAACCTCTGGATGGATCCTTCCTCAGAAGTTTTGCTAATTTGCAGAAGCTGAGCAATGCTCCTCATTAACATCTGTCTGTCAGTATAGGGCAGTGGAATTTCACTATGCTGGCAGGGCCTCAGCTCCGAGTTCTATATAGAAAAAAACACCTGGATCTCAGTCTTGCAATGGCTTCAAGACAACCAGACATGCCTGCCCTTGCTCCCAGTGGGCCTCTAGGCAAGATGTCCCTGCCCATCGGGATGTGTCACCGGGCATTCAGCTATGATGAAGCCCTAGAGAACCCTGCACCCATGACTCCTCCTCCATCGGACATGGGCAGCATTCCCTGGAAGCCAGTGATTCCAGAGCACAAGTATCAGCACCTTGACAAGACAGAGGAAGGATTGGCCAGTGTCTCTTCCCTTGCTGTGACTCCATCAACAGCCATTGACAGTTCAGACAAGGCCCCTGTGATGAAGGCTAAAGCTACCCATGTCATCATGAATTTCCTGATCACAGAACAGAGTCAGAAGAGCATCTAGCATTTTGAACAACAGGCAGGACTGATAGATGTCAGCTACACACCCCATAAGGGCCTTACCACTGAGGAGACCAAGTCCCTGTGAGTGGCAGAAGTATTCCATAAACTAAAGCTGCAGAGTGGAGAGACAACAAAAGAGGAGATGCACCCTGCATCAGCCCAGTCCAACCCGAGCAGCACCTCTCACTCCTCCCTAGGCAGAAGTCCAGGGGCTGGTTCCCATCTAGCTCCTCTACAGCCTTACCTGCCCTGAATCCTCACACCATGGATCCTAGGAGTGGAAATGATAGGAACTCAGCAGACAAATGGAGCTTCTTTGGACCATGACCCCTGCAGAAATCTGATTCTGGTTTTGCCATTCAGGCTTACAAAGGTACCCCAAAACCCTCTCTATGGAGGTGATGCATGCCCAGGCCACTCGAGTAGGTGAAGATCCATCAACCTTCAAGCCGCCAAAGAGGGAGGTCCCCCTGGTAGAAGGAACCACCTCGAATCCATAATCTCAAACCCCATGACCTGAATGTGCTCACACCCACTGCCTGCTAGAATGCTTTCTGTCCAGGGTCTGTAACTTCTCTGGGCTCTGACATAGAAGTAATGTGGCTGAGGCATGAGTGAGTGTGCAGATTGTCCTTGGGTGAGAGAAACCATTTTGCACTGCTTTCAGGTTGGTGGAAAATGTCAGTGGTGTAGAGTTGAGGACCTATTTTTTTAAATCATTTATCCTAGAGAAGGACTCTGATCCTTGCTTTCCTCGGTAAAATATGCCGGAGTGCTTTGAATACTAAGGGCTCTTGATTCTTTTCCCTTGATCACCAGGAGCACTGACAAATCAAGATGGAGGTGCTCACCAATCAGTTTGCACAGCAGAAACCTCCTGATATGCATTAGCCTGGACTTCTCAGAGAGTTGGGCATAGCTCATGGCTATACTTGGCAGGACCCTGACTCTCCAAGCTGAACTACAGATTCTCTCTTTTCTCTGTGTCTCTGTCTCCCCACGACTTCTATGTGTAGCCCTGGCTCTCCTGGGCTTTGAAGACCAGGCTGGTCTTGAACTTACAAAAATCCACCTGCCTGTCCCCCAAGTGCTGGGATTAAAGTTGTGCACTACCACCACCCAGCTCAGGTTCTTTTTCTTGGTTAGTTCAGCACACACACCACTTTTTTCTCTTGGGCCCCTGCAGTTGGAAGGCTGTGTATCTCCTGTGTCACAAAGTTGGAGGGCTGTGTATCTGCTATGTGACAGGACAAACACTAGGTCTTGTACAGCCCCCTTTCTTTTTCCACATTTAACATGAAATTAATTTAACTTCTAATTCAGAATGCTGATTTCATACTAGCAAATGGCTACCCACTTCGGTTCCATTACTGAAGATTAAGCCCAGGCAGAGACTTGCTCATGCTAGGCAAGTGCTCTACCACTGAGCATCACTCCTAGTTCCTGGATATTCAGCTTTTTTAGTTGTGTGTGTTCTGTTTTGAGACAGCGTCTCACTTTGTAGCTGTGTTTAGCCTGGAACTCGATCAGTAGATGCACAGAGAAGATGTTTATAACTTTTTAATGTAACGATTTAACTATTCTTGAGAATTTTATGCAGTGTATCATGAGCATAACCTCCCTATACTCTTCTAACCTCTCACAGATACACTTCAACTCCTGCCCACATCCTCATGGTCTTTAAAAAGAAACCAGTAAACAGACATGGGTATGAAGCCATCCACAGCACTAGAATACAGTCAACTTTACGGGTAGCCACGCCCTCAAAGAAAACTGCCACCAACAGCCACTACCACCTCCATGCTCAGGAGTGAGGTCTCATGAAGGGCTTCAGACGGCCTGAAGACCTCCCAGAATGTTGATTGGCTTCATGCTGCGCAGCTCTTGCCCCAGAAACTGCAGCTCCTGTGAGTTCAGTGAGTTCATGAATGTAGTGGCCTTACATCAAGGTGACACTGGTTTTCTCTGCTCCCACCCTGTCCTCTGGTACTTCCAATCTTTTCACCTCTTCTTGCATGGATTTTGAACATATTTATATTTTATATCCAGCAACCCTTGTCTGTAATCATTTTGACAACAACAGAAGAGTCTAATACATTAAAAACTTGACAGTCCTTGTGCAAATTGTTTTTGCATAGACCTTCCTTACCTTGTACCTGGAAGTATATTATATTAACATTATAAGGAGTATTTAAAGGTCAGTGTTGCTGGGCAGTGGTGGCGCACGCCTTTAATCCCAGCACTTGGGAGGCAGAGGCAGGCGGATTTCTGGGTTCGAGGCCAGCCTGGTCTACAGAGTGAGTTCCAGGACAGCCAGGGCTACACAGAGAAACCCTGTCTCGAAAAACCAAAATAATAAATAAATAAATAAATAAATAAATAAAAATAAATAAAAGTCAGTGTTATTATTACCTATTATAGTTGAAGAAATCTGATCTTCTCTAAAACCTACACTAATTAGCAATCTAGACTTTTTATATCCTCCTGTAGTATAAGACAACATATTTACTTGTAAATGCAACTTCAGATGCTTCCTTATTTGACCTTAAGTTCTTGTTTCCAATCATTTCCAAAAAGAATAAAATAATGTTGATCAATTACAGTAAATGTCTTTGTGCCTCTTATATCCCACAGTTACAGCTGGCACAAAGTATCGGGGGAACAAAATATCCCTGACCTCTATTAAAGACACAGATATTGTTTGCTTGTAACCTGTTATTTTGAAATAAGGTCACATTCTGTAGTCCAAGCTGGCCTTGAACTTATGATCCTCCTATCCCAGCCACTTGAATATAGGATTATAGTGTGCACCACCACAGTCAAGTCTACGTACTTCCCTTCTTTTCGAGAAGAGCTTTATTAGGTAAATATAAACTGGAACTTTTTAACCATAATAAACGACATCTTAAAAAAGCATCCCATTGTGGAAAAAGACTAAATAAGATAAATTTATGAAAGAAAAAAAAAACAGCACAGAAAAAATGCTTTAGGTAATGAGATGTGTCAGCCAGTAAAAGTGCTTGCTGCAAAACCCAATAACCTGAATTTGAGATCCAGGATCCACATGGTAGTGTGAGAGAAAGAACTCCAGGCTATCTCTGATCTCCACATGGGCACTGAAATAGATGCATGAATGTACATACAAAATAAATAAATATAAAACAAGAGTAACTGAAAGTTCTATAAATACTCAGATGGTAAGAGTCATTGATTATGAAGAGGGAATATTAATGATTATATATTATTTTAATCACTTCATGACACTGAAAAACTAACTCAGAGTATCACACTCAAGGTTTGGTTACTGATTCCCTATTTTGCCAATAATTTTATGTGACTGTGTTTTTCAGCAATCACTCCCTGACTCTGCTCTGAGGTTTAATATAAAAATAGGGGCAAAATAACAGTATTATAAAAAGCACAACTCTGGCATCACTTCTGTCCTAAGGCAGAGGAAAGAAACCTCCGAAATCACTGGTCTCATGAGAAATTCAAAGTTTCACATAAACAGCTAAGGCATTGGAAGCACAGCCAAAAGGAACATTAAGATTTTCCTAGGATTTTCTTAAAGTCTCACGAATACTCGTCAGTAGGGCTGCCATCCTACTTGGTTTAGTAACAGCAAGAAACATGAAATTGTGATTAAGAGGCCTGCTTTCTGCAGCTGTCCAAGTTTTAGTGGGTGAAGATGAGACACTCATTTCAATGTAAAGGTCAGGCTGTACAGGAAGAGAACTACTAGTCTCTGCTATGAGCTGAGAGTAGAGAAGAGAAAGACTTCATCCTCACCAGGGTGATCTAGTGGAAAAAATGGTCCAAGTATAGGTGCAATGGTGGCGCACGCCTTTAATCCCAGCATTCGGGAGGCAGAGGCAGGTGGATTTCTGAGTTCGAGGCTAGCCTGGTCTACAGAGTTGAGTTCCAGGATAGCCAGGACTACACAGAGAAACCCTATCTCGAAAAACCAAAAAAAAAAAAAAAATAGAATTTGAATGTGTGGCCATTCTTTCTCCAACTGAGCATACAAAGGAAATAAAGCCAGTGAGTAACTAAGTTAATAACCTTCAAATTTATTCCAAGTGACTCTTTCATGGCAACCCCATTCTGAAATTGGCTTGAGGATACGACCTGGAAGTAAATGGCTACAATGCAACATGAGCAGATGAAGTTTGAAGAGAGATGTCTATATGAAATGAGGAACAGTTAGAGTCTTATTGAAGGATCCCATGAAAACATTTACAGATAAGTACGGTGAAAACCCAATGAGTCATTTTCAATAATCCATTGCTTCTGGATCAAACTCAGAGATACCAGATTACATTTGACCCTGAGTCAAGATTCAAAGTAATGCATTCAATTATAAGGCATTTAGTGGCATTAAAAGAGGCAACTGACTATGATGAAGAAACTTGAATCTTCGTTAGTTAACAAAGGGGAAACCATCACATATCCTTAGGGCGCGTCGTCCTTCAGTACTTCAACTTAGATTTCAATGAGTAAATATTCTCTTCATCACTAAATCAATTTCATTGGACAGGAACTTTTCATATGCTTTGCTATTTCCTAGCAGTGTTGTAGGACAGCAGAGATCGCACCCCCTTTCCTACTAAACTGTGTCATTGCATTAAAAGGGGCCCCTAACACCTCATCCTGAATGCTATCATCATTCTCCATATGATCTAAGCAGTAAAACCTTCAGTAGATCCAGACCTAGGGATTGTCTTCTAGAAGAGTAGAGAGGAGAAACACATGTAAAGCTGTCTTTTGGATGTAGGAAGAAATTTGCTATCCACTACCATTAAGCTCAGCGATGGCTACTGCTCCTCCACTGAATGGTTATCTTCTATTAAAAGGTAGTGATTCGGAGAGTATTTTCAAAGGAAAATTTACTGTGAAGGCTTTGTCATAAACCTCAGTCAAAAATTGAATGTTAAGAGGTGCCAGGGAATGTACAGGACAGTTTGCTCAGAGGAATGATAAGTAGTTCATTCTCCCTACAGCATGAGTTGTAGACACTCAATAAATAGGAGGGCATGAGTTGATCTCATAGGTAGAAGTTGTCAGGAGTTTATTTATTTATTTATTTAATGCCGGTTTTAAATGTCTCTTCACAAAGCTCTTACAGAAGAAGGTTTGGACCTTTTCCAGTGTATGGATGTTGAAAACACACTCTTAAATGACATGAATGGTAAAAAATCCCCTGTCTTCGGGATTGCCCAGGCTGAACTTAATGTGTCCTTCCAGATGTGGTAGATGTGGTAGAGGGGATAGTGGAGAACCCTTTCTCACTCACTGTACTGACCATTTGCCTTATATAATCTAAGGACAGTTCTATAAAGTCAAGACTTAACATCTTACTTTAAAACTGTGAAGATAAAAGAGCTTGGGTAAAGTTAAAGATTTAGACATATAAATAAGAGGCAAGATTCAATTCCAGGTCCTGTAGATCTTCTATATTACCCAGTCAGTTCTCAAAGATTTCAGCGATGTAATACCCATCAAGTCCAAAGCCAATGTCTGTTGTGTCTGTGACTGAATTCTATTAACATTGAAATATTCTGGATGCCCTTATCTGTTCTTACCTACAAACTAAAATAGATAGATAGATAGATAGATAGATAGATAGATAGATAGATAGATAGATAGATCAATCTTGCCTGGATGCCTTCTAAAGTAAATCTAACCCCGAGTTTGTGGGTACTGGCACACTGAGGAAGTAGTTCTGTGCCTACAAGAGAAACACAAACATCCTGTCTACATATTCCCTTAGAAAATGTTCAGCAACAGTTTCCTTCCAAGCTTCCATGTCAAAATGGAGTATGTTTCATGTTTTACACCAAAGACCAGTTCTGAGCCAAGTTTAAATTAAGAACAAAAGTCACAGTAATGGCACATCAGTTGTGGGTTTGGCAATGGCAAGAAAAGATAGCCTCAAAGAAAACTCATACCTTTTATGGAAACCAAATATTGACCACAATTGGCACACAGAAAACTGCACAGACAAACAAAACTGCTGGAAAAACAAATCCAAATTATATAGGAATCTGACACCCATTCTTTACGGTGGAAAACCAAAGATAAAAATGAGTCATAATTTCATATTCTTGGAAAGGATAAATGCTCACCCATCTGGTAATATGTTTTAAAAATATTTCCCTGAAGATACCTAATATTTTCAATATTTTCTTACATAACAGACTAAGAATAACTTCAGCGTGTTAATGCCACAAAAGAACTGATTATAAACTCAGTTATGAAAGAATAAAAAATTAAAAAAACCTTCCATTGAACAATGTGTGATGGGTACAATGTAATTTCAGAATACTCAATCTATTCTTGGACTCAAAAAATATTTCTAGATGACAAGAGAAGAGTATGCCCATATTTCTGCCTATGTTTTTGCAGGCAGGGATATTGGACTACTGGACTACTATTACAATGTGCTTATTGGCAGAAGAAAGAATACAATGTTTGTTCAGAGAAAGATTTCCTTGGTCTTTCTGAAATTACATAGAAGACCACTTAGTCCATCTCCAAAAATGAGTAAGAGAAAAGAGGAAGTTTACAGAATCATTTATAAGGATGTAGAAATCCACAGCAGAGAAGTACTCTCTATTCAGTCTTCAGTGAACTTAAAATCACTTCAACTCTGTTAGTTCGTGAAAATGTTCAAAGTGGATCTACCATCACTTCCTGCAACTGTCTTGTTCTGTGGCTTTTTGGTTAATTTTTTTCCAAGTTTTAATAAAACCAGTATATAACTTATGCTGACCTTCCCTTTGAAATGTTAATAGTATGCCCTGGTGTGTTATTGTCCTACATGTCTTTACACATTAAAATTATTAGAGTCCATTTCTGTCTCTACATATTGCCTCGAGGTTCATGGAACATGTTTCCTAAGGCACGGAAAGCTAATAAAGTCTGACAGCATTAAGAAAGCCTGTCTCATTGCTGAGGCAGGGGATATTTCTTCATGCCTTTATATAATCTCCATTCGAACACTGTCTTCTGTAAGAAAAGGTAAGCTACTTCATTAGTCCTCACCAAATGGAAGAACCCCTTATACAGCTCTCCGGCATACTCCATTGTAGCGGGAATACATGACTACTTCTTGAAGATTTTTCTTCAAAGAACGAACTTGATAACTGGAGAAATATCTCAGTGATTAGAAGACTTTGTCAGGCACGTCAGGCAACCAGAGATAGATTTTAAATCCCAGAGTAGAAGAAAGTATCCTCAAGGATGTGCCACAAAAAACATGTGTTTGATAGATCACACACACACACACACACACACACACACACACACACACACACAAAACCATACACAGAATAACAAGCTAAAATTAAAGTTTTAAGAATTAACCCAGGATTAGGACCATTGGTAATTTAAATATTAGAAGAACCCTCATCAGCCTCCTTTGGGCTCATCTCATCTATCAGTCATTTACTTAAACCAGATTTGGACCCCTCAGATATGGCCATCCATCCTGGAGCACAGTGTACCCATGACTTTCTTTGATCCCTACTACATTTCTATCGTGCCTACAGTTTTGATGTTTATTTTTAGCAACCACATCATATTGCTGGCTCATGTTAAATTTATAGTCATGTAAAAAGCCTCAGCCCAACATCATTTGCTATCAAGCTGTGTCTCCATGATTTAAAAAAATGCTCACACTGATTTTTTTTTTAAAGATAAATATTTACATTTAAGTGTCACACTATTATTTTGATGGACTCTGTCTGCTTTTCATGCTTCTGTATCCGGTTCTTTCATCTGTCACATTAAAACCCTCCTTGCTTTATCACCTGCAATATATCTTTTATGAATTAATATAAGCTTTACAAGTTCTTCAAAAGTTTTCTGCTTGACAGATTCTGAGCAAAAACTTCAAGGCCTGCCTTGAATTTCCCTCAACAATGTAGGATTACTCAATGTAGTCTTTATTCCTTCCATTGTGGTTATTTCCTTCTGCCTGTTTACCTACTGTACATTCATCACAGAGATACAGTACATATAAGTCTTCCTTTCATTATGCCTCAGTTCTAAAAACCTCCCCTGACTGAATTCTTCATAAATTCCTGGTAAAAGATGAGGATACTTGTTCTTTAATGTCCCCTCCCCCACCAAAGGCCCATGCTATAGGTTGGTCACCAGTTTATAGCTATAGCGCTATAGGGAGTCGCTTAAATTGTTAAGTCATTGGGGGCATACTCTTGAATGAAGTATTCGAATAGAGGGCATACCTGGAACATAACCTTGAATGAAGTTTCAGGCTGCAGAAAATACCCGAAGCATAACATTTAATCAGTATTGGGATTGCAGGGCATACCTAGAGCATATCCTTGAATGGAGTCTTAGGCTTGGACATCCCCTTTTTTCTTGTATTCCCTAAGGTACCATGAGGTCAACATGCCTCTGTCATCATGAACTAGTGTCCTCTGCTGGCCCAGAGCCAGGGCCAAGCAACCTTTGAAACGGTGAGCTTAAATAAAACTTGCCTCTAATTTAGTTGATTTTCTCAGGTATTTGTCATGGCAAAGGAAATGTGACTAAGACAGAATCTTCTCTGATTCATGCAGAGTTATTTTTCAACACGAATGGTTTCTAATGTGAATTTGTGTGCCATATTGATTGTCCCAGAGGTAGATAGCTGTCTACACTGGAAGTGTTTGCTGTGACAGATGGAAAGATATACAGTCAAATTGAAACTTCAAGCCATCTAATATATGGGTATTCTTACCTGTTTATTGGATTTTGAGTGTTTTGTTTTATGGCAAGAACAACAGAATGTATCTTAGCAGATTATAATGATATAGCACAACATTGTTAACTATGGTCAACGTGCTATACACTAGAGCCTTGGACCTTATCCATCTCAGGCTTTGCAAGATAAAGCCACAACACTGAATGCCTAGTCAAACTATCTATCTCAAACCATTAGATCACCTTATATTTCTTAGGAAAAAAAAACATTTTAAAATATAATTAAAAGATAGGAATTTATTGTCATAGAAATATATAATAATGTCAGAAGCTATGCCCTTAAAGTCTCACTAACATAGCTGTCTAGGCATGACCTGGGCAAGAATGATAGCAAAAGACAAGAAATAAAGTTCAAGAGGCATCAACCATGAACTAAGAACTACAAGCAACTAAGGAGAGGGAGAAAGGGAGAAATCGTCTTCCTCAGGAAGAGCTCACTGATCACTTGTCCATTACCTAATGGTCAGCATTGAAAACACACACACACACACACACACACACACACACGTGTCTGTGGTCTGTGTTTCTTTGTGTGTCTCTGTGTATACACGTATATGTATGTGTGTATACTATGCACATATATATGTAACAATAATTAAAGAAATAGAAATCATGAATTTGAAAGAGAGGGTTGTACTTTTAATACATGAGAGTGTTTAGAGAGAAGAAGAGGGAAGGGAAATTATGTAATTATGCTATGATCTTAAAAACTAAACCAAGAAAATTCATAGATAAAAGAATCATAAGGCCCTAGTTTCAAGGCACAAAACATTTTGAGAAAACATTTTCATAGATGCTAAAGTATAATTGAATGTGAAAACCATCTATTTAACTTTTAGATATATTTCACTTCTAATAACAATTTAGACTCTGACATTTAGCAGAATGAAGAAGCAGAAGTAATAATCCTGGAAAAATGAGTCATTACTTTATCCTTCCAAAGCTGAAAGTGGCTACAGTGTGGTGTGCAAGAATCAAGTTCCCAACTGGAGACCGCCTAGCATCACCACCTCAGGGCCTTAGACAGGCATCTTCCTTCAGGGTGTACCAGCATTCTGTACTCACAGCCAGGGGGCACTTTCCCATATTTTATAATTATTACCACACCCCACTTTTCTTTCCTCATCTCTTCCTATAAACACACCAGCATTTATTTAAGAAGAGAATATTTCTTAGGTTTTCACATGTCTTTCAAAGGTCCCAACACAGAGTTGGTGATGTAGTACAATATATCTGGGCATACATGCATATATAGATATGTTGATGGAAATACATGGGTAGACCAATACTCTTTCAATACACAGAGCAAGTAAGCTCATTTCTAAAAGGCTATCATTACTGTCTACAACTGAGAGGTGGCTTTGTACAGATTTCTAATGGAAACAGCATTTCTGGACAACCACCAGTCTTCATGTAAACGAATTTGGATATCATCTAAAGCTGTTTCTATGCTATGGGAGTACAGTTGAATAGCAGTGTGGTAGACTATATGATCCCACCACAGTAAATCTCTCATGTACAGAAACATTTTCCACCTCCCAGAGTAGGTAGAATACATCACATGGTACTACTTTCAACAAATGCATGCAAAATTAGATGCGATAATACTGAAAGGGTTATCGTTTACCTCTGTATTACAACTGCATTGCAGGTTCTCTAACAGTCAGCTTACTCATGTCACTAATGGATCTAAAGCTACCATTTTATGTTTAGCTCTTAAGTCATTATTCATCTTCAGTGTCTGCCTGAATTTTTAGTCAGAGTTTTTAATGTTGGATTTCCTTGATCCCGGCTATGTGTCTGTTCTACCATCTATTTCAGTTTTCACTGTTGTCCTCTTTATTTGAGAGTTCAATTTTCTTTGTTCTCTTCTGTAACAGACTTTACAAATCATCACGAGTGACTCGAGTAAGTGATTCCAAAGGCTCACTATTGCTCAGCAAAACTTAATTCCATACTAACTGACAGGATTGCATTCTCAAGACAGTTGACCCTGAACTTCTCTATCACCGTACATCCTGGGGACCCTTCTGTCCTTGAGTACCTTCAGCTCATTCAAACGTTGTTTAATGGATTAAGGATTCTACTTGTTCTGTAGAGACGCCATCTGGCCCTCCCTCTTTATCTGAAGATGCAGAGGTCTTAATCTTCACAGATTATTTCAAAGAGTCCAATTTCTTAAAAATGTACTTGACTTGAGCTATCAGACTCAATTTTACCTTAGGAAAATCTGTCCATTGAATTTGGCCATTCTTCACTGTCTTATACCCACATTCAGCTGGCTCCTGGCACTACAAGGGCCAATGAATGTCATGGTCACGTGGTCCAAATCCAGAAGGGTAAGGTCAGAGAAACCTTAGCTGCACCCAGAATGATTAAACCACAACAGTAAGGGATCAAACTTCTTATTCTCCCATTTATCCTCAAGAAATTGGGTACAACAAACAAATTCAGTGTCATAAAAGTGGTCATGGCAAGAAATTGGGATTTGCCAGTATAATACAATACTACAATAAAACAAACTACTAACCAGAAATATACCTCCATTAGTTTATAATGCCTTCTAATATAATAATAATCACAAACTATAATGTCTAATTCAGTACTTCAAAAATAACTTTTACTATATATTAACAGAAGAATGAACAGCAGTAATGAAAGAAAAGCTACAATAAAAATGAGGAGAAAGTAAAGTTTAAGATTATTATAATCTTAATGAAGGATGTACTTTAATTAAATCTGATATTATATATAGACAGATCTCACAGTGGGTTTTATATAAGGATCAACAAACATGAAAAAGCATAAAATCAGAAAAACTCATCAATAAAACAAAAAGATTAATTTCTTCTCTATCTCATCTGAAAAACTAAGTTCTTGGGTAAATATCAAGTAGCAAGTACAATTTTGAAGAGAAAAAAATTATCTGACTTTTTAATTAAAAATAGTTTTTTTTCATACAGTATCTTCTGATTATGGTTTCCCTTCCCCCAAATCCTCCCAGAACCCTCCCCACTTCTCCACCCTCCCCAATGAACACCATTTTTTGTTCTCTCTCAGAACACAAACAGGCATCTGAATAAGAGAAAGAAAATAATAATAAAATAAGATTAAAAAACCTGAATGACAAAATAAACAACAAATATACACCAAAGGGCCAAAGAAAAAGTATACTAAATGTGTAGAGATGCTGAGATACACACATTGGCAAACACTGAAAATACCTTGAAACCAAAAACTGGAAAACATAATAGATCAGCAAAATATCTGTAGGGTAAAAAACATAGAAAAAATTTCACACACAATGCATACATAGCCTGACTATTACAGATGTGGATGCTTGCAGTCAACCATTGGACTGAGCACAGGTCTCCAATGGAGGAGTTAAGGGAAGGACTGAAGGAGCTGAAGTGGATTGCAACCCCATAGGAAGAGCAACAGTATCAACCAACAGACATCCCAGAGCTCCCAGGGACTAAACCACCAACCAAAGAGTACATATGGAGGGACCCATGGCTCCAGGTGTGTATGTAGCAGAGGATGGCCTTTTCTGACATCCATGGGAGGAGAGGCTGTTGGTCCTGGGAAGGCTTGATGCCCCAGTGTAGGAGAATGCTAAGGCGGTAAGGCAGGAGTGAGTAGGTGGGTGGGGGAACACCCTCATAGAAGTAGAGGGGAGGAGATAAGGGGTTTGCAGAGGAAAAACCCAGGAAGAGAGATAACATTTGAAATGTAAATAAAATAACCAATAAAAAAATCACAAAGTTAAATTATTACTAACCCCTAAATTTATAGCCAGCCTATTTTAATTCATAAATGAAGCTACCAAAAGTTATTATCAGTAATGTGAAAACTATTTACTAAGCAAACATTTGAGTAACTGAGAAATCAAAAGTTAAACTCTGGCATAAGGAAATTGTGGCACTGGAATTCTAGCAGTGAGTAAAGAAACCAAATAAAAATAATTTTGTAAGAAATATTAACTACAATAAAACCCCTCAATTTTGAGAGCAGCACACAGAGACTTAACATACTCAGATCGCTGAAGGACGTATATTAGTTATGATCGCTTCTTAGTACAACTCATCTACTTGGTCTGCTTTTGACTCTTCACACAGGCAAGCCTGCTGTTTTCTAGAATTATCCCAAATGTTTTGATCTTTGGGAACTATTAAAGCTTCTAAACTTTCCATATATCTTCTCATGAAACAATCACAATAATTAATTCAGTACCACACTAGTAGTCTTAGGGAGAGAATGGAAATTACTGATATAAACAACAACAACCAAAAAATGAAAACAGAAATATCCTACCTATTACACTTTCTTTTTGGTTAATGTATTGTATGTATGTATGTATGTATGTATGTATGTATGTATGTATGTATGAATTCATTCATTCATTTTACATCTTGATGGTGCCTCCTGGCCCCATCCCTCCTCTCCTCCCAGTCCCACCCTTACAGATCCTGACCAATACAGATGTGGATGCTCGCAGCCAACCATCGGACTGAACACAGGGACCCCAATGGAGGAGTTAGGGGAAAGACTGAAGGAGCTGAAGGGGCCTTATCTGGCATCAATGGGAGGGGAGGCCCTTGGTCCTGTGAAGGCTTGATGCCCCAGTGTAGAGGAATGTTAGGGCGGTGAGGCAGGAGTGGGTAGGGTTGGTAGGAGAGCACCCTCATAGAAGCATGGGGAGGAGGGATGGGATAGGGGGTTTGCAGAGGGGAAACTGGGAAAGGGGATAACATTTGAAATGTAAATAAGTAAAATATCCAATAAAAAAATCCCGCCCCCATTAATCCCTCCCCTTTTCTTCAGAGAAAGGGAAGTTCACCTTGGGTACCACCCTACCTTGGGACATCCACTCTCAACAGGACTAAGCACATCCTCTCCCACCAAGGCCCAACTAGGTAGTCCAGTTAGTGGAAGAGGATCCAATGGCTGTCAGCAGAGTCAGAGACAAGTACTCATAGGTGTGTGGGTTTATTGCTGGGTCTTTGATTCGATTCCATTGATCAACCTGTCTGTTTCTGTACATGCTGTTTTTATCACTATTGCTCTGTAGTATATAGCTTATGGTCAGAGATGGAGACTCATCCAGAAGTTCTTTTATTGTTCAGGATGAGTTCGGCTATTCTGGGTATTTTGTTTTTCCATATGAAGTTGAGAATTCCACTTTCAAGGTCTGTAAAATTATGTGTTGGAATTTTGATGGGGATTGCATTGAATCTGTAGATTGCTTTAGGTTAGATGGCCATTTTCAATATGTTAATCACATGGATAGGTATCCATTGGAGCATGAGAGATATTTTCATCTTTTGATATCTTCTTCAATTTCTTTCCTCAGAGACTTGAAGTCTTGTCATAAAAGTCTTTCACTTCTTGGTTAGAGTCACACCAAGGTATTTTATACTATTTGTGCCTAGTATGAAGTGTGTTGTTTCCAGAATTTCTTTCTCATCTATTTATTGTTTGTACAAAGGAAAGCTATGCTTTTCTTTGAGTTCATTTTGTCTTCAGCCACTTTGCTGAAGCTATTTATCAGCTGTAGGAGTTCTCCAGTAGCATTTTGTGGATTGCTTATGTGCAAATCATATCATCTGGGAATAGTGATACTTTGACTTCTTCCTTTCCAATTTGTATCCCCTTGATCTCCTTTTTTTTTTTTTTTTTTTTTTTTTTGTGCTAGCTAGAACTTCAAGTACTGAATTGAATAGACAGGGCAGCCTTGTCCTGTCTCTGATTTTAGTGGGATTGCTTTAAATTTCTCTCCATTTAATTTGATGTTTGTTATTGGCTTGCTGTATATTGCCTTTATTATGTTTAGGTAAGCAAGTAACCCTGATTCTGCAAAGATTTTTAACATGAAGGGGTATTGGATTTTGTTAAAAGCTATTTCAGCATCTAATGAGATAATCTTGTGATTTGTGTGTGTCTGTGTGTGTGTGTGTGTGTGTGTGTTTTCTCCTCAAAGAGGTCCATGTTTTCCTTACCCAAGACTCTTATCTCTGCTGTACATCATCTTATCAATTTCTAGATTGCTATTTTACATATTTGCTAAAACATTTTGACTGTCTACCTAGAACTTTTAAATACTATTAATGCTGCTTGAAAAATAAAAGGCAGCACATTTTGTAAAGCCTGTATTAATTTTAAAGTTATCACTATATGGCTTGTCTGTGCTTATCCACATCAGTATAACAATTATAATGTGAAATTTTAATAAGACATGTAAAATATATCAGTTATGGTAACTTAAAGCAGCATGTCTTAAGTTGTAATTTTAACATTTCAGTCACAGAGTTAAAATGAACTGAAACTTTTCTATTTATTATACTACTAAAGGAATAGAGAAAATTGTTCATGATAATATGTGTGGAATCAACTCAACTGAAAGAAACCAAAGCTGTCTATGTTCTTTGAAGCATTACTGCCATTCTTCCAATCCATACAAATGATGGTTTGACCATATAATTCCTGTTATCATTTTCATTTTAGCAATTATAATGTAAAATTTATACCAAAAATTGTAGAAAATATTAAATTTTTTGGTTTTTATATTTTAATACTTAAAGCTTCTGAATGAGAGACATTCTCTCTTTATAAGACAGTTCAGCACGTGGACCTCAACTGCCCATCACTGACATCATTTGGATTACTGTAACTTTGTGGAATCTGCTAAGCTGTGTAGAGTGGTTGAGGTTCAGATACAATCTGTTTACTTCTCATAAACTTATTTTGACATCACTTTAAAAATTTGCTACTACAGAAAAGGCTATGTTCTGGAGGGACTTAGTTTAAGTTGGAAAGATACAATTTTCACTATGAGGTTAGAATTTTCTACTTAATCAATTTTTCCATGAAAACAAACCTGTCTTTTAGGGATGTGGAGTGATTTTAACACACAGCTTTCGGCCAGTCTAGCATGACAATTTTGTTTTTACTCATTGTAGAGCCTTTTCAATGCTTACATAGATGCAGAGCTATAAATTTAAAAGCCAAATTTTCTTCATGAACATGTGTATTATCTAAAAGAGAGAGGGAGATATACAAAGAAAATGATACATGATGTTAAATTGTAGAAAAATATCAATTCCAGGATTTATGTATAATTGATTTATGTATCTGTCAGTCTGTCAGTCTGTCTGTCCATCTTCTATTTATCCATCTACCTATCTTCATTTATCTATCTGTGAATTATATCTATCTACCTACCTACCTATCTTCATTTATCTATCTGTGAATTATTTCTATCTATCTATCTATCTACCTATCTTCATTTATCTCTCTGTGAACTATTTCTATCTATCTATCTACCTTCATTTAACTATCTGTGAATTATTTCTATCTATCTATCCATCCATCTATCTATCTATCTATCTATCTATCTACCTATCTTCATTTATCTATCTGTGAACTCTACCTACCTGCCTGCCTTCACTTACCTATCAGTCATCTATCTTCATCTCTCTACCAATCTATCATCTATCACCTACCTCTCCATCATACATATTTCCTTGCCACATTTCACACACCCTATTTCATTTCTGCATCAAGCCTGCTGAACAATCAGCTCTCGTCCTTATGCTACTTGAGATGTGTCGGTCTGTGTCTTGAATTGCTCGATCTAGTCCTTGAAACAACAATGCAGTGTGGCAGGTACTTTTACAGAATTTTAGCTGATGAAAAGTTTAATTATATGCTTCAGACCACACCAGTTTAATGATGAAGCTAGGATAGGACTCTACATTTAGTTTTAGAAGTCACAATTTTAACCTCTATTTTGTTTATTCTTGATTCCTTCACCCTAGAGTAATTTTTTCAAGTATAATTTGCCTTTGCAAAATATAAAAAATTTAATTTCCTAGCTACATATATAATTTTGTTAATATATCTAAGTTTGTATAATCACTACTTGAACCTCGATATGTATGTACATACATATTTGCTTTTATTGTGTCTACATTTCATTAATTCTGATTGGTTTATTTTATCTTTGTGTATAGGTCAGGGGACAACTTGCAACTATTAGTTCTCTACATCCAAAATATGGGCTCCAGGGATCAGACTCTGGTAGTTAACATTGATGGCAATATCCTTTTCCTATTGAGTCATCTAATTGGCCCTTGGAAAAGAAACAATATCAATAAATATATAATAAATATATATAATATATAATATATATTATAAATATATAATAAATAAATAAATAAATAGGTATGGTACTACCTAATCACTCACTAAGTACCTACAGGTAACCTTAAAGGACCATGCAACTTTGTCTTCATTTCATAATAGAACTGAAACATAAAGCAGAGCCTGGGCACTTTCATCCTTCTAATTACTGATAATCCAAATCATTTAGGATTAAGAAGGGATGACAAGAAAAATTAATGTGAGAACAGATTTTAAAGCTCAAGGAAGAAGTTTAATTACCAGTATAAGTTTCATTTTCAATTCAGAATCTAATTCAACTCAGCTGGGATGTATTTAGTGAGTTATTAGTGCTAGACATACCAAAATAATACAAAGTAAAGGTGCAGGTCCAGGAACCCATGTCAAAAACGTGAATTGAAGAGCAGAAGATATTCTTGAAATATATTCTAATTTTAAAGAATGAAATATGCCAGGCAGTGGTGGCACACACCTTTAATCCCAGCACTTGGGAGGCAGAGGCAGGTGGATTTCTGAGTTTGAGGCCAGCCTGGTCTACAGAGTGAGTTCCAGGACAGCCAGGGCTACACAGAGAAACCCTGTCTTGAAAAACCAAAAAAAAAAAAAAAAAAAAAAAAGACCTCAAAGGGAAAAGAATGAAGAGTTTAAAGAGGGGAGTGGTTGCAGAATTGATGAGAGGTAATAAAAATGTCACCAAAAATGACAAATAGAAAGATACACTCTGGCACTGTAGAAGCTTCTAGACTACATTTAGATTAATCAGACCAATGCAAAGCACTGGAAAGACTTGTAACTCTAGAAAAACAGTAACTGTTGACATCATAAATAATTTATAGCGAATGGATAGCTATCAATCCTTCCTCCAAAGTATATAAAGTTTCCCCTTCAATTGTTCATGCCACCTACCATTTTTCTATTTGAAATGACATATATAAATGTACTAGCAGGTTGCCTTGCCAAACAGACTCATTTCCTTGATGACACGCTCACCCTTAAGTTCCTTCACTCTCACCTTGCCGTTGGTGATTCTTGGTTGAGATTAGAATAGCACAGAAGCTCCTGGACATTTCTGTGATCATGATCTGTATATACTAACCACCCAGGAAGAAAACATATACGAACATCCCAGGGGCCTTTTCAAAGAATGAATCCCTTCTTTACCCTAGTGGAGAGTAGGAAAGTACCAGAATGAACGGTTTCCATGTTACCCTAGTAGATCCTACATACAAGAAAGAAATTTCTGGACAAGGACAAACATTCCAAAGATCTCAAAGCTAACAACTCCTTACTTTTCAACTGTGCTCTCTGTCTCTCTTCTTCCAAATATACATGGTCATCTGGCTACTAAGGTTTCTACTTGCACATCCAACAAAACCTCAAACCAAGTAAGAATGCCACGTGTCTCTTTTCCACATACATTTCTTTCTTTCCTCTCCTTCAAAGTTACAATGAAAATTTAGGTGAAAAAAATAGACTTTAAGTTCAATTATTTTCTCCCCTTAATTATTATACAGCTCTTGAACCGGCCGTATCACAACTATGTCTTCCCAGGGTGACCCATCTGACAGTGCTGCCCAAGAGACTGTCTTGATCATCTTATTTAACTTTTGTAAATCCATGCTGTGGGTCTGTCCACATTTTAAAGAATAAAATAAAAAACAAGATGAATCTGGTAGGACGCAAAGTCCTTTCAAAATAGTGAGCACATAGTGCAAACAAAATTTGTTTATTATTTTTTTAGAACAGCATAACACAGTTGGATATCAAAGGCCAAGTCCTTCAATAGTCAAATGCACAAATGCCCTTATATAGAATGACTCATGAATCTGTATTTTACTTTAACAGCAGAAGGTGCCGTACTAACGTTCGCACAGTGGAAAGCCCTAACTTGCCCATGTGGAATACATCTAAGCCCCCCAAACCCCCTGGAAAGGCAACATGAGAAGAAAATGTCAAGAGTTTGCACAGAGGCAGAGAGATAAGACATGGTGTTTCAAAATATGCTTCATCTTAGTATCTGCCCACTCTGTTAGACAATGTAAGTAAACACACCAAGGCTAAAGATCCACATACAAATGGTAAAAATATCAGAACATGATATATTGATCATTCTTGAAGATATTAACTATTTATACTTGCACATATAGTTAATAATAGATACTAACTATTGAGGTAAATACTATAAATCCATAAAAATAAAGCTGACACAGCCTGTATATGGCTTCCTGAGTAGAGTTTCTGCCTACTTAGTACAAAGATGGATATATGCAAAGGTCTTCATCGGGATAAAAGAGAATGTGATTGGTAACCTTCAAAATTAATGAATACTTAAAGAAATGACCTGTAATCCATAGGATTAGCATGATATTATCTTAAGAATTCAACACAAAGAATGTAACAGTAGCCAACACAAATATTTCTGGAAGTCTCTAAGACTGTATTAAGGGTACATTACAGAATACTGTCAGCTGGATAGGTACTGAGCTCAGCAAATGATATTTGGAATCTGTTTTGGCATGGAATATGACAAATGAAGAGATAAACAAGCAAACCTAACTGCCCCTATCAGTGCAGTGGTAAAAATATTCTCTCTCATAAGTCCTTTTGAAGACTTTGTTTTCTAGTTCATTCATTTAATGCAAAGGGCATTGCATTCATTTGGGCTAAAGCACTATTGTCTAAAAGCAAATAAGCATGATAAGTATTGTTGTACTACAAGCTAAAATAAAAACAAGATTATTTTGCTGTAGATGTTTGCTGTTTTTGAAACAGGTTCTCGCTTAGCAGCCCAGGCTATCTTTGAATTCACAATCCTCCCGCCTCAGCCTCTTAAGTTCTGGAACAGAGTTATAAGCTTCCATACTTGGGATGGAAAATGACATTAATAAAGTGAAACTCTATGTATAAAAATAAAATTTGAATGCATGTTTCTCTAAATTCAAAATATATTTTTCAGACATAGTAATACCAAAATGAAGAAAATGGAAAGAATACTCAAAATACTAAAGAAAGGATAGTATAAAAGTAGGTGGCCTTGTTGGCAGAAGTGTGTCACTGAGGATGGGCTTTGAAAAGATCAAAAGCCCATTCCAGATCCAAGTGTCTTTTTTCATGCTTCCTGAGGATTTGGATATAAAACTCTCAGCTTCTTCTCGAGCACCATGTCTGTCTGCATGCTGACATGCTTCTTGCCATTTTGATGATGAACTAAACCTCCAAAACTGTAAGCAAGCCTCAACTAAATCCTTTCTTTAATAAGCTTTGCCATGGTGATGGTGTCTCTTCCCCACAGTAGAACATTCACTGAGACCTTGTTCTCAACATAGTCATTTGAATTACAATTTAAATCCCAATTAATAACTACTAAACCAACCTTTTGCATTTAGCATTAAATATTTTCAAATGCTATAAAGTTGCTTAAGTACATTAAACAAAGGATAATTTTGCTTATTTCCAAAAGGTATCTTCTAAGACTTCAGTAAAATCTTTTTTATATTTTTTATTTATTTTATATTTATATATTTTTAAATTTATAATAAATATATATAATACATATTTATATATTTTTATATATTTTAATATATCTTGCAAATAGTTTCAGCTATGTGAAGACTATCAGATTCCTAATATAGGTTCAGAGAGGTTTACAATATTACTCAGGAGCAAATCTGTTATATTTATTGATGTTTATATGTTTGTTTACTGATTATCAGCATTTTTCAGGAAGAAAACTAATTGAACTTCACCTCTTGGTGAAGTCTTGCTCTTGGTGGGTCTGACCCTGAAATATCAAGGTTATCAAGGGAAACATTTCCAGTCAGATGAAGGAAACAACCTTGGCAATGCCCTTGAGTAGGAAGTGTGTTGTTTTCTGTGCTCTGTGTTTACTTTTACTCAGCAGGGACAGTCAAGGTTGTCACATTAGGCAGTTCTGTGAAGCAGAAATATTTTTAATAGAAATGTTCTAGAGGCATTGGCTTTGGGCTGCACAGAGTCCCTGGAAAAGGGCACTTTAATGTCCCGTACAGACTGACTTGTTCTGTCCCCATTTGGAGCCTTCGCAAACAAATAAATAAGTAATAGGGCAAATTGTGCAATTTTCTGCATGCCTATCTTTGAGGCTAGGTTGTAAATCATCCATGTGGGCTGTAAAATTATATCCCATACACAGATCTAAAACCTCAGTTGTTATTACTGCCTGACCTCCCTGAGTTTCATTGATGACTGCTTCAAAACTCAGTGTTAGTTCTAGATAAAGTATTCATTATGTGCAGACAGGGGACGTTTTCCTTACAGCTTATCATTTGCTCAACCTATATCCAGAATCTGGGAAATAGGATGGCATGGAAGCCTTGGATTTAAGTGCAGAGTAATCCTGGAGATTTGAAAGAATATAAATGAAGATCTCAAATGCAACATGAAATCAGAGAGAGGAATGACTACTTCATAGAACACAAGGGAGCGAAGATGGGAATTTGGCAGGTTACCAGAACTCCTGCTTCTGACATTACTTCTGTCTTCACAGTACCAGTGAACAAAGACATGCCCAATCTTATTGTATCCAAGTTCAGTTATCACTGTCTGGAGGCTGGTTGACACTGCAATATTTTTAGCAGTTTGTTTTTATTCAGAAACTCTTCTTATCTATTAGGTTATTTTTTTTTTCATCTCTAAGGTAATAGGTATAGGAGTCATGAAGGTGGGTCAGTGGATAAAGTAATTAGCAAGTGAGGGCTTAAGCTCAGATATCCAGAATCCAGGTAAAAGTGCACAAGGGTATCTGCTCATCTGTAAACCCAGCATCTGGGAGGAAGGGATAGAGATCCCTAGACAAGATGGTTAGCTAAACTATTGAAAAGGCAAAACCTGGATTCACCAAAAGACTTTGCCTCAATGAATAACACTGGAGGGAGATTAAGACGCCTGGCATCAACCTTGGGGCTCCACATATACACATATACCCCCACACATGAAAACACACAAACATCCCAAAAGGCATATACAAGCAAAATATCCGATGGCATGAAATCTCCCAGGTGTCTTTACTGTCTGTCTTTCCTTCTAAATGTCTAGAGTCTATCAGCCAAGCTGTGTTTACTCACTCCCTTCTTTATAATCTTCTTTATAATCTGCTGTTAAGGTCTTCATTCATTCTCTAAACCAAAAACAAAACAAGAAAAAGAAACAAAAAAAGAAAGAAAGAAACCCAACCAAGCCAGTAACACTTCCTAGTTCCCAACGAGTTTGGTGCTGAGGGAAACTTAATCATCCCCATCCTTGGGCCGCTCACTGACCCCTTTGTTTCATGAAACCATTCTTGGCTGTTTCCCACGGAACTCTGTAGACTCCACGATACCCTCTGTGGCCTTTGCTTCGAACCACCATTCCCTCGCACCCTTTCCCTGTAAACATAACTACCGCATTTGCTCTTCCGGACTCGGCTACCTCTGTTTGTCAGGTGACCACGATGTTCTGGAACTTTGCGGTATCTTCTTGAGGTGATTGTACCTATGTCCATTTTATACACCTCATCTGCACCAGAGATCCACACAGGTGAAACTCAGCCCCATATACCCACACCGACTTTCTTCCCATTTCTCTGAGACTTTAAACCAAATGCTACATTTTTCCTCAAGGAAGTTCTCACAACTCACAGACTGAGGATCTCTCGAGCTAAACTCACATTTTTCCCTTAAATCTCCCAAATACTATTTCTCCTGCTTTCCCCATTACGGCAAACCGTGCTTCATCTCTGCTTACCCAGCCACAAATACAGGAATGACGGTCCTTCCCCCCTTTCACACGACCACTAAGTAGCATTAGGTTATCTCCTTAATGGCTCTCCTATCTGTCCTTCCCCCTCACTGGTGACACTTTAAATATTCACCAATGGCAGTTTCATATGTTTTCTCACCATTCTATCTGTATTTCATAGTTTTGCTTATTTTTATACTGTTGCTGGAGAACCCTTTATAAAACAAGTCCCAAAACAATCATACTGGTTTCCCAAGCCAGTGGCTCATTCTAATGTTTAAGCTGAAGTCTTAATGTCTTCGACACAAGCCTGTTCATGATCTAGTTTCTCATGTCTCTAGGCCCTTCCTCTGCAGGAATGTTCTCTCTGAGTCCAACTCTTCTGGAGTCTAGCTAATGTGCATCTAGCATCTCTGCTCTACTTCCATCTGTTCTTCACGATATTTCAGCATCCCAGCACTGGGACCCTTCTCTGGCAAACCTCACCAACCTTACCATATCCCTCCTACCCAGGGCCTCAAGGGCAACTCGGGAGATCAAAAGACACTAATAATCCCTGATAAAGAAACCATAGCTGAGCAGAGACACCGGGCTTTTCGCTGTGGTTCTAAATCCACACGTTAGAATTTTAGGAGTCTGACTTTTGTGGTTTTATTGCTTCTTCACGGTGTTTTCAAACTCTTCTTTGTCTGCTGACTCATACTCTATCTCCCATAAGCCAATTCGGACTTCTCCCACAGGAAAACGCTCTTACCCTCATGCAGACAGCAGGGTGGGCCTCTCTGTACTTCCGTCTGGCCTTGATAGCTTCATTCTGACTACAATTGTGCTACATTTGTAGTTTCTGTGTGCTCAGCATTTCACCACTTTTTTTTAATTGAAACATAATTTTATATTAAAAACACTACCTGGAACATTTTAAAGTATAATAATACTGGAAAGATTTCAGAAGAGCGGCATAACAGTCTCTTCAGCAGGTTCAGTTCACAAAAGGCAAGAATGCTAACTCATTTCTCCATTTCTGTCTTAATTTGTTTTTCCCCAATGGACCAACGCTAACCACATTCTTCCCTTCATTTGCAACTTCCGCAGTCTCTTCTTTTCCTGTAACGGGAAAGCAGATTCTTCTTTCTCTCCTAGTTTGGCTTCCCTTCCCCAGTAACACTTCTCCAACCACAATGTGGATAGAAATTAACAATAAATTCAAATCGGTGTTTGTTACAGACTACAGACAATTTGGTTTCTTGTATTAATGACTGGTTATCATAGAGGTCATTGCCATTTCTAAAGAAGCATAATCTTCTGCCCCATGCCCACCCCAGACACATAGAGCAATCTCTATTACAGCATCTATAACCAAGTGGTAACTGTATTTCTTTCCTCCAAAAGATGCTCCTTAGAATTCTTTCTATCTCCACAGGCAGAACTCATTGACTTAGGACCAAAAATTGTCTTCAATTTTCTGGAAATCACTCATCACCTCTTCTGTGTCAGATCTCCTAATTTCTGGTCTCACACTGCTTTCAGTCTCACACTTTCTGTTGCTGTGACGGACTGCAGGTGACTGACTGGCTTGGAAAGAAAACGGTGACTTTGTGTTTTCTCCTGTGCTGCTTTGAACATTTCTTTGGGTGTCTGTTCTATCACTGAGAAATTAGTTACAGGCTCTGGTTTGACAATTGCTTTTTTTCTGTTTCAGTGTTTACACTCTGATGTGTGGTTTCAAGAGTATTGTTTTGTCTTGTGTTATTATTTTTTTTTTTATTTCTGCAGAAGTACTTCTGTGAGGAGTATTTTTCTTTCTTCTGAATATTCAACATTTTGAAAGTCATGGCAGTAATGACACAAGCAATGATGGTGGTATTCTATCTCTGTGTCCCTGCTGTTCATTGCACATATCATTCAATCAATAATTTTACTGGGACACCTTGATAGAGTAAGTTTTTTCAACTTTCATTTTCTTTTAAGTGTAATACCATAAAACGAAAACTAACATATCTGGATTGGACAAAACAAACAACAAGGAAAAGAGCTCAAGAGAAGACACAAGAATTAGGGATTCACTCGTTGGCATACCCAGGAAACTCATGGACACAGTGAACTATAAGCCACCATATATAAGCTGAGGACCTGGTCCAGACCCCTGCAGACCTTGTGCATGTTGCCTCTGTGTCTGTGAGCTCATATGAGCTTTCGTCACAGTGATTGAGAGAGCTTTGTTTTCTTGGTGTCCTTTGTCTCCTTTGGCTCATATACTCTTTCTGCTTCTTCTTCTATGGGGTTCCCTGAGCCCGGAGGGTAGGGATTTCATAGAGGCATCCCTTGTAGGGCAAAGTGTTTCATGGTGTCTCACTCTGAATATTGTCTGGCTGTGGATGTCTTTATTTGTTATCATCTGCTATAAGAGGACGATTCTATGAAGATAGCTAATCAAGGCACTGATCTAAGAGTACAGCAGGGTGTTATCAGGAGTCATGTTATTGGTAATTTCTCCTTCTCCTTCTTCTCCTCCTTCTCCTTCTTCTCCTCCTTCTCCTTCTTCTCCTCCTTCTCCTTCTTCTCCTCCTTCTCCTCCTTCTTCTCCTTCCTCTCCTTCCTCTTCCTCCTCTTCCTCCTCTTCCTCCTCTTCCTCCTCTTCCTCCTCCTCCTCCTCTTCTTCTTCTTTTTCTTCTTCTTCTTCTTGTCCTCTGGATGCTTTATGTAAAGATTCTTGCAGACAAAGCACCAGTTTGGTTCAGATGCTCGGGCCTTTATTCTGAGGCTAAACATTTGATTCTTCATGGTGCAGTATATTTAAACCTGAACTTTATAGTCCAACTATCACAGAATCTCCACTTCCTATAATAGTTCTAGTAAACATAGTCAATCATCAGTGTTACTCAGTAAATGCCTACCGCACACACATGATAAACTGAGTTCTGATATCTAGCACACACACACACGTGTGTGTGTGTGTGTGTGTGTGTGTGTAGAGTCAGGCATGATGGTGCATACCTGCAACCCTAACCCTGAAGAAAATGGCAAGATGAGTGAGAAAGGGGATCCCAGGAGTTAGCTCTCCTACCCCCACCCCATCTAACTGTGACCAGAGACCTCAAGGCTCAGTGATGTGCTGTGCCTTAGGAAATCAGACAGAGCTTAGATTAACATGGAGTGCATGCTGCAAGAGCGTGAGGAACAGAGCTTAGATCCCCAAATCCATACAAAAGCTGGGCAAGCTGGTGCACACTGTCACCCTAGCCGTGGAGGAGGGGAGCAGAGATGGACAGATATCCTGGGCTCAATGGTCAGACAGTCTAGCTACAATAGCTAGCAAGAGCTTCAAGGACAGAGGTTGGTTTTGAAATTGTGGAGTGTTATAGAGGAAAATACTTGAAGGTCAACATCTGGACTGAGCATGCTCGTGCATGGTCAAGCACACACACACAGAGTAAACAGTCTATACACATACAGATACAACACCCACAGAAACTCATAATCTTTCCCGCCACTTTGCTTATCCATCTCTGAGCAAACAGCAGATGCCGTTCATTAGTCCCTCCTTCCCTCTCACCATCTGCTCCTTCATTCATGACCAGTTCTACAGCTTGAGGGATCACTGTGAGAGAATACTGTCAAGATTCATTTTTGACACAAAATCTTCACGACTTTCTTTTACCTTGAACATGAAGCCCACTGTTGTTGGCTTAGCACATGAGGTCCTGCGTGCTCTGGTCTCTGCCTAGCTTCCTGACCATCTTGAACCATCCTGATCAACAGTCTCTCGTCAGTATCTCAGGCTCCAGATTTCTCCGACATGTGAATGGATGAACAAATTGTCTTTACATGCAGAGTTCTTTTGGTTCTACTCCCTGACTCCCGGCCTCCTGAAATGGATTGGGTTTCTTATATTGGCTCAGTTGAGATGTCAATTTATCAACTATTCATATAATAATAATCCTTAGGATTATGTTGAAACCTTCTCTCTGTTTTCATGCCCAAGGAAAATACTTACTAAGTTATCTTCTTACTCATTCCTTGGTTCGACTTCTCCTTCATCTTGTTCCTTGTTCCAAAGGTAGAGAAACTTCTATTTTTGAGTTATAGCCCAATTCATTGCAGAGAGCCTATCATAAATTTAGCACACATAAATATCTTTAAATAAACACACCAATTGGCATTAAGATAGAGGATAATTAAATTATGACAAGCCCCTGCTCTATAGTAAACTTCGAATGGCTGTTTAAAAAGATAATCAGTAAAAGTTACGAGCATAAGAAAATGCAAAGCACAACCATGGGTTAAAAACAAACATGCACATACGCATTATGATTCAACTATGAAAATGGATTGAAAATATGTATGCAGCAGAAACAAAATGTTCATGCCTGGGTGCCAAGCTCAACCTTAGAAGGGACTCTGTAGCTTCTAGAGATATCTAAGTAGGTACATTTTATTCTAGTGAAATCTATTTTAGGTTTCTGACCCTCAGAACTGAAATAAAGATACCTTTTTCTTCAAGACTCCATGAATAGCATTTTTTTTTTTACAGCAACAACAGGGCAAGTGACACAGGAGGATGCATCCATGTAGGAGATGTTACATGCATTCCCTTTCAAATTCTGTATGGATTCAGAGGCAAGAATCCCATAACTGCTGTTTTTCGCTTACATATTTGCTTCTCAGTAGCTCTTGTAGCACTTTCTTAAGACTGCTTTGTTTCTCTGTAGCATTGAAATAGATAGATAGATAAATTGATTGATTGATTTATTGATAGATAGGGAGATAGGTGATAGATAGATGATACACAGCATGACAGACAGATAGAATCTAGACCAACCCACCATTAGGCTCACAGTGACCCACTGGCTAAAAATGTATTAATGACAAACCATTTCAAACTTAGTATTTTTCAGCTAAAACAACTAGTCGATACACTTTGTCAGCTGCAGTAATGGCACTAAAAACTCTAGAAAACACCTATGGAGTGATGGGTTCTCACAATGAAATATAAAGTGGAGTCTCAGAAAAATGTTTTCTTTTATATCTTATTATTGCAATAAAAAATTTTTTAATGCATTTGATTTTGGGATCTAGAGATCCTGTTGTATTTCCTAAATGGTGAAAAATGGGGTAAGGCCTTCAAAAGAGAAGAATGTATTGACAGAAGTTCCTACATGTGCATTTTAAAATGTATGTGTGTGCAGACGTGCACATGTGTGCAGGTGTGCTTGTCTATGCCTGTACAGTAGCCAGAGATGGATGTTGACTGTCCTTCTTTATTAATTTCTACCTTAATCCTGTGAGACAGAGTCTCTCACTGAACCTGGTGGAAGGCTAGCAGCCAGAAATCTCCAAATACCCTCTTGTCCTACACATTCCTGAGGGTAAAGGTACACGTGCCCATACCTGGCTTTGTAAATAGGTGCTAGGATCATAACTCAGACACTTATGCTTTCAGAGAAAGCATCATAACCCACGGAACCACCTAGTGCCACTTCTAGATACTTAATTCTTGAAATTTATAAGAGAACCGTGTTTAATCTTAGTTATTTACTTAAAAAATTACAAAACTATTCACACTTTTTCTATAGTCACATAGCATTCTAGCTCACCCATCTACTAAAAGAGTGTAAATCCATGTATAAAGATTGAAATATAAATTAGTAGTATACACAGGCTTTATTTATAGAAATAAGAATTTCTCAGTACAACCCAACCCCCATTTGCATGTACAGACACTTAAATAATTCATGTCATCTCTAGTCATTTTCTGGTGAGTGGAGATTATATTTTTGTTTTCATTTATTCAAATGATCAAATCTCAGTGATATCTAACAGAGAAGGGATCACCAAAAGCAAACAGAAATAACAAAACAAAACAAAAAAACAAGGGCAAATCTCCACACAGAGGACTGCAAAGTGCACACGAACTGCTTTCGTTTCCCTCTCGCGCCCCCTTGTGGCCATTATCTGTATTGCTGAATCCTGCAACATGAAAATTACCCCAAGTGGCGTTTGAGATTTTATTTAATGTGTAAAAAGCTTAAATATGTATTTTTTAACTTTTTCTACCTCCCCAGTTATGAATGTTTAATACAAGCATGTTTCATATCCCAATTTATATTTCCTTTCAGAACTGAACATCTCTGAGTTAATTTAACTTCAGAACCTCTTAGGGTTTTACACACACTACAATGTGTGATCTTGCCATGATTATTTGAAAGATTAAATTTTGAGAGAAATAGACATTACTTTCCATCTTTATATTGAGAATACTATAATTAATATCTGTGATATCTAACTTTTCTGACTTCTTATGTGTATATCAAGAAGTTTAATGTATTTGCACACACACGTACACAAACTGAATGAGAGAAGTATTCTGTCCATTTGGTGGTTAAAGAGAAGGGACAATGTGTTAGGCAAGTAGGAAACTCCAAGAGACAAGGACTCGAATGCATATTCAATTTCAAAGAATTGAATGAGAATGTGTGTGTGTGTGTCAGTTGATAAAGCATATGTGGCAAGGCCGAACATTTGGGATTTCAACAGAAGAAAGGCCTTTAACTAAAGTTCAAGTACCTATGGCATAAGCTGTAGAAGGCAGAAGTGAAATTGGAAAAACAAAAAAAAAAACAAAACTTACAGCACTCTTTCCACAGAACTATTACACCAACGGTCAGGACTGCCAGGGAATCCAATTTTCAGTGTGTGGGATCCAAAAGGGGCACTGACTTTTCCAATGAACCCATTCCATGTATGGTCAGAATTGACTGCTTGTTTGGGTTAGAAACATCTGGAGGGGTGACAGGCACCTCGAGGTGTGTCTGGAATATCATTCCCAGAGACAAACCAATCCTGAAGCCTCTGATCTCATGAATGAATCAACACACTGATGGAGTCACACTACGCTGGTGCTATTTGAGAGCTGGTGAAAGGAAGGAAGAACTGGCTTCAGTAGAGGAAGTAGGTCCATGGAGTGGGTTGACTCAGAAGCTAAACTCTATCCTGGCCTCTTCCTGTACCCTTTTTCTTTGCTTCTTCTCTACCATGATTTAACCTGATATTTTCTACACTTTATCCATAATCGTCTGAAACGGTGAACTCAGATGAGTCTTTGCTCCTTCCAATCACTAAGTCTAGTATCTGGTTTCCAGAACGCAAAAGCCTGACTAATATACCTCTTCTATACTTTCATGATCATTAACCAACCAAGAAATTACAATTTGGCTTTGCACCTGGATTTCCCGCAGAGACAATACGTCAGCCAGAATCTTCAAGCCATTCACAGCATCTGTCTTGATTTGAAGTTTATTTGTACGAGTGGGCAGAAGTCATGTCCATTTTGTTCATCACTGACTTTTTAATAGGTACCAGAGTGCTTGGCACATAGTAGAACATTATAAACATCTGCTCAGCTCTGTTGGCTTCGACAGCCTGCCAGGGTCCTTAAGCAACATCACAGCACAACCCATTCGTGAGTCAACTTCTCTTTTATTTTTCAATAGCATTTAATGTAATACTTTAGCTGGCAAAGTTACACAGAACTGAAAGGTCATCTGGCATATTGTTTTGTTTATTGATGGTTTCTTCAGTAAGAGGTGGAGCTACCTATTAGCAAGCTAAATGGAGGGCTAACACAACAAGATATTTAACATACCGCAGCATCTCCCAGAAACCAGCGGAAACAACGTCCCTGACACATCTGGATCTTATCACTCTGCCCTCTGTCTGGTATATAATAGGCAGACGATCAAATATTTGTTTGAAATAAGGGAATGCTGTTACCCCTTCCCTGAGTGGAGAAACTGATTATATTTTAATGAGTTTATTATAAAATAGGAACTACTTAGTGGAAACAGGGTTGATCAGAAAGTCTGCAAACGTTCACCTGTACCTGATCTTACTGAAGCTTGTGCCAAGTATGAACGGCAAAAAGACAAGACAACAACACAATTCTTTTCAAATTCAGAGAGCTAACTTTAATGAATAAGAGTTTGGCTAGAAAATTATCACCCCTCAACACATTGTCAAAGAACAGAAGGAAATTTCTATCAGCAATGCCACACTATAAATACTTGGCCTAATGCAGGTTTGCTTCAGACTATTCCTTTAATTGAAACCATTTTCCTATATAAACAAACTAAGAAAACAGCCTGGACTTTCTTCAAAACAATCTATACAGTCAACGACCCATATAATAACATTATTTAACAAAATTTCCTTCAGACTTTAGCAAACACCACAATGCATGTGTGATCTGAATACTTCCTTAAAAAAACGTTTCATAGCTAGCTTTATATTAAAAGTTATGTCTGTCAGTGGGACAGAATGTGCCTAGTCCTGCAGTGACTTGATGTCCCAGGGAGCCTAGCATAACTGTCTCCTGAGAGGCTTCACCCAGCAGCAGATGGAAACACATGCAGAGACCCGCAGTCAAACACTAGACTGAGCTCCAGAGTCTTGTGGATGAGTAGAGGACAGAACTGAGTAAGCAAGAAGGTCACTGACACCACACGAAGACCCACAGAGTCAACTAACCTGGGCCCATGGCTCAGAGACCAAATTACCAACCAGAGACCATACAGGGCCTAGACTTAGGCCCCCTACACATTTGTAGCAGATGTGCAGCTTGGTCTTCATATAGGTCCCATAAGAATTGTGGTGGGAGCTGTGTCTGACTCAGTTGCCTCCCATTGCATCCCCTTCCCCTACCTGGACTGCCTGGTTGGGCTTCAGTGGATGAGGATACTGGTAGCTCTCCTATAACTTGATGTCATAGTGCAGGGTGGTACCCCATGGTGGCTTCCCCTTTGCTGAGAAGGGTAACTCAGAGGGATTTGTAAGGGTGGGGCTGGGAGGAGAAGGAGGGGCTGTGACCACGTTGTTAAATAAATAAATAAATACATAAATAAATAAATGGAAAAAATAAAATGAGCTAATAAAAGGTTACAGCTGAACATAATTATTGGCTTAATGTTTATACAGAATTATCAGCATTCTTCTGATGCTTTAACACTCAACATAAGTCTATACTTTTCTTGGAAATTACTAGTATATTTATTGCAAGGAGACTCGATCCATCTTTTTTTTTCCTGAACAAAGGGGAATTAAAATTCCTCTCAAACAACATGTTAGTCACACCTCAGTACACGGTGCTGACCAAATGCAGCTGAATTCATTTATATGTTTCCCTTTGTCTGTAGAAACCCACTCCTGTAGTCAAACAAAAGAACAAACAAGAATGTGCATCATGTTGAAGAGTTGCCTGTGTGCTTCGTTGTTTCCCTCCTTCAGTGAAAACATTTGTCCAGCAGAGAACTGAGTCAAGATGCCAGCATTTAAACCCATAAAGCGCAAGCTTGATGATGGCTGAATGCATGAAGTCGCAATTCCTGGAGGGATGCTGGCCTCCTGTTTCTTACAAAAGAAAAACCCAAACAGAGCAATGGTTTCCAGCCCTAGTTAGAGTTCTCTCTCTGGGATGAGAAGAGCCCATAGACACTCTCCTCAGTTCATAGGCTTTTCAGAGGTACACATGTACAGCATCTCCCACAAGTTAGATAACAGCTTTGAAAGGCTTTGAATTTCTCCAGAAAATCTGCGGTGTAAATCACCATATCTCTGAGAATGGGTGAGGACTTTACTGCATTCTTAAAAGTCTCGGAGTTTGGATTAATAGCTTAATTGTTTTAACATGCAGGATAAACAGAACCAGTGGTTTAGAAAAGAAAGAACCAGTTGAAGATGATTCTTTTCATCTCTGATTGTTCTATGTTAATTTATCCCTTAGAAGTATCTGGTGTAAATGTAAATGCAAAATATCTACCCAAATAATTGAATTTTACGACTTCGGCATATCAGAAAAGAAAGGGGTGAAATCATTTAAATGAATTAAACTAAATATAGAGCATATGGCAAAATTTAAATATTCAGAATTTATATTAAACTCAAGTTTCATTACTCGGTTAATCATAGTGGAAAAAATGATAGTAAAATTAAGCAACATACATTAATTAGTTTGCAAAAAAAAAAAATCCACATTTTCAGGACATATTCAGCAGTCATTACATGTGCTCTGAATCAGTGCTCTGAATTTAGAATTCTCACCTCACAGTCTACCTACAAGGGTCCCGATGAGCAGTTTATCATCATCTACATCTACAAATACAAGGGCAGCATCAGAGGGATTAGAAGATGCCTGAGCCCCACCATTTACAGTAGGACTATCAGTCTGGATGTGGATTCTGCTCCTCCCCTGCAATACCACATGATTCTTATATTACCCAAACCAACACAAACAGAGGAAAAACCAAACTTACACAGTGGGTGGCTCAGAGAGTCAAAGCTAAGGCGCAAGCATGTGAGCCTGAATTCAAATCCCAGCATCCATGGGAGAGGCCAGATGTGAGTGTGTGACCTTAACCCAACACTGTAGTTGGCACCGATGGGTAGATTGATTAAGCTTGCTGACCAATTTAACTGTGGATGCAGTGACAGGTCCTCCCTCATAGGAATAAAGGAATAATGGATAAAGCAGGACACCCCTGGTCCTCCTCTAGGCTCTGCATATATGACAGGGGCACAGCCACCTCAGAGATATGTCTGCACACACTGTGCACAGGTTTACCACACCCACGTGAATACACATACTCCCTTGGTCACACACGTATATAGAAAGTGTCTTAGTACAGATCACATCACAGCGAATGCTTGAGCTTTTGTGTCTAGCTACAAACTCAGAACTGATGTGCAAAACATCTCTGTTAGCAGCTGAAGAAGATGGAAAGAAAACAGATTAATAGCAATGTGCTGAGGTAGAAACTCTGAGCCTCTCTGTCCCCCTTTAATAGCACTGAGTCAACAATAACATGGACCAATTCCCTTTGTGAGAAATCCAGAAAACAGTGATGAGGCTTCTCTACCAAAGTGAAGCTGAAACCAGCTCAAGTGTGTCAGGGAGGAAAGTCTTAGCTGGGGTCTCTCTCCTGACTCGGCACAGAATAACTAGGAGAAAATGCCTGGCTCCTTTCAGGTAAGGGAATAAAGCATGGTATTTGCATCCAGTGTTCTGGATTTGAGAAAAAATGCTGAAAGCATCAGTACTATCTTGTCCCCTACAGCTCCATGATGTGATACACATTAGACCTGTGGTAACAGAGAAGTGATAGTCAGACAGCTATAGGAAGCTTGTGAATAAACAATGAAAATGGCAGTGCCTCAGGCAGGCCAATCCTTGTGATTGAGACTTTATATTCATATACCTAGAGAAGGTACACCTATGGGAGAGATTCAGAGACTCTCAGAAGCCTTCTCAGCCTGACAGGTGAAGGTCTTCTGAGCAAAAAATAGTCTCAAACTTCTAGCTGGGTATGATGGCATATGCCTATAATCTCAGCTCTTAGGTGAAGCAGGAGAATTAACATGATTGAGTGCATCCTGAGATATATAGAAAGACCTTTCTCCAGTCCACTTCGCTTACTCCCTCAAACCAAAGAAACAAACAAAAACAAAACAAAACAAACAAAGCAAATTGGGAGAAATATCCAGTGTTTTCATTTAAGCTGATAACAAAGCAATCAAGCAAAGAGTGGAAAGAAATGAGGAAACACATCCCTACATTAGGAAAATGTAATTTATGACTTTTGAACAGATGAAATTATTGATAAGCCTATAAATCAAGAAACAAAAGTCAGAAATCAAACATAAAACAGAAGCAGCATATTTGGCATCCTATATAGGTGTTTCTTAGTTTATGATGGCTGTCTTTCTCAAATACCTACTACACAGGTCAAAAACATATTTCATGTTCTTAACCTACCTGTGATGGTTAGTGCACAGTTGCAAACAGGACTGGATTGAGAGGGACCTAGAAATGTACTTAAAGCATGAGTGTGTCCAGAGGCGACTGGATCATGGGTTGGGGTTGGAGGTTTCTAACTAAATGAATAGTTGAGGGATAGATTCAAATTTTGTATAAAATGTCAAGAGATGCTGGACCTGTGAAAGGTGGGACTCTCTTGAAAAAAAAAAAAACTCTCCTTGATTTTCCAGGTGCCATGTGAAAACTCTATTCTATCCCATTCCATAATGATGAGACTCTATTGTGGGCCCAGAGTAACAAAGTCAGCCAAACTTAGTATAAAGTCTCTCAAAAAACAACTAAAAGTAACTGTTCTCTACAGTAAAGTTTCATTTATATGTATCTGGTACAGAGATGAAAAGTATAACATAGTAATTATCAGTCCACTGTAGTTGGCTTATTCTGATCATACGACCAACCCAGAGGGCTGGCAGACTGATATTGCTCAGAAACAGGAAGTGCAAATGCAGAGTTAACAGAAAACTGTTTAACGCACAAAGTCTCAATGCTGCAAGAAAGAAACAGCTCTAAGGATCGGCAGTATAGTGATGTGCAGAGTTAATGACATTGTGTTATATTCTTCAAATTTTGTTAAAATGATAGACTTTGTTACATATTTTCATAACACTTCTAAAAACAAGAACAAAGGATCAAATCAAATCACATTCCTTATGCACATAGGCATGCTTAGCACCGACATAAAGACAGATGTTTCATTTGTAACACTCTGGCAAAACAGTGTTGTTGTTATTTTGGTTTTTTGTTTTGTTTTGTTTTGTTTTCTTTCTTTCTTTTACCATGTTACTATCGTGTAATAAAAATAACAGGTAGTTTTCTAATAGCCTGGCTTCAGAAGATTTGTTTTTCTATCACAAGGTATCTAATCTGCTTTCCAGATGGAGTTTGCTTCATGCATATCTAGGTTAACATTCATGAAAACCTGGTATGTGTGGGTTTTGTGTCCCCTTTTGCTAGATAAGAAAGTTAGGATTGGAAATATTGAGTGAGAATAAGTTGTATAGGACAGATTGATCTTAGATGGACTAATCTCCATGATGTATGTTCTTACCTGGGGTCTAAGCCAAGAGAAATGAGAACCCAGATTACTGGCCATCTGAGTGATTCATATGATCTGGGAGTCTAAGAAACAATGTCCCTTCTACGTTTGCAGTTGGTATATGTGAGTGACATATAGTTAAAGAGTTCTATGAAATAAGAATATAGAGAAAATGCCTCACTGAGACCAGCCTAACCTTTAGAACTATAGAAACAAAGAGAGTTGGTGATTGTCTGTACCCAAAATGCATATATATATATATATATATATATATATATATATATATATATATAATTTCAATAATTTCCTCCTCGCGACATTATGAATTTCTAGAGGACCAAAAACATTCCTTATCCACTCTTTATATTAGCAAAATACACTTCAAAGAATTATGTTTATTTATATTAAAGATTTGACACTATATAATGTATTGATACATGAAAATGTACCTGTTGTATAATCTAGGAGAAGTAAGGACTATGAAAACAAAAGCTTACAAAGGATGCCAATTTTAGAAGTAGAGTCCTTTTCCCAAATGTCTTTTGTTATTACATCACAAAGTGTCCTCATTACATATGGGCTTGGGATCTAAATTCCAGTGACTCAGACATATTCTTACATCATGTCACACCCTTACATAAACCTGGTAAACATGAGTCTCTCCTTGTTTTGTCTCTGGGAACTGATCTCACAAAAGGTTGAATAGTTAAGTGCCTGTAAGTTTATGTCACTACCACTGTGAATGTTCTGAAAAAAATAAAGTTTATATTAATTTTGTTATTCAAGTCAAGTCTATATAAGTGCATTTGAACAATTCAAGTATTAATAAAAGCCTTCTTGCCCTTGTGAAAATATAATACTATTTCTAGATGTTCAAACTTAAGCAAAAACACATAAATATCATAATATTTGCTTTAGACTCCTTTTAAATAAAAATGTATCAATTACCTCAGTGATAGCAAAGACCCTCAATGACTAAAACTATTTGAATCTCATCTCAAAACTGTACAAAAGCCCAAAGGGAGCAATGCTACAGGTATCTGCTTTACACATAGAAAATGTATCTTCTACATGTTAGAAGTTAGGCAAAATGATTCCCATTTTCCTTTAAAATATTTATAGTAGGCTCAGATCCATATAGCTAAAGATAATTCACTTCCAGGATGGCACTGCTCTGAAATGCAATGCATCAAAGTTATAATTTTATAAATACGCCATGTTCTCTTCAATCTAGATGAAATGGCACACTGCAGAGTA
>JADRCH010000124.1:6894795-6943771 GCA_019843965.1 Rhynchomys soricoides
AGTACGCCATGTTCTCTTCAATCTAGATGAAATGGCACACTGCAGAGGAAAGGATGTGGTGTGATGTAAAAATATGCCTGTGTCAGCAAAAGTTAGATCCTAAACCTTAGCGAGATTATTACACTTTGGGATATAATACCAGAAGCCACTGGGAAAGGCCTTTACATCTAAAATTAGAATCTTTTGTAAACTATTATTTTATAGTTCTTATTTCACAGCTGTGATAGAAGAACTATATGCATTAGGTATGACCAGCCAAGTATCTGCATGTATATGGTGTAACTCTGGACAAGAGGTGGACTGTAATGGCTAATATTCTTGGTTGTCAACGACATCTTTTACAATGAAGTAAACCTCAAATGACTGGGCACACCTGTGACAGAAGTTTGCTTATTTGTTTGTTTGTTTGCTTGCTTGCTTGCTTTTAGGTCATTGTATGTAGGAAGATTTACTTCTAATCTGGATCTTTGCAGTAGGAAGATATGCTTTTTTTTTTTTTTCAGAAAGTTGGTTTTTTTCCTTTTTGATACTTTATTTACATTTCAAATGTTTTCTCCTTTCCAGGTCTCCTCTTTGGAAACCCCCTATCCCATCCCCCCTCCCCTGCCTCTATAAGGGTATTCCCCCACCCACTCAACCACTCCCATATTCCCTCCCTGGCATTCCCCTGTACTGGGGCATCTAATACTCTCAGACCCAAGGCCCTCCTCTGCTTCATATGTAGCCAGTACCATGGGTCCCTCCATATGCATTCTTTGGTTGGTTGTACAGTCTGTGGGAGCTCTGGGGTCCTGATCAGTTAACACTGTTGCTCCCTCCCCATGGGGCTGCAAACTTCCCCAGCTCCTTCAGTCCTTTCTCCAACTCCTCCATCTGCCACCCCATGCTCAGTCCAACAGGTGCTGTGAATTGAATCATGGGTGTTCCGAACTTTTGGGCTAATATCTGCTTGGAAGATATACTTTTAATCCAGTCTTTTTATCTAGGAAGATCCAGTTTTAATCAGGGCTACATCTTCTTTTGGCAGTCTATAAAACGGATGTGGAAGAAGTAAGCTTGCTCTATCTTTGCTTGCTTGCTCTCACTCTTGCTAGCGTGTCCATCCCTTCACTGGCATTAGAACCTACTTCTTTGGATTTCCAGCATCTACTGAAGACCATCTGACACATCCAGCCCCATGGACTGAACAACTACTGGCTCCTTGGACTTTCATTCATAAGATGTCATTGTTGGATTAGCTGGACCACAGCCTGTAAGTCACTCTAATAAAATTCCTTTCTATAGATGAGAGAGAGAGAGAGAGAGAGAGAGAGAGAGAGAGAGAGAGAGAGAGAGATATTGAGAGATTGAGATGGGTTCTTGCCATAAACCCTGACTAATGCATATAATAATGATTACAGAGGTACTCAGATGACTGTATCAGACTCTTGGGAGACAAAGAATGAGGAGTAGCACAGAACTTCAAAAGACAGTTTCTCTGCCATTGGGATCATTACAGAAATTATCAATAGACACAGAGCAATGAGGATTTCACAAAGAAGTTTCTGGTCTGTAGATGTTCCCTCCCTGCGAAGTCCTCTGTCTCACTGACTTCCTGTCTAGCCTTCTCAGGCCTCTGAATTAGCTGGACTGGCAAGCCACCAGCACATTCTGCCCTTCAGCTGCCCTAGACACCACACTTCACAGCAAGAAGAAAGACAGACCTTGCATGCAATTTCCTTTGCTGCTTAAAAAAAAATAATAATTTTGTGGTCAATTCAAGTCTTGCCTCTTTACTCAGAGTTCAAAAGTTGATGGATCAGAACAGAAAATTAGACCAGTAGTCTTTTCATTTTAACAGCTTCCTTTAAGGTCAAAGAAAGAAAAATTACAAGAATAACACAAGTCCTGAGAATTCCCCCTAGTAACGCACAAGTAGGGAAAGGCAGGACCAAAGCCTTGGGCAGAAGTGACTCAAGGATCCACTACCAAACTGTAACATCACCAAAGTTACTCAAATGTGAAGGAAGGAAGTGACCTGGGTTTTGAAGACTGTTTTCTAAGGTCACTGGTTTGGAATGGGATCAAGACATATCATAGTACAGAAGATTTGACCAACAAAAATTGAATAACACAAAATTCTTAGAAATAATTTTTACAAACGTTGTTTAAAGGAAGCAGTCCATATAATTCAAAGATTGGCTTGTTAAGCATATTAGATGAGCATGTTTCATCTGTTGCCAGGAGCTAGAACAGAGAAGAGGAACCCCGAGCATGTTTAGAATTAGAGGTGATATGAAATGCCAGTTTTCTAAAATGTTAGGGTCCTATAAACATGCAAGAATGCCGAAGTAAAGAACACACTACTAAGTCTGCACATGTCAAGCCCACTCCTCTAGGTCTTTGTTCTCTAGAAGTTACATAATAACACATTTACTAAATTAATCACTGAACAACAGCTGTATAATATATTAGATTTTCAAGTTCTTTTAAGTAATTTCTACTGGCATCCATGGGGGAGGTGGGAATTTAATCACACTAACATCCATTTTCCACATGAGGGAGTTGGTACCAAAGAAGACAAGTGGGTTTCAACATCACAAAGAATACTGGCAGATTCATACTGTAAGTCATTTGTCTGCTTCTGCTTTTAATCTGCCAGGCAAGTGAGCTTTAGGACACACAAGATGTTAATTATTTGACAAGAGCATTGAGCAGGCAAACAGAACCAAGTATGGGAAAGCTGGATCATTCTGAAACTATAAGATAGGCCTAAATTTTAGGATTTCTCATCTTTCAATACAGCCCCATTAAAAGAATATTGTTTCTGATAGGCTGTTAACCAGTATACAGTTTAATCATCTAATCAATTAAGTATGTTATTATTGTAATATATGAGGATGCTTGAAAGAATGCATAGTCTAACTCATAATAATCAGTTGCTACATTTTGAGTTGTCAGATGCTAAGGAATAACTACAGACTATCAAAATAAAACTAAGACATAGATTAACACAGTAACTTTTCAAAGTAACGCAGGCTGACATCTGACTCTGAAGAAGTCTGGTTGTAATGGAGAAGCTTCTCACACTGCTAGTAATCTACCGGGGCTTGTGCCAGGTAACTAACTGTGCTGTGTTTAGCTTGGCCCTCAGTAAGAGCAGTGAACAAGGACAGTTTGAAAATCTATGTGGAAAGAGACATTTGCCAATTAAATATCTATTGAAGAAGTATCTACATGATTCATTGTTGGAAATGCAAAATAAATATTGGGAAAGTTGTCATTCATTAAGACAGACAATCCAGGAGTCACTACATTTGTGTTAGAGAGACAGCTCAGACAGGGTAAATGCTTGCTGAGTGAGCATGGTGAACAAAAATCAATCCCCTGAGATTCCCATAAAAAATGCTGTGGATTGTACACCATTAATCTGAGCACCAGGGAGGTGGAGAAAGGAAGATCTCTAGGGATTATTGGCTAGCCAGTCTAGTTCCCAGTTAATTAAGAGGCTTTGTCTCAAAAATAAACATGGCAACCAAGCAAGGGAGACACCTGATGTTGATGTCTGCTCTACACATGCATACACACTGACAACACTTGGAACCTGTGTGTTCATGTGCATGCATACATATGTACACACACATACACACACACACACACACACATACAGTAAAAATGCTGTAGAAAACTCCTGGCATTTAAAAAAAGTCTTTGGCAGATAATAATAGTAGACACTTTATCCTGGGTTCTCATGCCCTAGTTTTTAAATTATCATATAGGACATCCTTAAAAAAACATCAGAGTAATTTGTATATTGAAAGAATGTTCAAAACCTAAGTACTTTATAGTACTTTACAAAGAAATGTATCAAAATTCTTTACAGATATGTATTACTATATATATGTTATGCTGGAGTCCCTGTTCTCACCCCACCCCTTCTGCACAAGCTAGGAAACTCCATCTGCCCTCCTTTTCCCCTAAGCCACCCCACACAGATAAAACTTCTCCATTCCTCAGAAAAATCTCCGGACTACAATGTCATCACTCATCTCTGCATTTCTGGCAACCCAGCCACATGTGCCTGCACAGGGGCTCAGTTTTTGACCATGTATGGACACAATCCCAGCTCCCAGCTCACTCGCCATCACCAGCACACAAGACTCCTAAAATGTCCTTGCTTTAGCTTGAATGTGTGACATCTCTGATCTCTATCTGTGAGAATAGTCAATACACAAGACCTGCCTCCCAATAAACCTGCCTTTATCTACTCTTAATCTGATTCAATATGGCCTATATCTGAGCAAAAGTCTATCTCTATATATGGTATATATTACAGGCCTAGTAGTGCAAGCCCCAAAAATCTTACATATTCAAAAGTCTGAGTCAAGAAAATAAGTATTCAAAGGTCTACCTCAACTACAAAACGTGTTCACGGTCAGTCGGCACAACTGAATGATTCCCCATCGCAATATAAAAAGTCTTTCTACATGGACAATCTAAAACTTACTCATCTTAGATTGAGTAAATATTGAAAAATAGAATCTAAGAACTATAATTTACTCAATAAAATGGTAATTCTTTTAAGTATTCACAAATGAAAACCATTCATGTTAATTTATCACCTAAAAATGATTAACTAGGCTCTTGGAGTGTTTTGCACAGTGATAAGTCTATATGAAAATGTATTAAATTTTTACTAATTCATAGCTGTGAACTACCCAACAGGGCAGTCTTTGATTTAAAGCATGAATAAAGAAGCCAGAGAGTGTTTAAATAATAGCTTCCACTAAAAACAATAGAAACTGCAAGACCTGGTAGCTCTGGACCATAATCTACTGTTCTCACCTCAGGAGTCTGAGCAGGCAAAGTGAAAACTCAAGCCTTACCTGAGCTACAGAGCAAATTCAAGACCAGATTGGCAATTTACTGAGATCCTGTCTCAGAAATATGATGAGGATGGTGGTGGTGGTGGTGATGGTGGTAGTGATGGTGGTGGTGGTGGTGATGGTGGTGGTGGTGGTGGTGGTGATGGTGGTGGTGATGGTGGTGGTGGTGATGGTGGTAATGGTGGTGGTGATGGTGATGGTGATGTGGTGGTGGTGGTGGAGGTGATGGTGGTGGTCATGATGGTAGTGGTGATCTTAGTCATAACGATGATAAAGCTAGAACAATATAGCTAGCACATGTAATTCCATATTGCAATCCCTAAGACCATTCTTCCTCACCAATTAACAACCAAACTCACTCTGTCCTCAACCTGCTGCTAGGGAGCAAACTGCACAGTGACATATCCTTGGGCTATTTATTACTGATTTCCAAAATGGTACCTATCATCCTGAAGATGCTTAGCCCACCTCTGCCAGTATGAGTGGATACTGACCCAGAGAAAGCTACCTCGCTGGCTTTGACGGAATTCATAGACATCTTGTCCTTTCCAAAGGAGCATGGTTTAGAATCTAAGCACACAGAGGAAAACGACCCCAAGGAATGGAGAGAAAACATCTCAAGGATAAAAGTGTAGGGGCAGATCAAAACCATTTCAGGGTGTTGAGATTGCTGTTGTTATTAGTCAACAAACTCCTCTTTAACATCAAAGTATCCTGAGCTAGGTTTTGCTTTTTAGACTTATCATCAAGGGATGAAGAATCTAGATTAATCCAATACACAGGAACACATCCATTCACCAGAATTTAGATTAATCCAATACACAGGAACACATCCATTCACCTAATGCTAAGCTAACAAATAGGACACGCTGCCTCTGTTTCCCTCTAGTAGTCTAGAAAACAAACATTTCCTACAATGTTTCTAAAGTAGAAACATGGAATCTCTTCATAATTACCAATAGTATTTAAATTTTATTCCAGGACAAAGACTGCTTTCCTAAGGACCCCCAGTAAGAAAAATTAAAGTAAGAAATTACTTGGTTCCTTAATGATTTTATCATGTAGGTCACACAAGAAAGATGGATGGTTGGTGGAAAACTTGTCCTGTACATTTTATGGCTCACTGGGCGACTTTTTTCCCACACCCATTATTTCAATTTACCCAGTCAGCTTTGCCCAATTTATTAAGGCAGTCTCTTCTATTCATTCAAATATTTCCCAAATAATAATGCCTGTAGAGAGGGAGAAAGCTGATTAATGGAAGAATCTTCTCAAATAGAAAACATGGCAGGCTTTGCTTGATATTTTACATGGCATAAAGCTGTTACAGGGCTTATGTGCAATAATGGCTGAACTGCCATGGGATTTTTCTGAGCCAGTGTGCGCATGCTATTTTGGAGCTCAGACCAGTAGGTATCATAGTTGTTACCATGGCTAGCCTGTGGGCTACAGTAGCTTTCCTGTGTACTTCAAAATGTAAGCCCTGTTAATCATGCTCTAAAAACACCAGATTGGCTCTACTGCTACTAATCTAACCTATGTGCATCACTTGCTGATTATTTTTTAAGTTCTATATATGCACACGAGAAGAATACATGCAATATTACAGCATTATAAACCCGGTTCTTAAATTTTATACTTTTCAACGGCAGACAGTGATGGAACCCAGTGTGATAATTTGATCCAGTTGCACAATGTGTACTGTTCATGTTAGAGGGATTAGCATTTTCAACTCTGTGCTACTTTTGTGTGGTCAGAAGCTACGGGCACCCTGAAAGCTTTATATTGTTGAGATTTTGTTCTTCTATTAATTGAAAAATAAAACAAAAAATTTATACAAGTTGTAATGGGCAGAAAATAGGTCAGTACATACACACACACACAATATATATATATTATATATATATATATATATATATATATATAGAGAGAGAGAGAGAGAGAGAGAGAGAGAGAGAGAGAGAGAGAGAGAGAGAAAGAAGAGAGGGGGCACTCTCTGCCTTTGCAGAGGACCGGAGTTCAATTTTCAGTACCAACTTTTGGCAGTTCACACCCACCTGTACTTCCAGATCCAAGGGATTTGGCATCCTCTTGTGGTTCCTATAGCACCTGCATGCATGTGGTGCATGTGCATACAAACAGGTACACACATACACATGAAATATAATGCTTCTTTAAAAGGAGACAAATGACATCCCGAGTTGTATGTGTTACTATCCCTCTATTGGTAACTGACAGAAACAACTAGAAAAATAAGGGTATTAGAAAATGAAAAATTATCAATCACCATGACTCAGATATTTACAAAATACTGTATTCAATAACAACAGAAGTACACATCATTCTATCAGAGACCATGGGATATTCACTATAGTAAATAACATATTGGTCCACAAAATATATCTTAAATAAAAAAATGTATAAATCATAGGAAATATATCTTCCACTAGTAAAGAAACTGAACTTTAAAGTTAATAACTTTAGAATTAATAAGAAAGATATATAGCAAAAGACCTAGTTTTGAATTTAATACACTATTCAAAAGTATACAGATGAAAGAAGAAATCACAAAAGATGCTAGAGAATTTTCTCAACCTGGTGATAGTGAAAATACAACCAAGTTTTTTGTGTGTACAGTTCAAGCAGTTCTTAAGATATATTTATATATTCAAGTGTCTTTATTCAAAAAGAAATAAGTTTTACCTTGTTTCTATCATAAAGAACTAGGAAATGAAGAAAAGTAACAAAAAACTTTACAAAAATTAACAAAGTACTTTCTTTTTTCATGCTCATTATATTATTAATACAAAACTCAAATATCTACTGGAATTGAGGAAGAGGGGAGAAGGACAGGGAAGACAGGAGGGATGGAAGAGAGAGAGAGAGAGAGAGAGAGAGAGAGAGAGAGAGAGAGAGAAGAGAGAGAGAGAGAGCACATAGGGGAAGAGATAATCTCACTTGAGACAATGCCCCATTACATTGGCATGTAGGCAAGACTACGGGGAATTTTCTTGACTAATGATTGATATGGGACATCCCAGCTTACTGTATGTGGTGTCTCTCCAGGGCAGGTGGTCCTGAATTGAAGAAGGAAAGGAAAGCAAGCCATGAGGAGCCAGGAAACAACATTCACTCTTCCATGGCCTCTGCGTCCACTTCCTCCTCGAGGTTCCTGGCTTCAGTTCCTGCCCAGACTTCCTCCCATGATGGACTAAAAACTGTAAGCCGAAATAAACCCTCTCCCCTTCCAGTGTTGTTCTGTCACAGCAGTAGAAGTTCTGACAAAGACACCTATCACTGAAGACCATTGTAGATGCTACAGGTAACAGTTTTCATACTCTGCCATGTATCTTTGCAACTTTGATCACAAAGTTATTCTTTGAAAATTAAAGCTTCCAAAAGAACACAAAGCAGAAAATCTAATTAGCTTTATATAACAAAGAAAATTAAATTTTCACTCAACAGGAAATAGTAGTTTTAGTTGATGCATTTCATGAAAATTCTAGGAAGACTCTTAATCTTATACAAAGAAACAGAAAGAGAAAAAGAAAGGACTCCCTTACTTTTTTAAAGATGTGCTACCTTAATACCAAACCCCATATTGAAAATCAAACAAACAAACAAACACACAATCAAAATAACTAGAGGAATTTAATTCCAAACAATAGGCAAATTGCTTAATAAGATATCGGAAAAAAACATGCTAAAACATTTAAATATCAATTTGTAATGACTCAAAGGGTCTACTGCTGGGAGTCAGGCTTCCGCTTTTAAAAAACATTCAGTGCAGCTAACTGTGGTCCTAGAATAAAGAGAGGGGTCAGGTGAGCATCTGCAGAAGTATGAATGTGCCTGGCAAGAGCAAAGCACTATTTATAACAAATAACAGATACTCAATGAACTCACAAGACAGGTATGTAGCATCTCTCATTCTGATGAAGGACAGTCATCAAACGCCATAGCTAAATCACAGTCCTTTGGGTAACAATGAGAATGTGACATGGAAGGAATGTTTCTGTCAGTTTCATGCGACCCTTTGGCACTATGGAAAAAAAAACAAAAACTGTCCAGGGACAAAATAAATTGTATTTGTTTTGCACGCGATTGAAAGAGGTTCAGTAACTTGCCTGTGGCTATAATTTACAAGCAATCAGACTTATATCTTCATTTTCTGAAGCTAATATCCCTTCTTTCAGCTCCTATGCATAGCAAATTAGGTAAAACTATTTTGACCCGTCCATCACTGCAGACATATGCCTAAAACAGTTATAGGGGAACAGTGACAGGGTGAGGATGAGAGCACCTTGGCACTAGAGGCACAGGGAAAGGTGGAAAAGGCTGGGGTTGGAGGAGTCCTGAATGGAGAGGAGCCTGAAAGGAAGCAGAACTGAGGGAGTTAACTAGACATGGCAGGCTCTTCCAGGTCTGGAGACATATACAAGACACCAAGACCTGGCTCCTCTGGGAAACAGAAACTGAGAAACTGGGACAGAAGCTAAGAAACACAGCTGTGTCATAAGATGAAGTGCCCAGCAGCCAGAGGCAGGGTACCAGCAAAGAGGTTCTTCTACTATCTCGCCACACCAAACTAATGAGCTAAGTACCAGCTACTCTGTACGCCTAAGATTTTGAAGTGCAGTCGATGGGATGATTAAGGTACTATGAAAGCAGTAAAAATCTCTAACTAAGGAGGAGCAAAGTATGAAGCGTGAACAACGTGAATATATTAAGATTCAGCTAGCATTGTGTTAAACATGTGTAAACAGAGGAGGAAGGGAAGCTTGTATATCATTCCCGTGCATACATCACAAGGTACTATTTACCCCCTAAATACATTTGGGTAGTCATCAGAAGGATGAGAAATGGGTGCTCTGGGAATCCAGAGCTTTGTCACAAGCCACAAAGAGGAATAAGTAAAAACACCATTGGGGCCGAGTCTAGAAAACCAAGACCAGCAGCACTGGATTCCGGATCAGCAATGGCAGTGAAAATATATAGAAAATGTTGTAAAGTATTAAAAACCATCTGAAGGATAGTCCGTGACTTTCTAAATCCCTCGTCTTAAAATGGAGCCACTGCTTCTGTGAGCAAGTGGGGAAAAGTGTTTGATATAACAGAGTAACCTGCTTGGAAATATTTTTGAGACAGTCAGCATCTGAAAACACGCCCCCCCCCGACAATTATCAAGTTTTCATTTCTACTACACACACTGATCTCTTTCATTGCAAATCTTCTGTCCTCCACTGATGACTACACATGAAAGCATGAGGAAGAACCCCCCCCCAAAAAAATACACACACATAGCATCCCTATTCTGTAAAGGGAGCATCAGCTGAATCAGAACTATCTCTAAGGGCTGTCTGAAGAGGTCACTCCAGGAGGGGATCACCTTGCATGTGGGGGTGGAAGTATGATACACTTGGAGAAGTGGAGTGTGTGTGTGTGTGTGTGTGTGTGTGTGCGCGCGCACGCGCATATGAGCGCATGTATGTGCATCAGAAGTAGTAGTACAGGGAGATGTGAGATTGTATTAGAATAGATACCTCTGTTCAACTTGTTTCCCTCCTAAATTTTCCTCATTTAATAGTCTGGTTCCACATTTCAGTTGATAAAGTTACCATAAGAGGAAAATAACATGCCTCATTAGCACATAGCCCTTATAAGAGAGTAGACTAATGGCAGATTGCCTGAACTTTTGCTCCCGAGTTTCTTTCGAGGGTTCAATGAAGTTGATGTACAGGACTCAGATCTCATTTCATGGCTTACCTTGGGAGAAATCTATTTCCAAAACCTATAGAGATGTTGGCAAAATTCAGTTTTGCACAAACTTCTGTAACTACAAATCTGCGTTTCTCTGGCTGTTTGCCAGAGCAGGTCACATAGTTCTTTACCACTTAAGTCTCTCCAAACCTCAGCTGTTTCTTCAAAGCCATCAAGGGAGTGTCTATGCTGGTAAGACAAGAGTTACAATGCTATGTCAACCTAATCACAGAAATAGAATCACCCTCACTTTGCTGCAGTCAATTGGTCCAAAGCTAATCACTAGATCAGACCTTATACAAGAAAAGTGACTTCTCCAAGGTCACAATGATATAAAGAAGTGAGCTCATTGGGAACAGTACAGAGTTTGTCTGCCACATGAGGGTACATGCATGTTACAGTTAGAACCAGTTAGGACCTAAGAGGTTGCCTTCCTACGATACATATATTCCCTTCTTGTTAGGACGATTGAGCATCATCCCTAAGGATGTAGATGTCAATAACCAAGGACATGACAGATACAGCTTCATCAGGAGGAAAGGATCCTTTATGATCTTTGCTGAAGAAAAAATTGGGACATGAATCTTCCAGATAAAAAATGGGGGAAAATTTAAAAGAGCCTATCTGCAGATGAAGATGTAAAAGCAATCAATGACTCCTGAGAGAGGAAGAGTCAGTTTCATCCAGGAATAAGCTCCATGATAGATTATCCAACCTCAGGTGATCAGCCCTAATTATGTGTGCATATGAACAATGTTAAATGGACTTAGTAGGTTTGCATGAATCTATATGTATATATGTATGCATATATGTATCTGTTCTCTCTCTCTCTCTCTCTCTCTCTCTCTCTCTCTCTCTCTCTGTGTGTGTGTGTGTGTGTGTGTATGTATTATGTATTAGCAGTAACTTAAATGCTATGTCCCCCCATAAGTCTCCAGCATTTGAATACTTGGTCCTCAGTTATAGGAACCATTTGAGAATCATTAGGAAGTATGTAACTGTGGTTGAGCCTGAAAATTCAGGTCTTCAGCCTTCCCTGTGTTCTGTTGTCTGCTTGCAGTTGTGTGTGTAGTGTGTTTGTGTGTGCAGAAAACAATAAGGTAGAGAATTGATAAAAGGTGGAGAGATTGGACATAGGAGGAGCTGGTGGGAGAAAAAGAGGGGTGGAATTTATGTAAATGCAATACTCATGCATGAAATTCCCAAAGAGATACTATAATTGAATAAAAAAGGAGTTTGTCTGTTTTATGATGTCACAAGGTTCAGACTAATCTTGTTCATCCAGGGTTGTACATAAGACATGGTACCCCTTCAAAGGAAGAAGGCAGCTCTTGCATAAGCATCCGTAGAACAGGAAGCATGGTGATGATAATAACATCATTTATGCATTGAATGTGAAAGGTAACCCCACAGGTTATACATTTGAACACCTGATGCCCAGAGATGGTTCTGTTTACGGAGGAATCTTAAAGAGGTGGACATGGCCAGTGCAAGGTCATTAACTATGGGCTCTTAGAGTGTAAACTGAACCTGCTTCTTCCGGTGGTCCATCTTTCTACTCCCATTCTACAGTCACCATGTGAGCAGCCTCAAGTTTCCATCCCTAGGCAGAGTCCTAGACACCCTGCCTCTTCACCAAGTACTAAAGCAAGTCTCTTCTTTCCTAAGTTGCGTTTTGCTATTCAGGTGTTGGGTTGTAGCAAAGAGAAATGCAATTCATATGACATTCAATCAAAAAATATGACATTCAATCTTTAAATTTTATTGCACATTTCAGAATTATAGAAGAAAATTGGAGATGTATGCAAATTGACATCCTGGGTAGTTTATTTCTTTATGTAAGTAATAAATCAGGACATCATGATGCACTAGCAAAACCCCCAGAGACTGCAAGGTATAGAGTTTGGTGATAACAGAGGTAAAACCCCAAGTTCACCACCTTCGCTCTCTTAGAGCATTGATGTAAGTGTATATAAAATGTTATAAACAGAGGAATGTTCTCTTCTAGACGTACCCACATGTCTATATTAAAAGGGTACAGATAGAACATTTTATTACATTTTTCGGTCTAGAACCTAACAGAGAATAATTTTCGAGCATATTCAGAAAGTTCAGAATGAATGAATAATTAAACCCTTTTGTAATAAAATCCACCAGGATAAGAAGTCTATGAACTTGGCACCTTTCCCAAGGATTATTAGGTTTGGCAAATGATAACAGGTGTTGCCTCATATCAGAATAACAGGGAAACAAATTGTTCATCCCCAAGCTTATTTTAAATTAATATGTAAAGACAACGGAAGAAGATTCCAGAGTCCCTGGCAAATAAATCGAACCTAATAGAGTAACCAGTTGCCAACAATAAATAAATAAATAAATAAATAAATAAATAAATAAATAAAATTACTCCTTTCAACCTAACAGTGACTCTGTGACTGACATGTAGGGAGGCTCATAAATTGATGCCTCAGTTGATGCCAGACTATATTGCCAGAGAGAATGGTATCTAGATTTCAATAGTTTATATAAACAGTGCACTGTGGTCTTTTGATGATGGCCAATCACTGAGCTACTAGGTTGAGACACTTGTATGGGGTTACTTGCTCCTGTTAGAGTGAGCTAGATATCATATCTCAGGATTCTGCAGGGTTCTTTCTCCATGCTGTCTTCTCCATACACCGGGATCTTCAGTTTTCTTTCAATTGGAACATACCTCCTTTGTGGGAGCAGTTGCTAGCTCTCTGATTAGGTCAGATCTATCTGCCACACCATTCTAAATCCATGTGATTCTATGCTGTATTTCTATCACACTTTAAATGTCTATGATTCTTATCTTTCCTAATGTTTTAATAAAAGAAAACCTGTGTTCTTATTTTGAAAGCACCCCCCTTTTGAAAATCTCATGTACAAAAGAAACAAACGATATAGACAAAAATGGCACAGTATGCCTATAAAATAATCACATTTTAAATGTTAAACATGATTGTTTCTTCTTTATTTATGATTATTTATTCTTTAATTCAACCATTAATTTCAATGCGCTGAATAGAAAATAGGAGCCCCCTACAGGTAGTACCTAGGTACACATCAAGGTACATAGTACGCATGCTCAATAGAGAACAAAGACAACTTAATCTGATCCCTGCTATTACAAGCAACTCTGTAAGGACTGGGGCTATTTGCATATGATATATCGACACAGTGATATTTAGGAAAAAATAGAGTCACTTAAAGCTAAAGGGCTCCTAAATAGTAGAGCAGGACATTTGGCCTTACTTCATCTCTCTTTCAAAATAGTAATGGTTTGCCAGGTACAAGGGCTTAGGCTCAAAGAGAAGAAAAAGGAGAAAATACAACAAATGATTAAACAAGAAAGTTTCTCTTTGAAACGAATAGAAAAATTACATATAAAGTACCCATAAATAATTTTTAAAAAGAACTGGGCATGAGAAAAATATCCTAGAAATATATATATACAAACAAATTAAAGACAACACCACAACTCCACACAAATATTAATTAAAATCAGAAGTCAGAATATTCTTTTTTGTATAGTGGTCTCTTCCATTCTCTCCATGGTGTCTTCAGCAGCCATCTATAGACTACCTACTGTTTTTTGTTTGTTTGTTTTTAACTCTCCCTACCTGTCATGCCAGATCCTGCATTCACCATGACCATTGTAATATCTATTACAGATGCAGGATCAGAGAAAACAAACAGAAGCAAAGAGTTCTGTATTAACTACCCCAATTGCTGTGGCAAAATAATTAATAGAGGTGACTGAAGGGAAGAAACTCCCATTTTGGATAAAGGTTCAAGGGACTGCAATCCATCCTTGCAGGGAAGGTGCTAGGTCTGGAACTCCTGCTCTGGTGACAGTGTCTTGTCACATCTCCAGGGATTGGAAACAGAGAGCTCTTTGATTGGTGGCCTGTGAAGAACCTTGGTTAGTTGACACTGTTGTTCTTCCAATGGCTGGTTTGTGTCCTCCCCCACCCAACATATGTAGCAGAGGTCTGCTTTGCCTGGCCTCAGTGGGAGAGAGTGAGCCTAATCCTGTAGAAACTTGATGCCCCAGGGAAGGGGGATGCTGGGAGGGCTGAGGTAGGGGTGTGGGGGGGGGGCAGCATCCTCTCAGAAGCAAAGTGAGGGGGAATGGGATGAAGAACTCTGAGATCAGGGACCAGGAAGGAGGGCAACATCTGGAATGTAAATAAGTGAAATAACTTAATTTAAAAAATCTGAAAAAAAAAGAAAAGAAAGTAGAGAGCTTGTAGAGTGAGCAGAACGACTGGAACTTGCAATACCATTTTGCTAGTGTCCCACTTCCTTCAGAGGGGATCCAGAGCCTGAAGATTCTACAGCTTGCCAACACAGGACACCAGCCGGGCAACATGTGACCAAATAAATGAGCCCACGAAGACCATTTTACATCCAAACCTACACAGATGCTATTTGAATCAAAGCGTCATTTACCAACTGCTTTCTTAAGTCTCAACTCAAGACAATTGATCCATAGACTATAAAAGAAGGGTCCACTTCCTTCCAATCAGCTTTGCTACCTGCTGCCCGACCTTCCTGTTTCTAGCTATTTGGTTTTCCCACATGTTTTCCTACTCAAAATTGTATTTTTCATTAATAAGTGATGTAACACTTAAAATTTCTTAAAAATGTGGTAGGAAGGATGTTTCTTTACATATACATCAGAGTTACATATGATTTAATTTAGTTCTTATATGACAAGAACCAACTCCCTATGTGGTTTTAATGAGGGTGACATCAGTGTGATTTGCACCTTCCTTCACTAAGGCTTGGTTGACTGTCACTCCAAGCATGTGCCATATGATATTTTACTGCTGAGAAAACAAACCAATAGCTTTATCCTACTTAGCTCCTAAAAATTTTATTTGTTCTTTACCTATCATTATATCTTACTGATATTGTTTCATCAGGAACACTTATTTGTTTTAGTCCTTCTGAGTATAGATAAAATTTACTTAGATTGCTTTATAACTGAAAACTCACTATAACAAAACCAATGGATACCATGCAAATGTATATAGAACAAATCTAGAATACATTTATTGTGAATCTTGAGGTATGACTTAACATTTCACTTTTAATTTTAGAAATTTAAATAACTGGGTTGTGGATTCACAAAACAGTTAACACTGAAAAAAGTAATTATTATCAATCCTTTTAGTGTAAGGGGGAGAGAGAGAGAAGAGGCAATTCTGAGATTAAATTAGTCTAGACATCTTATTCCTATTTTATTATTCACAACTATTCATATTTATAATAAAGAAAATTACCACTTTAATACAACATAAAAGATAACTTGGCTTATCCATTATCCTATGACATAATGCAGTTGAGGCTGGAACTCCTGTCTGCCTGAATAATTCACACCTCCCCATGATGCAAAAGACTAAAACATTTTAAAGGACTTACTGAATTATAATCACTTTGTTTATAATATCTAAACACTCTCAAGAAAGCTGGACCGCAGGCTTCAGATTAGATCCAGTTCTAATATTCCAACTCCTACGTCCAAAGTGTGTGATGTCTTTAGGGACGTACTTTCAACTCCCTAGACACAACCAAGTGCAAGAGCAAATAGCCTATTTTGTGTTGGAACACAATTGGAGATTTCTCATGCCTAGTATTTAGGTTTTGTTAGAAAGTCTCTAGCAGCTCTTGTGGAGAGCATTATCAGCCCAATTGCATAACTTCATTTAAGAGAGAGAGAGAGAAAGAAAGAGCAAGAGAGAGACAGAGACAGAGACACAGAGAGAGACAGAAACAGAGACAGAAAGGCATATATAGACTTACATGCATTATATATAATTTAGTTAGATGAATATAAAGGCTTTATCAAATTCCCTTAGTGTTGGTTTTTCCTCCCACCATGCTACCCTCTTCCTTGTTTTCAAATTTCCTCCTTTGTTTCAAATACTGATATCAACAGCTCTCTTGGAGTAAAGTCTTGCTCAAGAGGAGGGAAGTTTGTCTGGTAATAGAAATTTGGAAAATTACTCATGGTTACTGAAGTCATAGGTCTTAGAAAAGAACACCTACTGCCACTTTACTAGATAAGCAAAATTCCTAACTGGATTCTAAAACTTGTCCTTATAACCACAGATGAATCTAGCTCTCACCCACATCAAAGAAGCATCTCTTTGAAGACAAGGGAGACTATCATAATAAACCACAAATAGTCATAATTCAGAAATCAACTGATCATGGTAAACACAACCCCAATAAATGCATCTATGACATAACTCTGACACCTAAGGCTCAGGGAATATCACAAAAGAGGATTAGAACGATTGTAATGGCCAAATAACCTGGAAATTGGATGTGAGATTGTATTTTCTAGACATGGCTGGGAAGCTATTGCCACGATACCTTAGAAATATGGCTGCCTAAACAAGACTTGAGAAATGACCAGAAGACATCCTAACACTGCAGGGAAAAATTGCACAGGCTCCCACCCCTAGACAAAGAACTACAGGCAACTAATGACTTCTGAGAGGGAGAGAATAAAAACAAGACTTCTAAGTGATTGTCTAATACAAAGTAGGTAGCCTTGAAGTCATAAACACACATGCAACACTAAGATTTAGCAGGTTGTATTTATATGTTTCTACATATAATGCCTTAATATATATTGTTGAAATACATATATACTATTGATACACATATAAGAATATATATGTGAAACAAAATAGTCAAAGAAAAAGAGGCCACTAATTTGGAAGAGGTAAGGAGAGGCTCGAAAGTATTGAGGGAGGAAAGGGAAGGTGGAAAGCGATATAATCATATTTTAATTAAAAATTGTACTAATCTTTCTCTGCGCTAAGCTCACATAACCTACACTAAATTTATCCCCCTCCTTTGGAGCCTTCTACTTGTCAAAGTGACCCACACTTTCCTGAGGTATCATGCTGAGACTTGTTATTTTTTTTCCAGTCTTGTCTAGGAACCATTTGCACTGACAGATGCAGTGGAGCTGAGAAGTATTCCTCCTACTGCACTTGAGAAAAGGACCAGACAACCTAAATTTCTCCAAAGAGCCTACATTACTGTGTTACGAACAATTCACTGATTGGCCTGCTAAAGCTGACTGCTACACGCTACTGAAGAGAAGCATGGACCTAAGAGAAGAAAAATCAAGTTCATGGTTGGTCACCATTCACCTTTGGATAAGAATAAAAGATAAATAAAAACACCTTGCAGTCATTTGTTTCTTGTAACAACACTCCCTTTTGCAGGCTGGAAGCATTAGCTAATACTTAACAATCCAATTTCTAGTCATTGGCCATGCAATAATGTGACTTCTAGAATATTAAAAATATTTAACTTTAGAGAAGCTATGGCTCAGAGGATCAAGCCCTTGTCATGCAAGCATAAGATTCTGAGGTAGAATCCCAAAAACTGAAGTAAAGCTTGTCACTATACTATAGTCAGACTATTCTGCCTAATGTTTCTACCTTGGAAAGATCGAAGATGCTGACAGAACAATCCCCACAGGTGATTGAGGGCCTGCTAGTCTAGCAGAAAAAAAACAAAAAACAAAAAAGACAGTCTTAAATAAGGTAGAAAGCAAAGAGCAATATTTAAGGTCACCCTCTGATATCCACATGCATCTTACACCATACACAAGCATGCACATACACATGCATTTCTTAAGGTAGGGAATTCCTGTTTGTTATTATCAGGAACCAGTGCAGCAGATAGGCTCCTAACCCAGCGACATCACACATAGGCGCCAAGACCCGGAGCATCTGTGACCATGACAACTGCCATACATTCCCAGAATCCACTTGGCTCACCTCCCACCTTTACCTGCGAGCAGTTGTGTCACTATCCACATAAAAGGAAGACCCCTCTGACCTACCTCTCCCCCCCTCCCCTTCCTCTTGGCCACCACCTTTGCACTCTTCCCTCACAATAAACCCCACGTAGAGCTGTATTGGCCTGATGTGGTCTGTCCAGACGTGAGCTGCAATTCCAACACAACACTATTTAACTATTTATTTTAATATTTAATTCTTATGTTAAATAAAAATAACTAAAAATGAACCCCCTTTTAGTAAGTCATGCTACCTCTGTAGAAAACTGCTCCTTAGGTGGGAATTCTTGCTACTTTTCTCTCTTTACCTTTTTTATTTTTTTTTCACTTTATTACATCTGAACACTAAAATACTATTTCTACAATCAGCTCTCAGAGACACACATCTAAGTACTGTGCAATGCGTTGGTTGCTATGGTTACCACCATCTGTTAAAAGTTCTGAGTTCACAGGCATCTTAACACACCTTTCTCAAATACCCAACATAAAGTCACTGCTGAGAGAAACTTGAGCACTCTTGTATTCATTTTCACATCTCACATTGGATAGCTTAGGACAGCAAAGGGTGAGGGTGTTTTTAGTAGGCACTAGATTGTTCTAAAATGGAAATTTGGATGAGCTCATGTTGATTAATCCAGTGATTTAACCACAACTTTGACTTGAACAGGGAATGCAGTCAGCCTTTCTGAAGGTCTTGTTTATCTTCTTGAAGCAGATATTCCTTTCATGAGCACAGCAGATTTTTGCTTTAAAAAGACAAGTAGTGGTTGCAGCAGGAAAATTTATCTTCCTAGGCATGTACTGTTTACATGTATCTTTTGAATACCTTGAGAGCTTCCATATTCTGGCTACCGAGGAAGTCCCTAAGGATGCTCTTTTGCTCCTTCTGCTATTTAGTTCTACATTGTTCACTTGCTGTTACCTAGGTTTCTTAAAATAAGCTTCTTTACAAGATGTATAAATTTCACACTTCACAGTTCATCTTTCTAAGTGTCAGATGGTTTACTTCTTCTAGGAGACCCTTTCGCTGATCATGTAGTAAACTACTCCAAAGTAGTTCACTCTCATCTTCAATTTGGACACTCCAAAGGATTCCTAATTCACTAAAATTTCTTTTTATTTAGCTTCCTTTCCTTCTTCATTGCCCAACAGCCTCTAACGTACCATGATTCATGCTATAAACTCTGTTGTAATGTAATTTCGCAGAAATTACTAAAGATTTCCACCACCAAATGCAAACGCGATAACTTCCCTCTTACCCCACGCTGACTGATTGGATCACTGGGTTTTGTAACGCTCTACTCTTCTTGTAACACCCCTCTTAGATCTAATGCTGTCTTTTTACATACTGATTGCTTAATCATATCTGACTGGACAAATACTGATTTTGCATCTACTATTGTCCTGCTCATCCTTGAAGATGAAACAGTCAATAAAATTGACAAAATTCTTATCCTCAGGATGCTAGAGAGAAAGGAAATTCAACAATAAGACAGTTAGGAAGAAATTAAGGACAAATAGTACAGCACAATACAAGCAAATAAGAACTGCATATCATCTACTTCTGGGTGCAAGGACGTCTTTCTCAAGCCTTTACATCTGCAATCACACGCTGTTTTCACTGTGTTTTATTCTAAGAAATATCTCTCATAAGAATAATGAGACATTTTCTTTGTAGCCCATCCTGGCTCAGATCAGACCACTGGCCTTCCTCAGTCTCTCCAGTGTTGGGAAGAGAGGTAGACCACCCCACATATAGGCTTTAGTTATCATTTATTTGTGCTGTTATATTAACGTCTCCTTGCTGATGATGCTTGTATGAGAGAAGTGGATTGGAGAAGAAAAATTCAAGAAGAATATTTAACAGTTTAAAACCCTCCCATTCATTAAAGTTGAGTTTCCATACAGAAATTAAATGGATGCCAGTTGGCTTCAATTAGCTATGATACACTCCACTGGATATAAGTAAAAATATGGTGAAAATTCATCTTTATATAATTAACATTGGTAATGTGTTGACATTTTTATCTGTATTAATGTAAGATGAAAAAATGCTTCAATCAAAGAAAACTGTTTACACTAATATTTCAAGAGAATGCTCTGACCAAAATGTTAGAAGCCATATGAAACATGTATTTACTTAAATTTTGTTTGTAATCAATAATGTGATACATCAGAGGATCCCTCCATTCTCAAGGTAGTTAAAATCGACAAAATCTCAGCATGCATCCTTTAGAAGACATAAATTATACAACCTAAGTTCATATTAACCTTTGATAAAGTCTGCAATCTAGCCTTTCCCTTTAATAAGCCAGAGTGATTCCATATGCTTCATTCTGATTTGCAGAGTAAATGTGGTCTCTTACTGAGCAACCCAATAGTTCATTAAAACTTTGGCAAATATTAGCCTGATTCGTTAAGACTTGTCATAACTCTAGGCATTTCCTGGATCCATTTAAAAAATCTGGATTGTCCTCATCTTTAGAAATTTAGTGTGTGTGTGTGTGTGTGCGCATGCGTGCGTGCATGTGTGTGTTTTTTCAGAAGGCAGTTTGGGATGGACTCAGAGATGGAAGAGCACATGTATGCTTAAGGTCTCTATGATGAAGATGAACTCCAATATAGCTTTCTTCCAGATGTTTGTCCTCATGTTTGTGTCTGTCTCTCAGTCTGTCTTCCCCTACCCTCCCTTTGTCTATTCCCCCCTACCTATTCCATGAGATCCTAATATTTAAAAAAAAAAATACTAGTAAACACCAAGCATAATAATTAAAACAATAAAATAATCAACATATTCCTTTTGTTTTATTGTTGATTTCTTTACAATTTAAAAAGAAGCTGAACGAGAACACTATGCATGAATTCCTCACGTTTCTCAAGCCTGTAGAGAGAAGAGAAATAGGATGGGCATATTTTATAGAGTAGGACAAACAAGATTTACAAGAGATCAAAACATCCGCATGCTTACGGTGGAAGGAAATTACAGATTTCAGGAACAGAAGACACTTGGAGACTAATGGCAGCTGCTGAAGACATAATGATTGTTATGGAAGAGAGACCCCACTGAGAGGCAGCAATGTACCATGGACATGCACAGGACCTTAGTTTTGTTTTGTTTTTTATAATTTTCCCTCACAAGATCACATTAGATTATTACTATGTGAATCTTTTTAAACTTAGTTTGAAAGATTTTTTCATATATTTCCATCATCATAGTTTTCCTTTCCCCTAACTACTCCCAGATCCTTCCCACCTCCGGACCCACATAACTTCATATGGAAGAACCGTGATTTGATCTATTTGGCACAACTTTTACAAGAAAATCTTTATAAAGACATCAAATAGCTAAAATGTCAAGATGGAAAATAATATGCATTAATGGCTTGTATCATGACATCAGAAAGAATAAAGCTTCACTTGTCATGAGCAAATCTGGGTAAGATACACCCGCCACCTAACCTCAGCACCCTTTTTATGTCTGAGGCTATTAATTACTTAGAAGGACGCACATGAGTATGTAGCACCTAATGATGTTATGAGTGCCTAAAGTGATTTGGGCACTTAGAACATCTTTACAGACAGGTAATTCAGATAATGTACATATAAGAGGAGGCCACGCACAAAACCAATGCTCGTCTGACATCAATGTGAAATAATCTTCAAACAAGCATTAATAGCTCTGGATGGTCATTTTCAGGCTTCTACCATCAGGCAGAATCAGAAAGAGGAATTCGACTTGTAGGTGTTTCACCTGTCAATCCCTCTTCAACTATCTTCTAGTTTAAAAGCTTAAACATTCCTCTTTAGTCACAGCACCAAAACCTTCAATATATTGCCTAGGACCAGCTCTGATTCTACATGAAACATTCTACCAGTTCTCAGTGTTCTTCATCATCCAAAATGGCAAGTGTGTGAAAGAAAAATGCATACACTATATTTAAAGTCTTTTTTTATACATCACTATGCATAACAGAAATGATTGGGCTATTAGAGTAGAGACTGTACAGAGTAGTTTAAGAAATGCCCAAAACAATAATTCTTAGTGAAATTTGAAATGGATTGATAATGAGCTGGCAAAAACAAACAAACAAATGAAAACATTTATTCTAAATATTCTCAGGCTTAGTATAGATCCAAACCATCAAGGACATTTCAAAATGTGCTTTGGAAGAGACAGGTGGTAAACATGACATGGGGTCAAGAAGATTAAAAGTAGATAGGAAGCAAAAGATATAAAGTATAAAGAAACCACAAAACACACATATGTTAGCGGTATCTTAAATATGGTTGGATAATCTGTCATCAAAAACAGTGAACAAAAAGAAGCAGGCTGCATCACTGACCATAAGACAATGCTACTGGAAGCCTCAGTCTGCAGATGGAGCAAAAGAGAAAAGAGAATGTTTCTATACATAAAAGAATTGTTTAGGACGCTATTTACATAGAAACTGTCATAAAGATAAATATAACAGTATATACAGAGGGTAGAAATATATTATAAATTTACCGTCAATTAATTTTCAGCAAACAGGTTAAGAGCACACAATGAGGCAAATGGTACTTTTTATTAATGGCGCTTGCAAAGCTGGATACCCAAGCGCCAAGAAATGAAATTAGGCACATTATGCACACACATATCAAAATGAATTTTACATATATCTCTCTCTCTCTCTCTCTCTCTCTCTCTCTCTCTCTCTCTCTGTGTGTCTGTCTGTCTGTCTGTCTACTTCTCTGTCTCTGTCTCGATCCCCATCTCAAAACAAACAGAAAAGAACAACTATATTAGACCTTAGTGTAAAATTCTAAATAATGAAACTCCTAGAAGAAAGCATAAAGGCAAAGTTTGGTGACATTGGTTTGGAGAAGAATCTTTTTATATCATAGCAAAAACAAAGATATTTAAATAAGACTTCAAAGAAAACAAGAGCAAAGGCACAACCTACCAAATGGGAAAATATACTGGGATGGGAAAATTTATTTGAAAACAATTTACATAATATTTGCTGTTTAAAAATGTATTAGTGATTCAATTCAACCATGTGCAACAAATAAATTAAAACTTAACAAAATAAACAGCAATGTGTCTTTTAAAATGCTTTCAGGTTTACTAATGATGAAAATCTGCAGATAATGTCACAGTGAATTTTCACTTCACAGTTTCTACAATGTCTAAGTCCTAATGACTATGAGGGAAGGAGAGGTACCGCCATGGAAATGTAAACTAATGGATGAATTATGAAAAACAGTATGCAGAGTCTTACATTAATAACAGACATGCTACATGATCCCAAAGTTAGATGCAAGCCTCATTAAATTACAATCAGTAATTTCAAGAAGTACTTGTTCTTAATGTTCATAAAAATACCATTCACAATAGTAAAGACATGGAGCCATCCTAAGAATTCACTGATAACATGAACAAGCAAAGACTATGTAGCACATTCACACAAGGAATTATATACAGCCTTTAGGTAAAAAAGATGTCTTGTTATTGTCAACAATATGGGTGAAGTCAGAGGACCTTATGTTTTTTGGAATATGTGTAGAGGCAGCCAAGGCAGGGTTACTAAGTCAAGACTTGCTCAAAATAGGCATTTGCCTTTGTTGCTTACAGAGAGAGAGTATAAGTTAGAAAACCACTGCTCTAGACCAAAATCTATCTGTCAGCCCGTCTGTCTGTCTGTCTATCATATATATATACATATATATATATATATAGAGAGAGAGAGAGAGTTGTTATTAACTTAACCTATAATACTAACAGTGAGGAAAAGAAGTACTTGCTGTATTCAGATAGATAAAAAATGATGACAAAAAAAATCAAGAGAAATATCAGGACTTAAGGCAAGAAATCTACCAAAGAGTGGACGACCTCAATCTTCTATAAAAGATCTGATTTCATGCTCATAATCAATTTTAATGAGATATAAAAGGAAAAGCAATTTAATATCTTGTCTACACACACACACACATGCATAACAATTTCACTTTCTAGATGTTCACATTTGGCTCTCCTTGGAGACTAGCCTACTTCTGAACACTTTTCCCCATACTTCTTACACCTGGGTCCACACCTCCTTTCTTACCATCCCATTCACACATAAACAGAGAAACTTTTCCCATTATTATCACTCACTTTTCACATATGCTAGAAGACATTTGTTAATAGCTAAATAGATTCTTTTATTGGTATGAACAATTCTGTACCAAATGGACATGAAGTCAAAAGAACTGGCCTATGTACATTCAAAAACTGTATTTCCCCCTGCTGATGGTAATTTTGACGACCATGGCTTATGTGTGAGTTACGTGTGAGAATCCTCACAGTTAATTTGGACATAAGCTCCTAATGTTCAAGTCTTCCACTAGGTAGTCTCACCTACTCAGGGACAATAGTGAGGTAGAATTGTGCACAGGAAGGAAGAGGAAAGGAGATCATAAGCGATTAGATTCCCCACTTGACATACTTCCTTCTTCCCCCAAGTGAGTAGATGGTAGAGTGAGGGAGTGTATCAACGTACAGCAGGTGGTGTGTGCTCTGGTTTCATAGAAGGAAATTACAACGTCGGACTGTGAGGAACTGCATCTTTGTCCTTAGCCTTCCACGTCCGTAGCCACACCCTCTAGACTACCATAATATCTACCCAACAATACTGATGGACACTGTTCCAGACACTGAAACATCTGTGTTTTATTTCCTCTGTCCTCCTATTGGTCAGCTAGCATTCTCCCTCCATCTTCTGTTTTCCTTCTTAATGCAGGAGTCAGTGAACTCCATTGCTAAAATGTTCTCTGCATTATATTTGTTTTTAACAAATTGAGATACAAGCTCACTTTGCATTCCAGGTTGGCCTCAACCTTACCCCAACTTTCCTATCCCAGCCTCTCCAGTGTTGGTATTACAGGGCATCAGAAAGTGTGCTTCCTGCTGAGGCAGTTTCCTCTTGTGTTTATAAACACTCTCTGTCTCCACTCACTGACTGTCTGAAGGGTTACTCTATGCCACTTGTCTCTATACTGGCAATTTCTTCCCGATCTATGAAGCACTGGCCTTCTTCCTAACAATTACTAATGTTAAGAATTTCTAGGTGATAGTAGCAGAGTAATAAACAAAATATATGGCTTCTGAGCAATCCTCAGAACCAGCCCTGCCTCAGTTTCACCAGGTCATCAAATATGTAAAATTCTGTTTTGTACCTACCTAAATTACATTTCTTGTCATGATCAATTGGCTAATGATTAACTAAGACCAATTTTCCTATAACACAAGCTGTGCCTAAACAAACTCAATAAATAAAAGAACTTACTGCTTGGCTTCCAAAGTAAACTCCTAATCCCTATTATTCATGCTGAAAATGTCTTTGGGTAACAGTGAGAAAAGAAGAAATTAAAAAAACAATCACTTAGACCAGTGGTTCTCAACCTTCCTATTGCTGTGATTCTCTAATACAGTTCCTCCTGATGTGGTGACCCCAACCATAAATTTATTTCTTTGTTATTTCATAACTGTAATTTTGCTACTGTTACAGATCATACCACAAATACATATAATACTTGATATGCAACCACCAAAGGTATCACAACCCACAGATTGAAAACTTCTAACCTAGAGGTTATCCAACCCACTTGCATAAATACTTCATGTAATATTTGCTGAGACTGTGATAAACCAACTTAAAATCTAATTATCATATCTATCTGGAGTCAACATATAAAGTCTAAGGTTGCAAGCAAAACTAAGGACTACGCACCTCATTCCCATATTTGCCCTTACACAATTTGCCATTATTTCTAAACCCTTAATGCCTGCATAAACAAAAAACAAAACAATACAACACAATAGCAACAACAAAAGCAGTTTGTCTGTAAGAAGGCTGAAATATTTTCTCCTCAGTCCATGCATGATTAAGGAATATATATAACTGATACTCAAACTCTGTTTTCCAAAGAAGTTAAAGAATGGGGTTGCAGACCACATGGGATAGGATCTTCTAGAACTCCTGTAGAAACCCTGTAGAACTAGGGGAAAGAAAAACTGAAACAACATAAAGGGAACTCCTTGCAAGCCACTGCTGTCACTAAGGGAGTGGTAATGTCAAGATGCCCTGCCAGGCAAGAACAGCCCTCAAGTTAGCATTTTCAATCTGCTTCACAATAAAGGGAAGGTGCCTTGCCACCCAATTGGCCACCAAACACATGCAAGTCAATTGATGTACATTACTGACCACTAGTAGACGGCTGGATAGGTTGGCTAGAACCAAATACAGAAGAGAGGGCGTGTAGGGTCCAAGTAAATGGGATGCAGGAATCCAGCATCCAGAAATGCCAGCCAGTGTATACAGGAGAAACAGCACAGGGGCACAGAGGGAAGAGAGATGTAATTACATCATCGTAAGTGCCAATGTTCCCAGAATATGAACACCCGATAAGTGCAAATCATCACATACAAGGTAGCAGGTTGCTATGGAAATGACGGTCTAATAGTGTACCTTAATCTCAATGAAAAGCTGCTTTATCTTGGTGTTCAGATTAGACATATTACATTGTACTGGTGAGATGCTCCCCTTTACCTGTTAACTTATCTAAGAAGCTATACTGCTCAGTTATGAAGCAAATGTAAATCTAAGTACTGCCTGGAAGGCATTTCCTGAATGTGATTAAATTCCATAACTAGGGGTTGGAAAGATGCTTCATTGGTTGAGAATGCTTTGCATTCTAATGAAAGAAAGAAAGAGAGAGAGAGAGAGAGAGAGAGAGAGAGAGAGAGAGAGAGGAAGAAAGAAAGAAAGAAAGAAAGAAAGAAAGAAAGAAAGAAAAGGTGTGGATTTGAGTGGGTGGAGGAGCTGGAAAAATCTAGGAAGAACTGGGGGAGGAGAAACTGTCATCAGAATACATTGTATGAAAGAAATGTATTTGCAGTTTAAAAATAAAAATAAAACGATTGCTTACTGCTCTTGAAGAGAGGATGGTTCAGTTCCCAGAACCCACTTCAAGTTGCTCACAAACCTGTAACTCCAGGTCCAGAGGATCTCCTATTTTCTGGGCTCCATAGTGAGCTGGTGTGCATGTAGAATACATAAACTCAAGCAGGTGCACGCATGTACACACACACACACCACATAAATAAAATTGTTCTTAAAAAATAAAGTAAAATCCACAATTAGTGTTTTCAAAAGAGAATTTTCTAAAGAGACTTTTGGGTGGGACTTTTCAAAGACATAGCCAGATGAGCCTAACCCTTGAGAGACTGGAGGCCACAGGGAGTGGAGAGGCCTGGTAGGGGTGAGGGTGGGGACAGCCTCTTGTAGACAGGGGAAGAGAAATGGGACTAGGAACTGTGAGAGGAGGACCAGGAAGGGAGCAATGGCTGTATTGTAAAAAGGTAAAAGTAATAAAAACATATACAAACAAAACAAAAGAAAAGAAACAAACAAGCAAACAAACAAAAAAAGACATAGCCAGGCTGACAAACTTGTAACCATTTTGCCTCAACTGGCAAATACAGAGACCAGCAGTCAGCCATTACACATGCGCGCGCGCGCGCGCGCGCGCGCGCGCGCACACACACACACACACACACACATACACACACAGAGTGAGAGTGCAAGAAAGCGAGTGCGTGAGACAGAGAGAGAGAGAGAGAGCTTTAAAATATGATGTCTCCATCAAATCCCTTCCCTCAGAGCTTAGGGAACCCCATGGAAGAGGAGCCTAAATGAAACCCAAGAAAATAAAGGGAAGGACATAAGGACATGATTGCTGTCCCGTACCCTCCTGGGTACAGTGGAGGAGAACATTTACTATAGATGCAAGGGAGACATAATCAGAGGCAGAAACATCCTGGAGAGTTCAGAGGAAACATGACCACACTGAGTCAGGTTATGTGAGGATAGGCAGAGGGGATAGAAGAGAGGAGCCGAACCAAAAGGCCAGGAGAGCAAACACTACACAAAAGTTCCAGGTAACCAAAATGACTGGATTGTATAGAAAAAGGCAACTGGACTAAGGGCAGCCTGTCTCCCGGGCTGGAGAAATTTTGGCTAAGGGGCAGGGTATGCAACCACACCTTGTAATAGGTAAGGACTGAGGGGTGCTAAGAGAACCTGGTGATCAGGTCTACTTTGATATGTTAAACAGACACCTCAGATGTACTTTTTCCCAGGGTTTGAGATGTAACAGGGGCAGAGGGAGTATAAGAACCAGAGGTGATGGAGGACACCAGGAGAACAAGGCTCTCTAAATTAACTGAGCGAAGCTCATGTGAACTCACAGAAACTGAAGCAGCAACTAGGCCCTGCACAGATCTGTACCAGGTCACCTGTGTATAAATTATATTTCAGCTTAGTAATTTTAAAGGACTTCTGAGTGTGTAAAATTTTGGGTCTCTGATTCTTGAGCCTTTTCTTGGGGCTTATTTTCCCTTCAATCAGTTTGCCTTGTCCAATTTCAATGTGATGGTTTTTACCTTATTATATTTTGTTATGTTTTCTTGTTATTGTTTGAAGCCTGATCTTTTCTAATGAGACACAGAAAAGCAGTAGATTCAGATGGGAGGGGTATTTTGGAGGAACTAGGAAGAGTGGGGAAAGAGAAGAGTGTATATTGGGATATATTGTACGAGAAAGGAAATCTATTTTTAATAAAAAAAGAAAACAAAACAAAGCAAAATCAGAACCTGATGAACCTCAGCCTTAAGAAAGGAGCTTCAGACCCTGCTCCAAAAATCAAGACTCTCCCAGAAGGTCTGCCTTGTGGACTGGGGACTTGCCCAAGCAATACTTTACAGTCTATCTCCTAACACAGATCTCTTACCAGGTCTGTTTCTCTTCCTGAAATGTGACGTGAACAAACGGGGTTTATAAAGAAGATTAAATAGTGGCTAAGTTGAAACATATTACATTTTGATGCATATCAGATTCATAGCATGATTTTTCTCAAGAATGAGTAATAATCCCTATGTTTTTAAAAAGGCTTCCACCTTGGTCCCTCTTTACCTTAAAGAGGGACCACTCATCCTGTGCTCTATCCTTTCAATCACAACATAAAGCCCTTTAGCAATTCCATCTTTGATAATCAACAAATCAGTTCAAACCCTGCTATTTGAGGCTCGTTCTGATGATGCAGCACTTCCTTCAGGTGAAATGAACACTTGCTTGGCACTGTGTTTCCTGCTAGGATTTAGGCTCTCCAAAGATGGATCCCTGCTGTCTCTTCATTTAAGTATTCTCTATCTAAGGCATCTTGTGTGTACTCAATGCACAGACATTGATTGAATACATAAACATAAAAGGCTATTTTTTTCAAAAGCCTCAAATTCAAATTTTGAATATGATTTGAAAGTATCTGCATTTAATAACTAACACTTAGATGTATCTTCCAGAGAATAATTGGTTAGGAATCGGAATGAAGAATTGAGGAATAAGAGTGATAAGTATTTAGTTTTGCCTGTGTGAAAAGTCATTCAATTTCATGAAATTCTTTTTACTGAATATAACCAAATCATACATGCTAACAGTGACCCCAACTAAAGAAAACATAATACGGCTGTTTGCAAATTTTACTTGTATACAGAATTATAGGTTTTATGGCTCTGGAAGACAGCTAAGTGGCACATTTTTCTTATATTCTTAATAGAATTTTAGACTCTCTTTGGAAAGAATAATTCATCTTGTAACTGAAGATATTAATTTGGAAGTTAAATTTTGGTAATGGGAATACAGGGAGCTGTAACTAATTTAATAAAAATATACAGAGACAGTCTGAATATTAACCAAATTCTAGTTCTTTGGGAGAATACAGCTGAGTCTGAATATCAATTACCACACTGAAAAAAGATATTATATTGTATATGGATCATGATATATTAAAAGATAAAGAGATAATACACTATAACCTTCTCCTAATTTTACAAATTTAACAGAGCACGAAAGAAATATGCCTTATAGAGCACCCCATGAGAGAGGGGTATTCAGCCATTTCATCTTTTATTTCTTTTGTCAGTGGACAAAATTATAAAATATATCATCAACTTCACCATACAAAACTCAGAAATAGGTAAACACCCTTCAAGTAGATTTTATGCCAATTATGTATCATAATGCTTGTATTTGTGTTCAACAAATTATTAAATCGTTTATATTTAACAAGACAAGTACCTTCATTGGATCAAGAAACATTTCATGCATAAAGTAGACTAAAGAACTTTAAAATAATTTAAAAATATATTTTATGTTTGATATTTAGAAAATAATCTTAGCAGTCTCTATCACTAATACTAAGGCATCCAATGAATCTTAAGAATCTACTAGAATGGTTGTTAATTGCTCCTGGATCAATAATATGGCATGAGTCACTTGGTATAAAATTTGACTAAAAAATAAAATTTAACTTTAATCAAGTTTTGAGATGATTATTCAAAAAATAGAGAGAAAAGTTTATATTTTCATATTGTATTCCAGGCTTGATAAAATTAGATAGAATGATAAAATATAAAAATCTACAAGCAAAATATGCTCATCACTTCATAGTATGAACAAATTCAAGTAAAATCTAGTCAATCTTATCTAGGAGAAAGGCAGATTAAAACAGTAGAATGAAGCACAGTTTATTTTAAAATTTTCTTTATTGTTAACAGTTTCAATTATAATATATTTAAAAATAGATTTTCATGCACACGTGTCATGCACGTTGATCAAATTCTCTCCCTTTTCACTACCCCACCACCCTTACTTCTCCTTCTCCATTTCCCCATCACATGCTCTTTGTTTTGCTTTGCTTTGGTTGTTGTTGTTAGTGTTAAACCCACGAGTCCACTGAGTAATGCTTACAAGTGCATATGTGCATGGCTATAGGACTATACTGGAGCATGCATAGCCTCACAGGACCCACAACGTGAAGACAACTCTCATTCTATTTTATACTGACCAAAACAAATACCTTCTTTCCCATAAAATTCTTTGTACTGTCACATGACCTTCTACATTAGGAATATGTTCCACCTACTTTTAGGATCTGTACAAGGAGCTAATATATATTAGAACATCACTATTATATCTTGGCAGCCAAGTCATCAGTAAGCACAATGTCACTGTAACTCATACAATCTGTATGTCCCTTTAAGTAATAGGTTTCAATTCATAATTTAACCTAATAAATTTACCAAGCTATTTAGACTTACTGAGCATAAGCCAGTTACTCCACAATTGCTAAATTCATGCTCTTGTTGCATTAATGCAATAAGAATGTCTTCTTTCTCAAAGAATGTCCTTTTTCTAACTGTTTCTGTAACATTTGGCACCGTATTAGATACCATAATAGACATCATACTAAATTCTGTGTCACTTCCAACCTGTCATTTAAGTAATCTGACAGTTTGGAAATTGCGCAAATGTAACTTCATTAATAAGTTCATTGAGACCTAAGATTTGTATTTGCTACTTATCAGCCTGGAACTAAGCGAAGAGCATAAATGAGAAATTACTGAAACAAAAATCTCTGTCCATAATTAGAAGAGAAATCAAAGGAGTGATTAGCAAGACTTGATAAAAATGTCTTTAACTACATAATGAACTATGAACATATAGTGACTGGTACCACCTGGGGCTAGATATTTCTCCATGAACAATCTGAAGGAATATGTTAGGTTTTATTAAAAAAAAAAAAACACACACAAAGGAGATAATTAGTAAAAAGTATAGATAGATGACACCACACCCAGACACACGTCATGACCCATAACTAACTGAGCTAATATGTTTTTCATTGCTCAGCAAAACACTGGACACAAGCTAATTATTTGAGTTTTTTAATCTGCAGTTCTGGAAGTTGCAAATATAAACAATATGACATTGGCTTTATCATGGGACTGCTGGCTTTGTCACAAAAGGAAAATTACAAGAGAGAGACAGAGAACTCACTTAAGACAAGGAAGAGTGCTTAAGACCCTAGTTCACCCCTTTATAATCACTTTCTCTGTTAAGAACAGTTTACACTTAGGAACATGGCATCAGCAGCTGTGGATGCCTGAACAGGAACTGCAAGGAAAACCGCCAGTCAACACTGCCCTATGGAAGCAGGAGGGGCTCACAAGCCTCTATTCCAAGCTGAGGAGCTATCTATTTTATAGTTGGTAGTTTCTGGTATCAGTTTTCTTTAAGGATGTGGCCTCTGGTAGGCTGAATATCCTCCAGTGGGTGACTTCTCAATCACTTACGAGTCATGAGCAACACAAATTAAACTTAGTAGGTTGTCTATTTATCTGTCACAGAAAGAGAGAGAGAGAGAGAGAGAGAGAGAGAGAGAGAGAGAGTATATGAGGTTGAGGGGGTGGATCAGGGAAGATTTCGGGAGAGTTCTGGGGAAAAGATATGACCAAAACATACTGTAGACATATATAAAAGTCTAAAGAATAAAAGTATTATATATAAAAAAATAACTGTTCTCATTTGAAAGGCAGGTATTAATCACCTCAGAAGGCAACCACTCCAATGTGTCCCCAAATGCTACCCTAGGGCTCTTAGAACCAAGCCTCTACCACACACTCTTTTGGGAGTCTCATTCAAACCATATGTAAGGCATAGGATGTAAGATGCCATAGTGTTGTGATCTGTCAAAGGTAAGGGTATGGGTTATATACATATTAATTAGATCAAATAAAAAGGGTTCATTTTAAGAATCATGGGTATTTTTTAATTTGAAACAATTTTAGCTTTAAGTTGAATGATTATAAGCAGAGGTTTAAAGTCAAATTGGCAGACCAGCCAACTGAGCCTGGAGTTGAGACTCAGTTCCCCACAACTAACAGGAAAAGAGAAATTATCATAGATTCAAGTGAATGAATGAAATGATGTTTCTCCAACCTCCACTCCAAAGTCGTTGACATAAACTACAACTCTGTAGTACAAAAGAGCAGGATAGTACAGACGTGGTTACAGGACACTCAAAACAGTCCACACTGAGGATCCACAAGGTATTGTTACCAGAAAATCCTAGAAAGTCAGATGCTTGGATGTTCAAATCTGTGAAGTACAATGTCCACAATCATTTGAACATATTCTTTTCTATGTAGTAACTATCCCATTTATATGATGTATTATTAAATTATTTCTTATAGTACAACTGCAACCATTATACCTGCTATATAGTTTATGAATATTCAGAATTAATGCAATTTTTCTGGATTATTCAACCTGTGGTGGTTGGTTTAATCTGACTCAGACAGGTAGGGTCTGTCTACCTGTCCACCTCTTTTTTTTTCTTTTTTACAAATAATTTTTACTATTATCAGAGAACTATGTATATAAAATAACAATATTTTATGGTGCTGTTAGCCTAAATTTTTAATCTGAACTAATACAGATAAAAGTACATGCAGTTAAATCAAAACATTTTAATTATAAGATCTGAAAAAATGTATAAATTAGTCAGCATTTTAGTTTTGAACTCAACACAGTCTAAGATTTATGGATTCTGACAGTGCTGCAGGAAGGAATCTTATCAACTATGACCTCAGTAGAATACCATTAAATAATATATTTCTCTAGAAAATGCTTAGCATTAATGATAGTCTCAGATGTATGTGGACCATAAATATAAATGTACACTGAAAGTGTCTGTGATGGCCAATCTTCGTTGTCTATTTGACCACATCTGGTATTAATACATAAAAGACTGGGCATACCCATGAGGGATTTTTTTCTTAATTAGGTCATTTAAAGTTGGAGGACCTGCTTCTAGTCTAGATCTTTGAGGGGGGAAGGTCCATCTTTAATCTAAGCCATAGGTTTTCTGGCAGCCTGTATAAAGGACATGGAAGAGGGATGCTTACTCTCTCTTTGCCTGCTTGCTCTCACTCTCGCTATCACGTGTAATCTCACTGACAATAGAGCCCTCTTTATGGGAATTCTGACATATACTGAGAAACATCTGAGACATTCAGATTTATGGACTAAGCACCTATAGGATTCTTGGACTTTCATTCATAGGCAGTCATTATTGGATTAGCTGAACCACAGACTGTAAGTCATTCTAATAAACCCCTTTTCAATAGATAGATTCTTCTACAAGTTCTGTTCATCTAGAGAATAGATTTATACATCACCAAACAGCTAAATGTTTATAATTAAAGGAGGAAATGCTGTATATGTTATGTAGCCTTTCACCGGACTTCACACAAGTATTGTTATTCTGAATCATGTTAAATAAGAACATTTTTATGAGAGTTTAAAGGGAATTTGAGTTTATGCACTGGGAAGATAGATTAGTTCAAAATATTACCATTACACAAACAAAATGTTCACGACCTAAGCACATGTTTTACCACTGAATAAAACCTGAATTTCCTAGATTTTTTTTTCATTTTGATAACTTTGTGTTTATTATGTTTATCCTTATCAAACTCTACCTGAAGCCCAAGGATTAAATGTAAGAAATGGTTCATATTCGCTCGGTGCCGATAAATGGTGGACTAAGGTGTTTCAGCAATATTTCAAAATAAGAGGTAAAAACATTGCTTATTAGATGTTAGCTATTGTTGAATCAAATCTCTCTATCTTTCCATCAATCAATCAATCTATCTATCTATCTATCTATCTATTTACATAAGTAAATGTAAATGCTTATGTTTGTATAAATACACAGATACATACCAAGGGCTTATCTCATGTAGTTAAAGAAAGCTTACTTTACATGTAGCATATTCTTCAGTCACATTCCAAACGTCTGTATATTGCCTCTATTTTGCATGTCTGTGTTAAACAACATTTTTCATTTGTGTTCTTACTTTATAAATGCATTCAGTTCAAGAAATAACAAATTTTTCAGGCTCCATATCCCCCATTGCTAGGAGTATTACTTAGGGACACCCTCATAGATTACTGTGAGTCTCCATTATCCTAGGTTTCTAGCTCAACCCAGGGATACAGATACCATTCACATTCCACTTGTCTCTCCCTCAGCCTCCCCTCCTTGTTGATCCTTCCTGTTCTCATCACTACCTCCAACTCCTATCTACAGTCCATGTCACCCCTTGAAATCACCTTGTTACTTAGCTTCTTTGGGTCTTTGATTGTAGCATGATTATCCTTTATGTCTAATATCCACTTATATGTGAGTATGTTCCATGTTTCTCTTTCTGGATCTGAGTTACCATATTCAGGATGAGAGGGGTCTGGAGGAGAGGAGGGAGGAGAAACTGTGGTCTGGAAGTAGAGTTAATTAATTAATTAATCAATCAATTAACTAAAATTTCGAACCTTAAAATAAATAAACTGAAAATAAAATAAGCCTGCGTTTTCCCTAAAGAGTAAGATCTGTACTGCATATTCCCATAGTCATCAGTAAATGGTATGTGTTTATCATTTCACTAGCCAATACTATGGCTAAAGAGAAGATTGTGTTTTACAAAGTTAAAAACCTTAAAAATATTCAAGAAAAAAATTATCCTCCTCCTAAAGTATGAGATGAGCAAACTTAGATTAAGATTAGTTTACAAGACACTTAAAACGAATAGGAAAATTTATGCTTAATATGTTTTTAACAAGTACAATTTACAACACTTAAATGAAAATTAAATAGAGCATTGTTGCTATAAACTGTAAATTAAGCAGTAAGTATGATAAGATGTAAACTGTTTCATTAATGAAATCAACACTAAAAGGAATATTTGCTAATGCAATTAGTATCAATAAAGTAACCACTTTAAATATTCATCTTTGGGGCAAAGTGGGCATTTTACCACCAAAGGGCTCTCAGATAACACAAAAGCTATTCTATTGCTAGATTATATGTTCTCATTTTTTCCCACATCTCCTATGTATACTGGAAATGGTGTTAAAATATGAACATTAGTAATTTTACCAATCAGAAAATAAACACTCAAAATGCATGTATAGTTAATTTTTGTAAACCATTCATCACAGTTAGAATAGCATATTATATAGAAATATGCACAGCAATCTATTCTGTCATCTGAGTGGTCACTGAACATCTCCTCTATATTACTGAGAACATAAGAGTCTGCCTCTGAGAAATATCCAGAATGGGATGCTTCCATCCTAGTGGCCCTATAATGAATTTATGAAGCCTATTAAATAAATATAGTATGACCCAAAGATGCAAAACTAATATAAAAGCCAGTTATATTTGTATGCATTGTGGGCAGAAAGAATGACTTAAAAATAAACATATGGTAGCATGAAAGGAATAAAATTATTTATAAATAAACTTAATAGACTTCCAAGGCCTATAAAATGAAACCTCTAAAATATTGTCAAGGAAAATCAAAACATAAATAAAATAACATGATCCACATGTTCCGAGGGAAGAGCTAATATTGTTAGAACAGCAATCTGCCCCAGGATTCTACAATAGTACATTCATTAAACCCCAGCAAGATCTATTGTTAGTCTTTGTATAAGAATCCATGATCTTATATGAAATGACAAAAATTATAGAACAGTGTAAATAACTTTACAAGAAAGAATCAAGACTAAAATATTTTATGAATGAAGATAGAGTTACGGGTGTCAGGATCTGTCCTGTTTACATGAACCTGGACATACAGACACATTTAATTCGAAAGGAAAGCCAGAGAGTAAAATAAGGTACCTACATATAATCCACCTATCTTCAAAAGTTCTGGTATCTGCATATAAATCAGTTCATTGATAAGTGGTTTGCATCTTCTTGGACATTTCTTCAAAGGCAGTGTAGAAAGGGCTAGTACATAAAATCATCCTTAATATCATTATTTATTATGAAATAAAAACTAAAGCTACATGCAGTAGTCTCTCTCTCTCTCTCTCTCTCTCTCTCTCTCTCTCTCACACACACACACACACACACACACACACACACACACACTCACTAGCCACTGGTATAACTACACAAAGATTGGCTATAATAGCAAATCTAGCGCCTTAGTGTAGTGCATATGGGAATGTAAGAGTACATCTATGAGTTTGCTCACAAAGTTAAACTTAGCATTGTGACAACTTTCCCACCATACCACACAAACACACGTACACACATATTTGCACAAAGACTTAAATGTGAAGATTAGTGGGCACATACTTCTAATAACCACAAACTGATAACTTTTTCAATTTCACAACTGGTAACTAGACAAACAACTATAGACTGTCTGAACAATGACATACTACTTGGCAATAAAAAGACATGAACATTACAACATAGATAGTTATAGGATCATGCTGAATGTGTGAAGATTCTAAAGGCTCCACGTTATGATTCGTTATATAATCTACAGTGAGAGAAAGTAGACCAGGGACTACTGAGATGTGAATAAAGACTGATTTCACACAGAACCACAAAGAAATTTGAAGGAAGATATACATTGGTGCTTTGAATAAAAAATGGTCCCCATAGGCTTGCAGAGAACGATACTTTAGGAGGTATTAGAAGAATACATTGTTAGAAGAAGTATGTCAGTGGGGTAAGGCTTTGAGGGCTCAGAGGCTCAAGCCATTTCCAGTGTGGCATACTTTCTCTGCTGCCTGTGTATCAAGAGGTAGAACTCTCAGCCCCTTCTCCTTTACAGTGTCTGTCTTTCATACAACCATGCTTCCTACCATGACAATAACAGACTGAACATCTGAACTGGAAGCTAGCCCCAGTTATTCCTTTATAGAGATGTCATGGTTATGGTATCACTTTACATCAATAAAACCCTAACTAAAACAGGCATGTTCTTAAATTGAACACAGTAATACCATTCATACATATGTATATGTGGAGATGTATGCATATATGTTTCTACACACATACACATTTAGTTGTACATATGGTTACATATATTTCCTCACACATACCAAGTGAAAAGTTTATGATAGTAAATTTTATCATTGGTAAAATATATTTTAATGAAGTTGTTAAAACTCAATAAAAATATGCTTACAAAGAATATTATAAAATGAAAATGTCTAATGCAGTTAAACACACAAAATTAGTTCATGTATGTAAAACTTTGATTTGTTTTTGCAAATTTGTATTCTAATAATTTGGTTTTATGATACCATATTTTTTTATTTAAGTCTTGTTTGAGACATAAGAAAGTTTTCATTTAAAATGAGAGAGAATTTTTTTTAGTATTTAAAAAAAATAACATTAAACAAATGGTTACAGTTTTATTAAGGAATTTCAGTTTTGTGTTGTTCCATCTACTATAAAAGAAATTCTGATACATTAATTCATGTAACTACCATAAAAGTATTTAGTTATCTTACTATTTTTAGAAGGTATCTATGGGCTTTTAATTGGCAAATTAGAAAAAAAACCTTTCCCAATATATTATTATATGCCTGTATATATAAACTGTTTGTATACCTGTATATGTAGGCCTTCTCTGGTGGTTTGAATGAAATTGGCCCCAATAAGCTCATAGCGCATAGGGAGTGGCACAAGTAGGAGGCGTGGCCTTGTTGGAGTAGGTGTGTCCTTCTTGGAGGAAGTGTGTCAGAGAGGATGGGGTTTGAGGATTCAGATAGTCAAGCCAGCTCCAATTTCACTCTTTATTTCTGCTACCTGCCAACTCATACACAGAACTCTCAGCTACTTCTCCTGCAATGTGTCTACCTGTGTGCCACTATGCTTCCTGCAATGAAGATAAGACTATACCTCGGATCCCATAAACCAGTGCCAAAATTAAATGTTTTTCTCTATAAGAGTTACTGTAAGCATGGTATCTCTTCACAGCAATAGAAATTCTAACTAAAACAGCTACAAGGTACATTATGCATGCATATATATATATATATATATACATATATATACATATGTATATATATGTATATCACATTTTCCCACATATGATAATATCAAGAAATTAATTCATTTCATTTCATTGAAATTCATTATCAAATCTAACTAGAATCAGGGATTTCCTCTCTGAAATAAAAAATAACAAATAAAAATAATTTAAAGTCAATTTCAAATGGAGCCTGTCTTACCAACTATGTTTGACAATATCATCAAGATATTAATAGTCTATCATTTTTAAAGATTGTATACAATATGTAATTGTGTTTTTCGTTGACAAATTACCAAGGAACACTGATCTATCTCAGATGCTTTCTTACACAGTAGTGCCAGAAGGAAACCAGGGCAGCTTCTGCCTTCAACAGCCTCAGAATGGAAAACAGGTGCTTGCATAACTCCCAGAAAGAATTCTGCATATTTCATATTTAGAACATAAGAACTCTAAAGTTGTTGGCACATTAGGGTTTATGTAGTGCTGGATTCTTTTAACTCTTACTGGAAACTCCCAATGTTAAGATCCCTGAGGAAAAATTCTTTTATCTTTATTCTTCCAGTTTTTTAAAATATTTATTTGACTATGCACCGCTTCAGCTATGTTATCCTATTAACATCTATTGAACATATTTGAAAAGTTCCAACCAAAACTCGCACTTCAAATCACTGGGCTCTACATTCACCACCTCAACAAATGATGGATTCAAATATTTGGAAAGAAACTGTGTATGTGCTAAGCATGTACACATATTAGATAATTTCTTAATATTCATTAATAAAACATACTAACTATGCATATCACATATGTGTTGTAATATCTACTCTAGAAAATCTATATATGTATACATTGTATACAGATATTGCCATCCTATAGAAGGGGCTTGATCATCCATGTATTTGAGTATTTATGGGTGGATCTGCACCTAATCTTTCATAGATCTTGATGTATAACTCTGCTTTGGAAATTTCCTGTGTTAAGATTTATACCTCTCTTACTAAAGAAACACAGACATAACTAGGGTTGTTTTCATTTTCAACTCATGCCTATTATTCTATATGTACACAGGTAGACATTGTTGATAATGGAGTTGACTATATTTATAGCTAGTCTAGATGTTATACTTCTATGGATGTTGTAATCTCTAATTTCTCATATATCATTTTTACAAAAGATGGACATACCATTTACTTTTTACTAGTTTTGGGGGTATTATTTTATTCTTTTTCTCACATGTTAGGTTAAATATTTTATTGTCAAGTGTCAGTATCTATGAAATTGGGTGTATTTATTACAGGTGCCTTGTCTTCTCTGAATGTCAGACTATATATTTTTGGTGCACTAGCTTGTTTTATGATTGATTTGTCAGTTTTTCACACCTTCATTGCTTTTGAAAACAACAAAAAAAGGAAAAATAGTACAGAACTTTCACTTTGAAATTTGCAGCCTGAAGACAATCATTCGTTAACCTTTATTTATTGAATGTTCCTAAAGCAATAAAATTATCAGTTAATTGAAGTTACCCTTATTAGGCACCTTATAGGCTTAGATTTATCATCTACACACTATAATCCTTGGGAAACATGAAAACTGATGTATTTAGATACACAATTAAGGCATTTTTATATGCATCATGGGACTTCTGAGAGGATCCATAATAGGTACAGGAATACGCAAACTGAAGGCAAATACCACCTTCATTTGACAAGCTTCTTTCTTTCACTACACATTGGTTATATATGCTTGTACAAATATGTGTTTAATTATTAAAATGTCCCTTGCTGTGATGGTAGAAAGAACACTTCTAGTATTTTCTTGATCTCAAGATTAGGAAAACAAACCAGAAGACCATGTCTCTAACTTAGATAGAGATTTAGAAGTTACTGTGACTCTATCAATGGACTGAATATACTTAACCAATCTATACTATATTTCAACCATCTCTGAAGTGTAGCTCCTATTACTCCTCTCTAAAAGAGACAACATGATGATATCAAACAGCACATGAGTTGTTTTAGAGGAAATATTTAGAACTGAGTTTGTAATATGTGAAGGAGTAAAATTAGGACTTTCTAGTGATTAGTTTTAGATACTGGGGAGATGAGTATCATAAAACAAGGAAAAAGTTTAGTACTAGCAAGAAGACAATGTGACTATGTAGATTTGATACGAGATAGCATGGTTACCTTAACCCATCCCTAACAGTGTTACCTTTGACAGGTCATGTAGACTTTCCTGAATCACAGTTTACAAATGTGAATTAGAGATGATAATGCCATTGAGTGTATATGGTTTGTTAAAAGTTGGTATGTGTACTTCTAGTTTCATTGTTTTTGTTTAATTTTGAGAAAGCAACAATCTCCTCATTTGTGGGCAATGACAGGTAAGAAATGCTAAATCCCAGAATGCAGGGTAGAAGACCAGGGGTTTTGCCTTCCCCATATCAACACACAATAGTGTGGTTATTGTCCTACTACTACTGGATTTGAAAGCTTCTACTTCTCCACTAGTACCATGACCTTGTGCAGGCAAAGTTAGAGAATAGGGCGGGGGGAAGGTGATCAGATTCTCCCTAAAGTTAGATGTCCAAATCCAGGACATCTACTGCTACTACATGTAGCCTAGGATCGCTAACCATTTTTAAAATTAATTATTTTATTTATTTACATTCCAAATGTTTCCTCTTGTCTAGTCCCCATCCCAGAGTTCTCCACCCCATGTCCCCTTTACCTCTGAGAGGGTGCTCCCTCCCCTCAGGTATCCCTCTTCTGTGGGGCATCAAGTCTCTACAGAATTAGGCATATCCTTTCCCACTGAGGCCAGACAAGGCAATCCTCTGCTGGGGCCTCAATACAGGCCATGTATGTGTTCTCTTTGGTTGGTGGCTTAGTCTCTGGGAGCTCCCAAGGGTTTGGGTTCGTTGGCACCATTGGTCTTCCTAAGGGGTTGTCACTTCCTCCAGCTCCTTTAATCCTTCCGCCAGCTCTTCCATAGAAGTCCCTGATCTTAGTCCAATGGTTAGACTGAGGATCCCTAACCTTTTTAAGCACAGAGTTTCAGCCTAGCCTCTACTCCACACATCATTAGCAAACATACTTTTAGTAATCTCACTGTTTGTATTACTGGCTCATTTTACTTTGCTGCACGCAACTGAAGTAGAAAAAAATAATACTGAATGGCAACTAAATTAAAAATTCATTTCCTACTCCCTAGAAATTTACAATGGGTATGGCCCATTGGGCATTTGATAAAGCATTCACATAAGCTTAATTGCCACATGTACAATGGGGTTCAGGAGGGAAAGACAACCAAACAGCTGTGTTAATTAAAGACAAGTTTTAAGATGTTCTGATTTGTTTAAAGGTGTTTTAAAATACAAGTGGCTGGTAAATAATCCCCGCAGCAAGAACTAATGATGGGAAGGCCTGGGAAAATATTTGAGAAGTAGCAAACTGGATCAATAGCGAAATGGGAAAGAAATAATTTAAATGTGAAAGGGTTAAGGCCTCACACGAAAAGGCGATAGGAATTGACTTCAGTGTTTTCAAAGTCAGTATAAACATTATGGGAACACCCTTGTGTGTGTGTGTGTGTGTGTGTGTGTGTGTGTGTGTGTTTGTTTATGGATAATGACGAAATATTTTAAGACCTTGATAAAATCATGTTTCCCCAAAAAAATTATAAAATAGGATAAACTGAAAATCACAATAGTTTTACAGTCAATTTGACTCAAAGGGACTGTAGACATTTTAAATGTAAATGTGTTAAAACATACAGCATATTTGTACATTGATGATTCTAAAGTGTTTAACAGCCTATTTTAATGACTTTTCCCAGCCATTATCTGCATGGGTTCTCCTACATTTAGATCAGCTGCTAATACTATGAGAAATCTGAATTTTGATCCTCGGTATTCAACCAGATCATGTCACTTGAAACCAGAGCTTTTTTGGTGTGATCTCAACTATCATTACTACATTCATTGTTCATCGTAAGTGACCTACTCACAGGTATCAATATGACCACTGCTATGAATCCATTAATCTGTTAGTAAAGTAAGAACACAAACATAAGGATTATACTTTAATTAATGTTTAGTTTCTACAACTTCACACATATTTCCAGGCTTATGGCCATTGTTCAAAAATAGGTGTTTGCAAAAATGCTTTTAAACCTTTTTTATTTTCATAGAAATGACAAACCATAAGAAACAAAAAGGTTATACAGCACGATGTTGGTTCATAAGCTACAATCTTCTCTCCCTCAGTTTTTTACACTTCACTCTCTTTTCTTTCAACCAGGAAGGAGGTCAAGTGTACATTTACAATACCAAAAATTTCCAGCTGCACCTCATTGAAATGCAACATCAAATGAATCCCTCTCTTGACAACAGTAAAGTGGCATCTAGAGACGCTTCTCATCGTGATGTTTTGTTTCCTCAAACTGCAAATAATCATGATTCACATTTATTTTGGTCTTCAAGGAAGACATTATAAAACAATCCTGTCCCACACAGAAGTGAATATATCTTCTTCCCTATCATACTATACACAACACATCATAATTCTAATGAATTAATTTTAATACACAATGCGGAAGATATAGCTCAGTTGGAAAAGTGCTTGCCAGGCAAACTTGAAGACCTGAATTTGGACCACAGAATCCATGAATAAGAGAGGGGCATAATACAATGTACCTTTGTGGTCTCAGTGCTGGGAAGATAGAGAAACGCAGATTTGGGGCTCAGCGGCCAAACAGCCTATCTTACTTAGCAAGCTTCATGTCACAGAGAGCTCCTGTCTCAATGAATGATGTGAGAAATGACCCTTGACGTTGGCCTCTGGATTCCACAAACAAGTATATACATGTGTATGTGTATCAGCATATACAGGAATAAACACATGCAAACTATTTAATTACCTTAGAAATGGTTAAGTTCTCTGAATACCCTACTTACTTCACCACTGTATCCCTAGAAGCCACGCAGAGGAGGCACTTATGTAATTAAAGCAGGGAACTTCAACATTGGCCAAAGCTAGATGAGGCAAGTTAAAAGACATAGGCAGCAGGAGAAAAGATACAAAAATGTATCACTTGTCATACTTGACCACGGTCTTCATTTCCATATCTTCTGCTAAAATGATTCATGAAAAGAGGCTGATGGCAGTTAAGTAAGACATTAAGTAACTAGTGAGTAAAATAATAAAACTACTGCAAAAAATCATTATCAAAAGAAACAGCTAATATAACATTTATTGTTGAAAGTGTAGGCCAAAATCTTTCAACATTTAGAATGTGTCCCAGAAAATATATTAAAAAAAAAAAAAAATATATATATATATATATATATATATATATATATATATGCAAAATCCCTCTTTTTCTGCTACAGTACACAGTAAGCCTATGAGAAAATCATTTTTAAGTAAAATTGAAACATAAAATCTGCAATAGTAAATAGCTATAGTACTCCTGATTTCGCTGTGTTGTTTTATAATTCCAAAAGAAAGCCAACTCCTCCTATTGGCAATTTGAGTAGTACTTGGTGAATAGAAGAGAATCCAAGAACTTAACAGTATACTGAGACACAAATAAGAAGATATGCTAACTTTTGTCTTTTGATTTGTAGGTTTGTTTTGGGGTTTTTTTGTTTTTGTTTTGTTTTTTTGTTTGTTTGTTTTTTGACAGGGTTTCTCTGTGTAGCCCTGGCTGTCCTGGAACTCACTCTGTAGACCAGGCTGGCCTCGAACTCAGAAATTCGCATACCTTTGCCTCCCAAGTGAAATGTGTACCAATGGAACAAAAATTAAAATCATGTACAACATCTCAATAGGAGTAACTTTTCTCAATGGATACCTTTATTATTGTATTACTATTGTATATTGAAATAAAAATAAATGAATAACATTAGACTTTGAACTACCTAGGTTGAGGTATATGCTTGTTCATTGTGTTGTCCTCAATGCCAACTAGAAGGCATTGTCTTTATGCATCATAAACATTGAATGAGTGGCATCTCATTGCTCATTGTGCCCTCTCTGTTGTTCTTGGCTTGAGAACAGTTTAACGCCACACTATTATTTAACTATTAAGGAACTAAGATGGACATAACATTGAAGAAGCCTGGATCTTAGGGATGATTCATGGTTGCAGCAGATCCCTTGATCTCTACTCCATCAGAATAAAGTCCGCTTTATGACTTTCTGGAAGAATTACTGACGATATAAAATGTTGTAGTTGATAAAATCAGAGGATTTTCAAACATACAAAGAAAAAACATTTCCTTTGGGAATATTCACTTATTCATTTCTACTTTCCTAGCATGGAAACGTAGTATCACAGAAATTACATGCCAAAGAAATTGCAAAAGTCTCCGTGAGGTCTATCCTTCCTGCAAAAGGCAAAACTTAGCTGCTAAAAGAAAATAAAGTGCATATAGTACAACAAAAAAGAGACAGATAGCAAAGACTCCATTGCATACAGGTGCTAATGAATTCAGAAAATCTGTTTCCCCAAGAGTAGGGCTTACATGCAGGAAGCACAAATACCTGAATAGTCAAATTGACTCAGATTAACTATTACCATTTAATAACCAGTCAGTAACGTATCCTCAGACTCTGTAATTTGTGAGATATAAATACCACTCTCAAGCTACTTCTCTGCAATACTCGCCATCTTTGATGCCTGACTTAAAACACCACAAATGATTTAAAATTCCCAACCAGGAGCCCAATTAATTATATAAAATTAGAGATGTCTGTGAGCATGTGTGTGTGCTCACATTTATGAAAAGAAAATAAAGACCAGGTCTCTAACTACAGCTGAACTAGGGCAAAATTCAGCATCAGCCTTGTTTGTTGGCAAATTCCAGCAGCTTCTTGGCTTGGTACGCCAGCAAATACATTCCTCTGAAACCAATGCTTTGTAGCTGACTGAACAGAAATACTCAATATGGCTTTCCAAGTAGACATGACTATTCAAATAGGCCTCAAATCTTGGTTTGGCCAATGATAAAGACTTCTCCATCCAAGGAAAAATCAAGATCTATTTTTTTTTCTTTTCTTTTTTTATGTCATTATTTTTGAACTGCTTCCAGAATCTTCCTTGGTCTGGAGGGTCAAAAATGTAATAGTAGCATTGAGTTTCCTCATCTGTTTTAGGGGAAGCTGAAATGTATACTGTGAGAAGCGAAAACAGCAGTTTTCTCAGGTGTGTTATAGGAATTGTAGGGTTATGCTTTTAAATCAAGCAATTTCCTGAGTGGCAGCCTCTATTTTTTTCCCTCAGGTAGTAAAATACCAGAGTTCAGTAATAACAGTAAGAAGAATGTGCATCTGTATTCCATAGAACCATTCCTGTGAGAGAGTGGGCACACCAGCACAGCAGAACTGACTGTATGATGTTAATAAATCACTTCATTTTCTTTTTATCAAATAAAATAGGATGTGAAACACCCCTGAATCAAGCAGGGACTTCATTGTGATTACATGTCCTTACAAGTGTTTCTAGAAGAACATGAGTTAAGTGGCTATGACATCTATGCCATTAAACTTTCTTAAATTTTGAGGTTAAAAAAAGGAATGAGCAGGGGATATAGAGACATAAGTGGCCACCTCCAGTAGCCAGGCAGGACTTCCAGTGAAAAAAGGGGACATCAATTCACCCATGAAACTATTCATTTGTCCTGCCTACAAGATGTGCACAGATAAAGATGAAGCAGAGACTTCCTCTGGTTGGAACAGCCAAGGACTGGGCAACTTGAGACCCATCTCATGGGAGAGAATGAACCCCTGACACTATTAATGATACTCTGCTTTGCTTGCAGACAGGAACCTAGCATAACTGTCCTCTGAGAGGCTTCCTCCAGAAGCTAATGGAAACTAATGCAGAGACCCATAGCCAACCATTAAGCTGAACTCGGGGAGTCCTGTGGAAAAGTAGGGGATAGAAATGAGGAAGGCGGAGAAGTCAAGGACACCACAAGAAGACCTACAGAGTCAACTAACATGAGCCCATGGAGGCTGATAGAGATTGAACCACTAACCAAAGAGTATACAGGGGCTGGACCTAGGTCCCCACATTTGTAGCAGATGTACAATTAGATCTTCATGTGAGTCCCCTAACAATTGAGGCAGGGACTGTCTCAGACCCTGCTGTCTGCCATTGGATCCTCTTCCCCTACCTGGTCTGACTGGCTGGACCTCAGTGGAAGAGGATGCTCTTAGTCCTGCTGGGATTCAATGTTCCAGCACAGAGTGGTACCCAAGGCAGGGGGGTTGGGAGGCAGAGGCTTTCCCTTCTCTGAGGAGAAATAAAAGGAATGATGGGGGTGTTGCAAGGACAGAACTGGAGAGAGGTAGGTGGAGCTGCAAGCGGAATGTAAGGTGATAAAAAAAGTTATGAAAAAGCAGAACAAAACAAAAAACAAACAAACAACAACAAGGAACTACCTACACAGTATAAATAAGTGAAAATATGCAGAGGTTATGCAGCTGTTTGCATTAACAAGCAGATTCTGCTCCACCCTCTAATTTGCAACAGCCAGAGGAATACAGGGTGAGCATTTCTTCACAAGGTCTTTTGTAGGCCTCCAGCATGTTCTGTTGCCTCAAGCCAGCTTCTTGTCAGCCTTGTTTCTGTGAGAAGACCTGTGTCTGTGTGGCAGAGGCTATTTGAAAGGGAATGCAAGCTGATACAACCTCTCTGGAAATCAGTTTGGCGGACCCTCAGAAAAATGGACATAATACTACCTGAGGACCCAGCTATTCCACTCCTGGACTTCAACATGTAATAAGAACACATACTCCACTATGTTCATAGCAGGCATATTTATAATAGCCAGAAACTGGAAACAACCCAGATGTCCCTCAACAGAGGAATGGATACAGAAAATGTGGTTCATTTACACAATGGAACACTACTCAGCAATTTAAAACAATGACTTCATGAAATTCGCAGACAAATGGATGGATCTTGAAAATATCATCCTGAGCGAGGTAACACAGTCACAAAAGAATGAACACGGTATGTACTCACTGTTAAGTGGTTATTAGCCCAAAAGTTTGAAATACCCAAGAGTCACTTCGAAGCAACAGTAGGGCGGAGTGGGAGGTCCCAGAGGGAGGACTTGGAGAAGGGACTGAAGGAGCTGAAGGAGTTTGCAGCCCCAGAGAGGGAGAAACAGTGGTAACTGGCCTGACCCCCTGATACTCCTGGAAACTGAATCACCAACCAAAGAATACACATGGAGGGACCCATGGTGCTGGCCACAAATGTGGCAGAGGAGGGTCTTGTTGGCCATCAGGGGGAGCAGAGGCCCTTGGGCCTGAGGGTGTTAGATCCCCCAGTAGAGGAGAATGCCAAGGAGGGAAGATGAGAGAGAGTGGGTGGGTGGGGAAATACCCCCATAGTGGCAGGGGGAGGGGGAGAAGGAGGGAAAGGGGAGATCTGGATAAAGGGAAACATTTAAAATGTAAATAAAGTTTGGAAAAATAAAATAAAAATAAAAATAGAAAGTGAGTATGAGCTGGGCAGTGGTGGCAAAGGCCTTTATTTCCAGCGCTCTGGAGGCAGAGGCAGGTGGATTTCTGAGTTCGAGGCCAGCCTGGTCTACAGAGTGAGTTCCAGGACAGCCAGGGCTATACAGAGAAACCCTGTCTCAAAAAACCAAACCAAAAAAGAAAAGAAGAAGAAGAAGAAGAAGAAGAAGAAGAAGAAGAAGAAGAAGAA
>JADRCH010000124.1:6943781-7056859 GCA_019843965.1 Rhynchomys soricoides
AGAAGAAGAAGAAGAAGAAGAAGAAGAAGAAGAAGAAGAAGAAGAAGCAGCAGCAGCAGCAGAAGCAGCAGCAGCAAAAGCATCATCATCATCATCATCATCATCATCATCATCATCATCTCTAGGTCACGCTGGTTATGATTACACATGGAATATATGTGTCCATTCTTGAGTGTGTAGCAAAGGAAATAACATATCAAGAAGAGTAAACACGTTGCCTGAATATTCAGTTTCTAATGACAATGAGGCAACAGTGGGAAAAAAATTATCTTTATCGATCCTAGAAGATTCCAGAAGAAAACTTCCAATGTTTTATTCTTTGGTTTGCAAACAAAAAATAAGAAGAAGTAACCACCTACTATTCCTGGAATGTGACTGTATTATGAATTTTGTAAGTCATGAAAGATTTTATTTTTAATTAAAACAGTTAATTGGGATGAGATACTACTTTCTCTCCTAAGAGATACCAGTATTTTTCAATTAATGGCTAAATGCTTGGGTGCTCCTTATAGACAAGAAAACTTGTGTGTCATGCTCTAATACACAAATAAAATAATAAACTGTTGTTTTGTGTTAAGTAGCATCTGTTGAGAACTCTTTACTTGTTAATTAAAGTGTCAACTAATTTAAAAGTTTTCTCTGTCAGGAATCAAATAAGGAAATAGAATTGAAAACCATGACTTCCCAACATAACTGAAAAATAACTGTGTTTTGTAATTATGGCAGGCACCTCACATTCTCTTAATAGAATACAGAAACTTGTCAAATATATGCAAAACATTTAAAATGAGAGTGCTAGATTTAGAATAGGTAAGTAGAAGATTATTGGGGGGGCAGTATTTAGCATGGATTCTGGAATCACAATAGATAGAAATCCAATGTCTCTTTTCATTAGCTATGAAATGCAAGGACATTTTCAATGCCACTTTTCTCCTATAAATTGTATAAAGCTTTAAAAGTACTATATTTTGATCAACACAGAAAATTGCTCCCAATACATTTTAAATACCTAAAATAAGTGATAAGGACTTCATTGTATTTTTTCTTTGTCTATTTTTGCAAAATTCTGCAACTTCCATGTCATTGGAGGATTTCCTCTAAACATAGTAAAGACTGTTTCAAATCTAAGCTCAGATTCCTAAGTCAATGTTACATCTTAAAAATCATTGGATATTGCAAATTTTGTCATCAGTTGCTGTATTGCCCCTAAAAAAAATCCCTGAAATTTAGCCATTTACACAGTTTGAAGCCATTCAGTCATCCAAGTATACTTATCAACATTTATGTCCATATTTTGTCTGTTGTAATAAAGTCCAATGTAAAGACTAAAAGATTCACTTTAGAATTCAATTCATTTGCTCATTAATGCTCTAACTTTGATGAGTTTAATTTTTCTGAGCCTCTTCTTAATGGAAGTAAGTGTCCCTCCCTCACAGTGCTTTTCTTGAGAAGTTGAAATGGTTCCAGGATAATATATATACCAAATTCTGGATTACATGGGCCCTCCTTAAATGACTATAAGAAGACATCCTTTAATTCATGTTAAAACTCTTTGTAATAAACCAAAGACATTAACAAGTCTCAAAGGATCAAGAATCTCCAAAGAATCCCTTAACATTACTGTTTATGAAGGCAAGTCTGAAATTCTATATTTCAAATCTAATAAAATACAGCTATTATTACAAAATATGGAATATATCTTTAAAAACTCATGTACAGTAAAACCCATTATTTTGTGTGGTGAACACATGCTAACAAAAAACTGACATAAATTTTAGGAGAAACTTTTATGTGAAGGTTACCCAATTTCAACTACATTTATCATCTTATACAAGTATTTCCTTCATTTAGAAGGCAAAATAATTCCTCAAATATTTTCTAGAATTACACTAGGAACATATCACTTAGAGGTTTCCATATGTTTTTATTATTGTCTTTCTGTTTTAACTTTTGTCTTAAAGAATTCGATTGTCATTGCAACAATGGATCTTCTAAGTGACAATTAGGAATAAGAATCTACAATTAAATAAAAATTACTGCCAAAAATCTTCAAAAAGGAACACAGAATTTCTATTATTCTGTAGAGAGGGAACGTTTTCAAGATAATGCAAAAGTGCAATAAATCTAAAATGACTACCATCTAAAATGTCATGCCATGATTTCCTTATTTCATAGACTCACACATACATTTTGTATGTTTGAGAATATGCTAATTATCATCAATTAAAGATGAAAATGTTGCAATTAAAATGTTACTTCTTTTTAAAATGTTTTTTTAATGGCTGCTTATTTTTTATTTATTTATTTATATAAATATATATGTTGATTTGCACAGTTAGAAATGTCTGTAATTCTAGCATTTGTCAGGGTTAGCTAGGAGAGTTGGTATAAAGTTGAGGTTATTCTGGGCTAAGAACTGAATTCCAGATCTGCTTGGAGCACAGATTATGATTACCTTCTTTTGGTTTGTTATAAAAGCTGATTTGCATAGTTTAAGACATGACAACATTTACAGCAGAGAAATTACTGTATAGGCTGATTCACAAAGTTACCAATATTCATCTTGCATATAATAGCAAGGACCACATAATTTCAGGTACTCAACCTGCATATAGTTTTGATACAACTTCCAGTCTAGTAGTATACTTCTCAAGTAGAGTATGATGTCTATTTAATTATCCTTATGCAAAAGCAGTTAAAGAGTAAGAACTTATTAACCAGGCTGGAGAGATGGCTCAACAGTTAAGAGCACTGACTGCTCTTCTAGAGGGCTTGAGTTCAATTCCCAGCAACCACATGGTCGCTCACATCCATCTGTAATGGGATCTGCTGCCCTCTTCTGGTATGTCAGAGAGAGCAATAGTGTACTCACATACACAAAATAAACAAGTAAATCTTTAAAAAAGAAACTTACTAACCACTCCATTAATAAAATCTTATTTCAAGATAGATACATTTCTTTTACAAAATAATTTGAATCTATAGTTGAAGTTTAGATAATGTTATAATGTAGATAGAAATAAAGAATATAGTAAAATAAATCAGCGCATATATCATAGCACTTGTAAAACTGTGTGTGTGTGTGTGTGTGTGTGTGTGTGTATACGTGCATGCTTGCCACAGTATCTTTGTTAGAGATCAGAGGTCATCTTTCAAAAGTTGGCTCTCTCTCGTTTCTGCTGCAACTATGTACTCCAGGATGCCTTATAGGGAATCCCCCGGCTCTGCTTCCCATCCTTTTATAGAAAGGTGCATTGCAGATGCATGTCCCTGGACCCAGCTTTTTCCTGGATTCTAGAGATTGATTTCAGTTCTTAAGGTTTGCATAGGTGAGCACTTTTTACTGACTAAGCTATCTCTCCAGCTCTTACCTCACTGTTGGGAAAACAGCTAATCTACATGAATGTTTCTGGATAACATTATGCACAGTGAAATCATCTAGACCCAGAGTGAGCACGTCTGTATCACATTACATATACAGAAAGTATTCAATAAAGAAATTCAGATTCATAGAAACTATCTAGCACTTTAGAAAAGTAATTCACTGATACCAATTATGTATGATTAATAACTTTAAGATTAACTTAAATACAACTTTTAAAATATTGGTTCAGTTTTTCATTAAATATTTAAGCAAATTCCTTAATATTTGGGAAATGCTTTGAACTCTTCTGTATTTCATGAATGACCACGTATCACGGTATTTTCAAACATTAAGCTGAACCATATAATAAACATTGTTATCAGCATCATGTGTTGAATTCTGAGGTCTCCTGCATTCTAAGCAAGCATTCTACACTACGCTCCATCCCCAGCCTCTTTTACTTTTTATTCTGACAGAGAACAAAATCAATTTGAATTTCTGTCCTTGAACTCACTCAATACAGATCATGATCATGTGACCAGACTTCACAGTAGCAGGCTTGGCAAGAAATTATTTTTTAAGTTCACTAATACTCAACCATTGACAAACTAAGATGCCCTGGCATCAAAAGAAAAGATCAATCTAGCTAAATTCTTGTAACCGCTGCCTCTGACACTGTTCCTGCGACAATGTGGCTGGGAATAAGAATGTGTTTAGTGTCTCCTCATTTGAAGCCTATGGAGAGCTGGGGTTTCCAGTTTCAGGTTTTATATGGAATTTCAGCTTGGATCTCAGAGTCCACAAACATGGCTGTCGCCCATAAGGCATGCTGAGGGGCACAGGCTCCTCTAGTCTGCTGATGGTATCTATGGTTTTCTTTTCAGAAAAATTACCATAATGTCATCTCTGCTTTCCAGGGATGTTTCATAAATTAAAGAAACTGTGCCTTAATCTCCATAAGATGGCCTTCCTTCTTTTCTATCCCCTGCCCCAGGATAGACTGGTTCCCTGGTGTAGCTTGCCAAATGGTACCCTGGTGTCCTGGAAGAGGTAAGGCAGCTTGTACATTTGCATAATTTACAACCAAAGAGTAGCTGAGGGACCGGGAGAATCTGGTTCAGTAGGCCATTTAGAAATTCATTACAATTTATTCATTCTTCATGCAGTAGTATTTTTTTTTTAGAATCTGAAAAAACAAAAAAAAATTCATTTTTCTAAATATAACCTTGGAATCAACCTTAAACTGATATGCTTAACTGCAACTCTAAACTCATATACCATCCCAGTGTTTGCGGCTAATTTTTTTCCTTAAGCACCAAAACTTAATCATATAGTCACATTAGGCACTTAATTTAACAGACTATAGGTTGCTATAGAAACCATGTGGAATGCCTAGTACTTAGTGGGGAAATGAACACTTATAATTATCACCAAACGTATGATATTCCTGCCTCTGTGCTCTACACTTTTTAATGTACAATCTGTTTAATAAGCAGCAGTGAGTTGTTCACCCGGTTTTCAGGAAGTGAAAAGGCCCTAAAAATAGAGAATGAAACTCTCAGACATGCATCTGAAAATTGTATTGACATAATGCAATACCAGTTCTATTCTTCTCCCATCCAAAGAAGAATAGACAATTTATTCGATCCTAAAGCCTTAAATATAAGCAATTGAGATCATCCAAAAACACCACAAAGAAGAAATTATCTCATTTCTCCCATAGTTCTTTAAACTATTTCACATAATCAAAAAACAAAAACAAACAAACAAACAACTCCTAGCTAATAGGATATTTCTGCAAGCACGATAATGTGAAAGACTGGAGGTCTGGTCTGAAGGTGCATGATTGATTTGATTCCAGTGCCAGCTCTATTGGGTTCCATCAAGAATTACAAAAATGCTTGCTATTGGGAGCACAGAAGGTACCAGATTAAATTTAGCCCAGGAAACTGAAACAAACAGTTTTGAGCTGATATCTTTGAAGGAAGTTACAACTTCTGGCTGGCTATAGTGCACAGAGCTGCCAGAAGTAATCGTGTGCTAATCTGTAGGCATGGTGTATTCCTGAACACCACAAGAGATATGGATGGATCAGGAGCTCCCTCACCATGAAGAAGAAGAATCCAAAAGTGACAAGCATGCTTTTCACACTCCAGCATACAGTTTTGAACAGAAAATCTACCTGCCATTCCAACTTGCATTCTTGTCAGTGGCTTCCTAGGGTCTGTCCTCTACAGAGCCTGATCATTACTGTCTCAACTTGCTTCTACACAGCTACATGCTAAGTCTATATACCACCTTCTTCACAAGCTATGTCTGTAACCCCAGTTGCTATGAACTGGTCTCAGCATCAATTCCCTTGCCTTAGTTATGCCATTTCGGGGATTCTGAAGCTGGAGACCAGAGTCATAGCCCTGGGTATAACACAGTGGGATGGGCTCTCATTTCTGTTTCTTCTCAAACTTGCTATGTTTCTAACAGCTTCGGCACTTTTCTGTATTGTATATATTTCCAAAGGAGATACGATGAACACAACGTAATTATAAACAGAGGAGAGATATTTCAAAACTCAAATATCAAAGTTAATAGGACAGGTTAAGGATACAGAGTGTGTTATGGCTATAATACTGTATGTTGCCACTTAAACACTAATCTTGGCATTGCAGGTTAGTAACACAGTGCATACTTGATGTTGTAGAATTTCCTCAAGGATAAATTAAAGTTAACAAAGGATATTTTCACTGAAACAGTCCAAAGCAAAAGGAAGAACCAGAGGAATAGGAGCTGCTTGCTTCACAGATAAGTTTATAAGCACAATTTTGGGCTCAAATAACAATGAACATTAAAACATAGGCACAGGATCAACATCTGTGAATACACCAATGCTGTCAAGTCAGCTTCAAAATGTCAAACTAAAGGCCACTTATCTTAAGAAGACTTCAAAAGCCACATCGTTCTATGCTTGGCTTGATTTGTACAGCATGCTCAGAATTTCTATCTCACTTCATTTAGCACACAAAATTTATAAATAGACATTAATCAAGCTACAAATGTTTATTGAATACTTATGTTCAAGCCAGTTGGAATCTTGTTACTACACTTCAAAGAAAGACAATATTTATGGGCTTATTTTTCATATCCTTATTCTTTCTGTGAGAAAAAAAGGCTTATGAAAAGTATAGATAATAGCACTTGGTAAATTTTAGATAATTTTAACATTTTTTAAAAAATATAACAAGATTGTTTTCAAACCAGTGAATAGTTACATTCACATACTATATACACTCAATTTAGTATCTTCAATAGTTGAAGGTGCCACGAAGAAACTTATATTCTAGAAGATACACCAAATCAATTTAGATATTAAATTATGAAAAAAAATTACAAAGGAAAATAAAAACACCAAATGAATAAAAATATATAGGGGATACCAATAGTAATTTGAGAACTGATCTAGTACATTGATAATTATGCTTCTTCCCATAGATAACTAACATAAAGTATGTCGTTATGTAAGAATAATCTAATATATATATTACCAAGTATCATCTCATATCCAATTATACATTTCCAGCTTGTTTAGTTTGCAGATTACTCAAGTTTCTTGCTTCTGTAACTTCCTACTTCCATTCAAGTATCTACATAGCTATTCTTATTAGCAATGGTATGGATATATAAATATATATAAAATTAACACAAGAAAAATGCATCATATACAAAACATTGCTCAGTGAATTTTTTATATGTGAAGCCATTAGATCCCCCTCAATGTCTCTCTAAAGCAGGCAATCTCATAATTTTTCTCTTATAGATAGGAGAATAGAGGATAACTAAGTTTCTTTAAATGGGAGATCATTAGTGGCACTGCCAGTAATTAAACCCTGGCAGTATGCTTCTATGAATCACAACCTTAACTATTATTTATACTTCACACCGCAACTAAATATTGCTTATACACAGTTTGAAATTCCATCATGTGTGCTCACTATTGTTACTACCAAAAAATGTAGAAAAAAATCAAATTCTAGAATAATTTACAATATAAAGTACACCACCAAAATATGAATAAGGCAAGACTGCCTAGTCTTACATTAAAATAGCTGAAAAGTCTTGAGGTAGGTGACACTGACATTAAATAAGGTATTTTCACTAAGGGATACTATGGTACTTTCTTATGTAGACATCACATAAAGTGTTAGCAGTGAAAAAACTTGGAGTGATCTTTGACTCTCTCGCCCAACCCACTTTCCATCCATCTCCATACATTTAAACTCTACCTTTGTCACCCCCTTGACTGCACTAACACAGCTTGGTCAACTCCAAAGTCCTCCCTCACAGACTATAGTACTAGCCTCCAGCTTCCCCTCCTGAATCAGAGGGAGATGTTTGTTTGTTTTTTGTTTTGTTTTGTTTTGTTTTGTTTTTCCTACACATAAAGCACAAAGTGCTGTGCTCAACACTTTCATCAGACCATATTTTTATACTCAGGATCTTCTAATAGCTCCTGAAGTAACTCCCAGTAAAACGGTTCGCTAACTCCCAGAGTTTCTCCCATGTTTGGTATTTGGACTACGTCCTATTCAACCTCACTGGTCCTGCACTATTCTCACATGGAAAATACACATAGAGCTTCTCTTAACTTGCTGGCCATTCACTCGGTGCACAGTTGATTCAGATCTTTATTTCCTAGCCAAACTATCCCATCTAAATTCATACTCTTCAATTCCCAAGCTCACACCCTGAATTTTAGTGTTCCCACACTACCTGGCTTCTTTTCAGTCTTCTTATTATTAGGTAATTTCTTTTAAGACATGAGTGGATGCTTCATTCTTAGAGCAGTGTCCAATACATCAAAGATATGCAAAGAACTTGTGTTGAAAGAAGGAATGAATTTGAACACAAATCTTTTCCTATATTCATTTTACTACTGAAGAATGAATACACAAATCCAGCTTCTTAAGTTCCTATTTTCCTTTAAGGGATTTATTCAAAAATCATATCTTGTGCTTTTTTGAGGAGATGCTTGTACCTATGATTTTTTTCCCTAGAGTTATTGTCAACTATTTAAAGGTCAGAATGCTTGTCTGTACGATACCATTAAGAATTACCTCCCTGATTCTTTTTAATGAGTGAAGCAAGGAACATGCTCATGTTAGAATGTATTCTGAGACACAAATGTCATATACATAGGCATGCTTCTTCCAGATAGCATGTTAGACTCCTGTGGTTATAAGGCAGAATGAAGCAGTTTTCCCTGCATCCCTTATCCCTGCTGCTTCTCTGATGACATTCCCTCGGACTCCCACAGGCCTTAGCACATCATGTGCACAATGCTTCACCAGTGCTCCTTGGATGTGTAGATCTCTTACACTACAGAGAACCTTTACTCTACTGACTCCCACCCATGCAATAATAGAGACATCCTCTGGGCATTGTAAAAACTGAAAACGACTGCAAACATTGCAACACCCCAAGTTATGACTTCCTAACAGGCCAATGCCCTTGAGGTTTGCTCTTGTTCTGTAACAGTCTCTCTCTACTCTGACTTAATCATGTTTCATTCTAGTTCAGTGCATGTATTGTTGTCAGATTAATCTCCCAGATGTATATCATGTATCAAGATGCTCCGTGACCCTCTCCTGCATATTGGGGAGTGGGACAGAGATCTTATTTTTAAATTTATTTTCATTATTTTTACCCTAAAAGAATTTAGCAGGAGATATAAATCTGTTTCCAGTAGCAAAAAACATACAGTCATTTGAAAAACACATACTCATGAGCACACAAATGTGTTCCAGCCTTGAAAGCCATCCTGCACCCAGACATCCAAGGCAGACACTATAATGAATCACTCACTTGCCCTGATGCATGCTCAGTTGCTCTTCTCTCAGCATGGTTTGGTACTCATCAATTTCTAATAAGATGCTGCCGAACATAAAATTGTATGACAAATTGAAAATGTATTACTGATTGAAAATGTCTGTGTAATGGATTCCATAGTCTTGGGGTTTGTACAAACATTTGCTTCATATACCAATCTATATGGTAATAGAATTAACACCTCCCTGTCTGGTTTTAGCAGTGTTTACAGAACAATGTAACTTTTACATATGTGTGAGTGTGCATGTATATATGCATAGGTATTTCATCCTATTTTATCCAAATTTATATTTTATCAACTCTGTACACCATAATCCATTAGTAAATATGACACAACCACCATGGTCACATAACATAAAAAACAGAAGCAGAAGCATAAGAACTAATATTCCTTAATTTAAAAAATGCTAAGAACAATTACAACTAGCTTTAGACCACATTTTCTTAGTAGTTAACACAATTAAAAATTCATACAGATGAACATCACACAGAATATAATGGACCTTTAGTAACATGATGGGGTGATGGGGATGAGAAACACCAGGGCTTGGAATCACTGTGGTCCCCTGCCTCCTCCAGTCAAGTGAAATCATGAAATAATAATAATGGCTGGAGTGAGCACTGTGCCAAGAAGGGGGAGAGCTGGAGTGTCTTGTGTGAGAACCATAAACCTTGAATTTGAATGAGTCTACCCCTCCCTCCTTTCTCTCCTGCATTCACTCAAATCTTTATGTTCCTTGAGCCCTAGGATATAAAATGATAAAATTCTGGGCAGTGAAATGAATTATGTGTGTGTCTTTGGGAGGGTTGACTTCCTGTGCTGGAGCCGCTTCATATCACACAGGGTATGAAATAAATCTTTCTGGTTAACAGCTAGAGTTGCCTGAATATAGTGTTAGCATCTGGCCTCTCTCTAAGGACCTAAACAGAGGGAGTGCCAACTTCCACCAAGTGACTACAGCAGTTCATTCCTCACATCTTATGGGGGGAGGAGGGGTGTTCTGGGTAGAAGGGCATTGCTAACATGTGTGTCAGTGTCTATAACCATAGCAACATTAGTCAAAGCTGACAGGAGGAAATAGAATACTAACCATCTCCTAGGCTTTTGTACTAACTGACCCAGAAAATATAAAATATAATCTAATAAATAATAGACTTTCAAGAACGACTAATTATCTAATTACAGATACATATCACAGGATGACAGCTTCAGAAGGCACTTTCACACCATCAAATCCCACCCTTCTTAAATAATACCTTATTTTACCCACAGGAATCTGACCCACTCTCTCATTTGACACATAGTCAATTTCTATGGGTCTCAAGCTACTAATGCTGTATCATATACCTACTTCAAAACACTATCAACAGGACATCTGTGGTTTTCAGCTTTCAATCCTCAGTACTCTGTGACTTGGTCATAATATGTTGAATGTCCAATACCTCATTCAATTCTTCTTTATTAAATTATTTTATTTATTTTTATTACAAATGACCCCATACTAGTTCACCCCTCCCTGAGTTCTCTACCCCATCCACCTGTCCCTTTGCCTCTGAGAGGGTGCTCCTCCACCCACCCACATACATGTACATGTTCAACCACCCACTAACCCCCACCTCAACCCCCTAGCTTCCCCCTTCCCTGGTCCCTCAAGCCTTTACAGGATTAGGAGCATCCTCTCTCACTGAGGCCAGACAAGGCAGTCCTCTGCTACATATGTGCCTGGGGCCACAGACCAGCCTGTGTATGCTCTTTGGTTGGTGGCTTAGTCTCTGGGAGCTCCAAGGGATCTGGGGTAATTGACACTGTTGGTCTTCCTAGGGGCTGCAATCCCCTTCATCTCCTTCAGTCCGTCCCCTAACTCTTCTATAGGGATCTCTGACCTCAGTCTAGTGGTTTGCTGTACCTATCTGCATCATCTGTCTCAGTCAGCTGCTGGTAGAGCCTCTCAGAGAATAGCCATGCCAGGCTTCTCTCTACAAGCACAACTCAACATCAGCAATAGTGTCAGGGTTTGGTGCCTGCTCATGGGATAGATCCCAAGTTGGACCGGTCACTGGAATGCCTTCTTCGGTGTTTGCTCCATTTTTGAATTGCAGAAATGGCAATAAATAAATAAATAAATAAATAAATAAATAAATAAATGTTCCTTTCATGGTTTTTCAAAATCAGTTATCTTGTTCCCTGTCTTCTTAGAAGGAAAAAAAAAAAGCAAATGACGAAGTGCCTGGAAAGATGGCTTCACAGCTAAGATTGTTCTGCTCTAGCAGAGGAATTAAGTTCAGTTCTTAGCACCCAAGTTGGATGGCTCACAAGTGCCTGTTACTCCAGCTTCTGTTATCTGACACACTCTTCGAGCCTCCAAGGACATGTGCCCCTATGTGCATATATCCATGTTCAAAATACATGCAGACATGGATGATTGAAAAGAAAATAAGTGTTTTTAAAATGGCTGATCAAAATCAGAAATGTGGTCTATAAAGATAGACCACAGGCATGACTGTGTTTTTCTATGTGTAGAGTCCATTGGGGTGTTTTTATTTTATTTAAATACATGATATAACCATCATGATTAATAAAAGCCTCTGTATTGGGCTAGAGAGATAGCTCAGTATTTAGAAACAATTGCTGTTCTGGCAGAGTACCTGAGTTCAGATCCTAGAACCCACATGGCAGCTCACAAATCCATTCATCAGCAGTTTCAGGAGATAAAGCACCCTCTACTGGCCTCTATAAACATATATATGGCATACATACACACCAACATACAAACAAGCATAATATTCATGCATGTAAATATAGAAATAAATAACTCTTTTTAAAACTTCTTATTGAATAATGATATGTAAAATAATGCGTGAAAAGTAATAACCATATCCAATAATCTTAGCAAAGTCTCATTTGAAGATGATAAAGTTGAGGCACAAAGAGATGAATGAATTTCCCAAAATGTAATTGCTCCCTAAGGAGTGGCAACGTTTGCCAATTTGGGGAACAAGCCAAACCACAACCGAGGGAGTGCCACAAGCACAGCTTCCAAAAATTAGACCTTTTTGTTTGTTGCCTAAAATGAAAATGAGTAACTTAAATCTTACAATGGAGAAAATTAGTTCACATGAAGCTTGAGCAACGAAATACAGAATAAAACAACTTTTGCTCAGAGTGTCCGTGAATATTTGAAAAGATCCAAACTATGATGGTTGCGTGTGTGTGACTCTCTCTCTCTCTCTCACACACACACACACACACATACACACACACACACACAGAGAATTTCTCAGAGAGAGAGAGAGAAGGGAGGGGGAGAGGGAGAAGTTTTCACAGGGAGAGAAAGGGGAGAGAGAGAGAGAGAGAGAGAGAGAGAGAGAATATTTCACTTTAACCTTCCATTTTCGGAATTGTAAAAAAGAAAAAGAATCTGTTCATTCTAATTCATTTAGAGAATGGCATGCCTTCCTACGTTCCTTTTCAAAAGGAGAAAGATAGACATGAAAAAAATGTGCTTTAAGAAAGCAATTCACACCCAGACAGTTCTACTCACTCACCCTCCTTTCCCAAGGTCCCAGGGATAGCAAATACAGATTCTTCAGCAGTCCAGGAGCAATTAATACCATACATCATGTGTGTCCTCAACTGACTGAGTGTATTCATTCTCTCTCTCTCTCTCTCTCTCTCTCTCTCTCTCTCTCTCTCTCTCACACACACACACACACACACACACACACACACACACACACCAGCCTCCATGGAGTGCCTGCTTTGAAGGCTAAACAGACCTCCCTTTAAAACTCAAAGAGAATAACCCAATGCTGAGATTCACAGTAACATTTTCAGTGCATATATTTTCATTTTGTTACCCAAAGAGGAAGTTTCAGCGTTAGGGAAAGACAAAATGCACATGGTCTGGTCAGAGGGATGGTAGAACTGGAAGTCTGATTTTTGGACCTCTCTGAGGCAGACTGTACCCTTGGTTAGCAGAAGCTTATTGGAATCTAAAATATGTTATCGGTGGATACGAACTCTTTCTGAGTACTTCATGAAGTATTTGTGACTTATGGTAGTGTGAATAACTATGAGTACTGATAAGAACAGAGCTGTGTAATCTGAGGGAGCAAAAACAATCATGTCTCACACCCATGAGAGGCCAATATGAGAAAACATTTCCATAGTATGAGAAAGCAAAATAAAACAATGTTCTGAAGGCCAGCAATAGCAACATGTCAATCATTCAGGCTACTGCCTGGGTTTGTAAGAACATATTCTTCCAGTGACAGTGGCAACAGCATTTAAATTTTGTAAGCAAATGGCCCAAGGCAGTTGGTATACCTCTTACAGCCCATAGCTAGTCTTGGTTACATAATACAGAGCTCGTCCAGTCAATGGGTGAAAAGGAAATTCATCCAGATAACTGACTACTTAGTTGATGATATCTTTCTTTGGCTTATTTCTGTGGAGGACTAATGCTTGATTTGCTCTGTCTTGCTGCCTGTGTTCTTTCTTCTCTATTGGTGTATCTTAACAACCATGAACACAGGTTGTAAAATGATGACAAAAGTAATGCCCAGTTATCCTACCATCTTTGTGGAGGTAGGCATCTCTTCAAGCTGCAGTATGACATTATGAGACATTGTGTGTGTGTGTGTGTGTGTGTGTGTTTTAAAACACAACATCTCATTTTTAGAAGTGAATTGAATACCATGGTATATTATTACACTAATTTTATGAATGTTTTTCATGTCTAATTTATTTCAGACTTATATGGCTGACAGTAGCATCCATTAATATAACATCTAATGTTGTGTTATAACACTGAATGAAGATGAAAAACATGCATCGCATTTCAGATAGATGGCCATATGCAAAGCATTAAATATATATCTTGTGCATTTAAAGTGCTTGTCAACAGGAAGCTTAAAAATCGTTCTAGTGACAGACCTTGCTAGTTAACTGAGACTAAAGAAACATACTCTTCCAAGGCAGTGTCTTAGAAGATAAATGTTGTTTCATAGTGTCTGTGGGTGGTAAATTTGTAGCCTCTCAGGGTCTTCAAGAGAATGTAGTCAAGGTGATAACTGGGACCATTTTCCTCTGTAATACCCAATACACATGGAGGATTTGCCTGTTGAAAATATTTTCATGTTCAAAATGAGACAGGAGGCCTCAGTTCTTTAATATGTGGGCCTTTCTAAAGAATTGATTAGGTCATCTCCTAAAACAGCAGCCAGCTTTACTCCAGCCTGTTCAAACCTGATTGCCAGGGACCTTGGAACTTATCAGTAGACTATACACTAAAATGACCAAAATTCAAAAAAAATAAAATTCAATAATTCATCAAACTAAAGATTTGTCCAATCTACCCCTGAAAATCAGGGTCCATTTTTCTAAGTACTTCTAAGAGGTATAGAACTCAGACTGAAATGAAGCATGCCAAAAAAAATCACAGAGGATGCTACAAAAAGCTCACAGAATGGGTAAACGATTCTGTAGTTTCTTATAACAACTTCTCTGTTAAGTGTAACAAGTTAAAACAAGCAGTAGCTGCACCCTGAGCAGTAGTTTAAGATTACAGAATGTTGATCAGAAGATGAGCTTTATTCTACAGCGTCAATCTACCCTGGTAACTACTAGTCTATGAAAATGTGTCTAGTCACTTGGTTCATGCTTTGGTACTTAACTCTGTATAAAAACAGCAAGATCTAGTGAAAGACAGATTTGGTTAATGAGTTAGGCAGGTCACTTAAGCAAGTAACTTAGGCAAGTAACTCAGCACTGCTGAATCCAATTTAATCTCGGGTAAACTTGTTTTAACTGCACCATTGGCTATTTTGCAGGCCACAGAAGACTATATTATGTAAGTCATAATAACATACCATGTATATTTTAGAAAGGAGTAAGATTTGATTTTGAATACAGTGCTTCAGAACAACAGGAAAGCTGGGATTCATCAGGTCCTGCTCAACACTGATTATGTTCCTATCTCAATATAATAAAATAACTAATATGAAAACAGAAGGCAGGCAGACATCTAGTTGATACAAATTGTCCTTTAACATAGTTTGCTAGGAGATGAAAGAATTTTCAAAAATCTGAGCTTTTCTACTTCTGTGACCAGAACATTCCAAAATTAGACAGAACTACCATTGAGTTCTCAAGGATAACTAAATTGTCCATTAAATACTCATTAAGATGATATATAGTGAATACTTCATAGATTTTTTTCTAATAGAATGAACGTTCATAAATTATAAATCCTAAGAAACATACATTGGCTCCAACCGACTCCATATTTTAAAAGTTTAAGGAAACAATATCTGACTGTTTTGCATCTTGTGTTCTATTTCCAAAGGAAAGGTAACATTTACATTGAATGCCCTTCTGCTTGTTTGTCACTAAGCTATCACTTGGCTTCCTTAGCTCTATGAGGTTCAGCTTAGGGCTTATTCTTCCCAGAAAGGCTCCAAATGTTTCTACCACCTCTCCACTCAGGACTAAAGGCTGCTAAACACATCACTGATGACAATGATGCTGATGCAGATGCTCACATGGACGACAGTCCACATTCCACAGTCCTGTGGTGAATGCTTGGCCTCTGTCCTAATCCAAGCCCTACAAGTGTGTGTGTGTGAAAGCAGACAGGGATATCTCTGCTGCTTTGCTCTACAAGATGAGACAGCGGTAGTCATGGCACTACTCATGATCTCATGCATGCAGAAAGCAAAGAACCGCCCCTGCAAATTGGGCACTTTCACTGCAGTGCCCCAGTTCTTAGTGTGTACAATCTTGCTTCATTTGCTTTATGTACTTGTTACATAGGAAAGACCTTGGCTAACACTGTCTCAATCCCAAAGTTCAAAAGTGTGTGATAAATGAGTTGAAGTAATGCATTATAATGATAACTGATTAAAATATGAATAAAATGGATTCTCTTACTATTATAACTGAAAATAGGAAAAATAGGTCGTATGCTGCTTAATGACATTTGCCCAGCCTAAAGGTATCAATAGTGCAACAAACAGTCTAAACTTAAATACATTTCTGCTTACATTTGAACACACTTATTAAAACTTAAAGAATCTGCACTAATTTTCCCCCAAAATCCTGTAACTTTTCATAGATATTTTAAATTCCGTTTTAGTTATTGTTTTGTGATATATGTTTAGATGTGAAAATATAAGTGCAGATATCTGCTCTCTTTTCAGAATGCAGATCCTATATATCAAACAAACTCAGGTCACAGGCTTGGTGGCAAGTGCCTTTACTAGACTGAGCCATTTCATGAACCCAACATTTTGTGTCTAAACAGCATTTTTGAAAGTATAAAACATAGTCTAATGAGTAAAAAAGAAAAACATTACCTTACAAAGGATGAACCCTGACATCTGCGAACACAGAATCTTGGGGGGGGGGGGGAGAGTCACTGTGGAAAAGAATTTGTAAACACCTCTACCATCTTCTGGCCCCAGACTGTACATGCAGAAATAAGCCAGCATCCTTGAATATCTCCCCCAGAAAAAAATGGTGTCTTAGCAAAGAAGAGAGACCCACAATTATATAAATCCAAAGCCAATATTCCTCCATGTATACAATTAATGTTATAGAGATAATAGCTGAATATTATAAATATCTAAATATGTATCAATTTGAAAAACAGATATCAGATAAATGTTAAGTAAACAAATACTTTATGTGGTGGAGTCCCTAATGGAAACAAAAGGAAAACTCTCTAATGGAGCAATGAGCTCTCAGGCGACTGTGACATGAAATGGTAGTGTGTGCGATTTATCACATACCATCTCCCCTCACTTACAGCTGTTATGTATAGCCTTACCCACAAACACTAGAAACAATGTCATTTTGTGTCTCACAGGAGTACTCGCTTGAAGGAATCTAGCTGCATGGAATAACAAGAATGTCTCTGCTTTCTTCTATAAAGCAAATTTCTCAAACGGCAAAGAGGAGTAATGGGAGCAAGCATGTACCTGGAGGACAGAGGCACACATGTCTTTGAAATGTGACAAGACTATTTATCCCTCATTAAGCACTGCTGCTAACTCTTTTCTAAGACCTCTTTGGTGCAATGTCCCAAATGTTTGACATGGCTGCACCCATATGACCAGCTTGCTTTCACAGCAGAAACACTGGAAAGAGAAAGCTATTGAATTCTTTCATAAAAGACAGGGACAACAAATTACAATACCAAAAGAGTCATACATACAATAAACCCATTGGTGACACTGTTTAGAATTCGGTTCTCAGAAAAGAATTCAAACACTTGGAAACCACATAAAGAAATAAACCCTGTTCTTCTGCAATGGTTTAAAAAAAAAGGAATAGAGAGGTCAATGGAGGACTAAAAGGCACTGCTAAGTAAGATGTTTACCAAATCGCAGGGAAGTGACATTTTAAACCATGAAAGAAGATAACAGGTCACAAAATATTTCTATACAGTTATAATCTTAAAACATAATAAAACAAAACATTAGAGAAAAATATATTCTTGCTGTCAAAAAGTCTGATGATATATTCAATGAATTTACAAAGAGCAGCCAAAATCAATTTTCATTGTTGTTGTTTGTTTGTTTGTTTGTTTTTAAGTGACTGCCATCATTAGTCAAAGTACAGTAGAAAGACAACAGATAGCTAGCCTCTTCTGCTGCCTGCCTCTTTGCAAAGGTCAGGGAGGGACCTGTTCTGATGGCAGGTGCCAACAGAGAGCAAGGATGAGTAGGCAAGCCTTCTACTTGTGAGCACACACCACTTGCCTTCACATACGTGTCTCAAAAACTAATGTAGAAAATGACAATGGAAGCCACTAGACTCTAACCTCTGATCTCCACATGCATGTACGTGTGTGTGTGTGTGTGTGTGTGTGTGTGTGTGTGTGTGTGTTTGGTACATGAGCATACCTTCATCCCCACATGAATATATACATGAACACATACACACATAAAAATACAAACATATTTTTACCTCCAAAAAAAAAAAGATGTTCTGTATTTTAGCCACAAAAGCAATGTTTGAGGAAATAAAAATATTTAGTTTAATCTGATTTAGACTTTATATCAACATACACACATATAGAAATATTCTATGATCCCATAAACAAGCACAATTTTCATCTTCAAAAAAGCATTAGAAGTAGATTTTGTTTTAAAATGGGACCTATCTTTGAGGAAAGTAAATATAAAGAGAAGACTGTTTGTGCAACTCATAAATAGAGCCTTTCCTAGCATTCTGGGAGACCAAGGCTTGATATCTAGCACAGAAAAAAAGGTCAAATTATAATTAATTAAAAATGAAATTAGGTAAACTATGAAGGGGAGTGTTCTATTTTCTTCTCATAGCATGTGAGATCAGAAGCTGACTTCATTAACTCCCTTCAATCATTTCTTTCACTTTTACTTTATAATTGCTAGAAAAGTGCAGCACATGAGCACACACATATAAGGCTGGTCTAGAAATGGTGCCACACAAATGGGAGGAGTCCACCCACATCAGTCATTAGGCAACATGAGCTCTTACTGACAAGCCAACCTGGTCTAGGAAATCTCCCAACTGAGACTCCTTCAACTCATGCTGAGCTGTGTAAAGTTGAAGATGAACTAAAGCTAGATAATAGTGGTTGTGTGTGTGTGTGTGTGTGTGTGTGTGTGTGTGTGTGTGTAAAAGTATACACAAAAGCTAGTTAGTTAATGGACGTTACCCCTAGGGAGTAGAATTTTGTTTAAAAGCATGTTTCTGAATAACTTTTCATTAATCGTTTGAGTTTTCCTTGTATGCTTTTACATTTTTAAAATAAAGAAGATCAGCTTGGTATTTCCAAGTGGAAAACAATATTTGATGCAAGAGAAGAGAGCTAGTATTCAAAGTTATTATTTTATCCTTTTGTTTATTCTCTCAAACACAATTGAAATGATAATTTGTTTTTTCCCGAATGCACAGGTATAAAATTTCAGGCCCTAAAACTAATTTTTTTTCCAACTCAAAGAAAAAGCTTTGACAATGGGAAAAGATAAACAAAATTATTTTTTTTACCATTAAATAAATGGGATACTAGGGGAGAGTCACCTGTCAGAACACAGAATTTTCTAAAAATGACTGCCTTAATGATTACCTTGATTTAAGTTCACTGATTTTCACTTTCTGGTATTGGGTCCTACCATAAGGTTAAAATCCTCTATTTTCATATTGACATTTAAAATGAAAACATGCACATGAATACTGTCAAAAAGTCTGACCCAGAATTGTTACTGGCTAGAAGAACTGCAGAGACAAAAATGGAGAAGAGACTGAAAAGAGGTCCAGTGACAGGTTCAACTTGGGATCTCTCTCAAGGGGATGCTCCAAGGTCTGGCACTATTACTGATGCTGTGGTGTGCTTACAGACAGGAGCCCAGCACGGCTGTCCTCTGAGAGGCTCAAAAAGCAGCTGACAGAGACAGATGCAGATACTTACACCCAAACAATAGACTGAAGTCGGGGACTCCATGGTTGAATTAGAGAAAGGCTGAAAGAAGCTGAGGAGGAAGGCCACCCCATAGGAAAACCAGCAATTTCAACTAACCTGGACCCTTGAGATTTCTCAGACACTGAGGTATCAACCAGGCAGCATACACTAGCTGGTCCAAGGCCCCCTGACACACATACAGCAGAGGACTGCCTGGTCTGGCCTCAGTGAGAGAAGAGGCACCTAACCCTCGAGAGACTTGAGGACCCAGCGTGAGAAGGCCTGGCAGTTTGGGATGGAGTGAGGGGGGCATCCTCTTGGAGATTGGGGAAGGAGAGGAGGAATGGAATGAGAAACTGTGGAAGGGTTGACTGGAAATTAAAAAATTCAAAATTAACAAGCATGTTATAATATGCAAAGCTAGATTGTAATAAGATCTCTAGTATCTAAAAACTGGACATGCCACACTTTCAATAATTTACTTTGCCTCCTTCATGTCTTCTCTCTTTTATTTCTAAAATTTTAAGACTGCATTGATAATAAGATATCCCTAGACTATTAATGTAGCCCATATTTCAAATACAAAAGCAAAATGGAAGAGCCCTACTTTCCTGTGCAGAGACAAAGCTGGAACTCTTGGGTCTTTCAGCAGAGTCTACTTCTCCCAATATGATCAGGAAACAGGAAGTCTACAGTTGTGGGTACTTGTGATACAGTCTTTAAAATTCTTCTTTCTCCAGCCTAATTGATGCTAAGATGCACTCAGGTACACAGAAGTGCTGCCCAGCCTTACTTTCCCATGTCACAAGTCATGAGTAACAAGCATGGTCCTTTCCTTTTTCTTTGTAATTTTTTTTATCCACCATTAATTACCTCTTGAGTCACCAACATGGTAGCATGAAACTGAGAGAGAGGACCCTAAAAATGAGGTGGATTAAAGGTCATATGCAGTAGATGACTTTATTCAGAGCATCAGACAATTTATACTGTAAGGGTTAAGCAGAGTCATCTGAACAATTTAGTCAGAAGGAGAAGTCACATGTGACAAGGACACATTTATCCACAAAGGCATCTAAACAAATAATAGCCAGTTGTAATGAATAATCTAAATTAAACTCAGTCCTATCTGCTTCACCTGGGAGGGGCTCAAAAGCATATGCCAAGAGCAACCCATGTTATGGAGTAATATTATTCATTTCTGGAGTGACTAGCTTTGGTATGTTGTGACATTTTATTCGACTTGTTTGGAAAACAATATAGAATGTAGCTACCCTGCTTCATTCAAAATGAGATTTTTTTTTTTATGTTGAAAAAAAAATCTACCAGTGGAATTCACTGTCTTTGTTCACTTTTGTCTTTTCACTTGGAGTTTTCTCACAGTCTCAGAAATTTCCTCCTCTCTAGCTTCACTAATGGTATCCTGACACACTATGGTATTTCTGTTTTAAAAATTTTCATATACAGGTTTATTATAGTCTCATCTTATCAACCTGCCCCCTCCAACTCTATCTGTGCCTTCTACACTCCCCTCTCAATTTCCTGTCCTCTTCTTCTATAATTATTAGTGAGATACATGCACATATATAAGTTATTGAGTCCAGCTAATGTTGCTCATATGTATAGGGGTGTAGAATGGATCTCTTGGATGAACAACCTATATGGAGGCTTCTTTCTGAACAACAACAAAACAAACAAATAAGCAAAAACTTAACTCTCCCTCTGTCCTGGACTATTCAACTAGAGTGGAGCTTTTGTAAGCCCTTTCCCCATACAAGTTGTAATGTTGATTGCTGTGGTCTTACTCATGTATTATGTAGGCAATGCCATTGTGGGGAGCCCATAGATACAGAATCCCTTGTCTCCAGAAGACAGGATTTCAAGCCTTCTTTCTATTCCTCTGGCTATAACAGTCTTCCCACTTCCCCTTCTTTGGTACTCTCTGAGCTTTATGTGTAGAAGCTGTGTTACAGAAGTGCTAATATATAGGAATACGCCCTCCAAGGTACTTACTGTCTGCACATGTTTGTTTTCTGCAGCAGCCTTCAGTCTGCTGAAAAAAAGAAAATTTTCAAAGAGGGGTGAGAGCTGAACTTATCAAGAAAGCCCATGGGTATAGATGCTAGCTCAGCATGGCTCTGTATAGTCTGGTCTGTTTATGTATAAAAGCAATAAGTCTGAATTCCATACACGGGTAGATTTTTCTCAACATTAAAAAAAAATCTCATTTTGAATGAAGCAGGGAAGCTGCATTCTATTTTGTTCTTCAAACGAGTTGAACAAAATGCCACAACATACCAAAGCCAGTCACTCCAGAAATGAATAAAGAATTGGACAGTAAGAGAAAGGTGGACTTAAGACAAAATACACAAATAATAACAAATATATCAATATTCATACTTATTGAGCATTCAATAATTCAATAATTCAAATAATACCAGATATCTGAAGCATGGCAAGAAGATGTCAGACAAAATAGTCTCTAAATGACAGCACCCAAGGTAATCAGGAGTGACTAAAAAGTAACTAAGTTTGAATGAATGTGGGCAGGACTTAGCATATCTTAGAAAGCAATGGCTTAGAGGTTGTTCGATCTATCTTGTTAGAAATAATATTCAGTGGCCTCTTAAAGATTATTAAAATTTTTTCATACAATGTTCTTTGGTCATATGTTTTCTGTCCCAACTTCTTCCAGATCCTCCTCATTTTCCTTCCCCAGTCAATATCATGCTCTTTCTTTCTCTCAAAAACATAAGAAATGAAGAAGAAAGAAAACCCAAAACTTAAAAATAAAACAAATTTAAAAAATTAATAAGACAAAAAATAACGAAACAAACAAAACAAAAATTATTCTCTCTCTCTCTCTCTCTCTCTCTCTCTCTCTCTCTCTCTCTCTCTCTCTCTCTCACACACACACACACACACACACACACACATATCTGCTTTGCCCAGGCTTGCTACTGCTGGGCATCAGGCTGGCTTTGGAGTGTGGTTGACAGACACACTGACACTCCATTGAAGAAAACTAATTTTCCCTCTCCTAAAGGTATCAGCTGCAAATAGCGTCTCAGACAGGAGTGAGACTTTGTGTTCTCAGTGCTGGAGATTTGTCTAGTTTGAACCTGTGCAAGTCTTTTGTGTCCTGTCCAAGTGTCAATGAGTTCATGACAGAGGAAGCAGATGACTCTGAGAGAATAGCATCTTTTAGATTTTTAAACCAAACTGTAACTCGAGATTAACTTAAGTGTCTGAAAGGGGAAAGCACTGTAAAAAGAAATAAAGTCTATTAGTCAAGGACAGAAACAAAAAGCATGGTACAAGTTTTCAAGGAGTTGATATTCATTCAAGAATGCATTTTGAACATCTCTCAGAGGGATCTCAGAGGGAGCCACAGATATGAGATTGGGCAGAAAATGAAATAAATACTGAAGGAGCATGAAAATCTAATTTTGATTAAGTACATGATAATGTGATATGAGAGGCAGAAATACATGCTGAGAAGCACACCAAGAAGACTAGCCATCCGGAGGTTCAGGCTACTCTATAAAGGCAGTACCTAAGCTATGGTACCTGGAGAAGATACACACAGTGGCTTTCCAGGGCAGAGCACTAGCCTGAAGCTGTAGATCCCCAAGGCTGGCCCCTAGATCAGCACCATGTGTAACCACCTGGAACTTGTTAGACAAGCAGATTCATGGGTTCTATCCGTTAGCAACAGATAACACATTAGGGACTAGGAAGAGGGTAATTTTATATTTTTTTCTGGATGATTGACATGCAGATTGAAATTTGAGCATCACTGTAATAAATAAAGGAATCTGGGTAAAAGATATGTTCTTCAAACACTGACAACTTTCAAATGAATTGATAGACTTTGCAGCATCAGATCAAGCAAAAAGAAGCCAAGCCAAAGCCCTGTGGATCCACTTGGAAGCTTTTTGATCTGCAGAGACAATTTTCCAGGTTTTATGGATGAGTGGTCAAGTGCAACCTTCGAGCATAACACAGATGAGACCTAAACTTAAGACTAGGGTGCCGGTGGGCCTGAAATGCAAGCTTGATGAGCATTTTAGCCAAGTTTCTGTTAGTGCAAGGAATACCTAACACATTCCACCTTTAGAGGAAAAAAATAGATGAATTTAAGTTCATATGCTGACAATTTTGGTCCATGGTTATTTGCTCACTGCTATTAGACCTGGGTGTGGGGTACGGATAGATGGTGGGTTGCATAGCATGTAAGGAGCAAATGGTAGAATACAATATTTTACTTTATGATGAGAAAGTAGACAGGAAAGATAGGAAGAGACCAGGGTCTCTTCATCCTCTTAACATGAGTCCTGAAACCTAAAGGTGCCCACCCAGGCCCTACTTTTCAAAGTTTCTACAATTCCCTAGTGTTGACCTGGTCTGAGGACAGCTTTTAACATATGAACCTTTGGAGAAATGGTTCTTGAACTGTTGGCCATGTCCCATTTAGGGGTCAAATGACCCTTTTATGGCGGTCACATATCAAATATCCTGAACAGCAAACATTTACACTACAATTCATAATGGTAGCAAAATTACAATTATGAAGTAGCCACAAAAATAATTTTATGGTGAGGGGTCACCACTGCATGAGGAACTGTATTAAAGGGTCGCAGTGTTAGGAAGTCTGAGAACCACTGCTTTGGAGGATAACATCCAAACCATAGCATTGAGTTTGATGTCACAGGAGTATCACAGAAAGTACTATCTCAATGCTGTTGTTGTTGTTGTTGTTGTTGTTGTTGTTGTTGTTGAATATAACTTTGTTTCATTGAAATGTTTAAGAGAATGAAAACTGCACACATTATCCACAAAACAATACATTATTACAGAACGAATGCTATGGACAGTTGAAGCAGCAAGGTTAATTGCGAGCCATTGATCTTCCTGCTCAGAGAGCAGTGGTTGAAGTTGAGTAAATGTCCACACCACCACCCTTCATGATGTATTACAGTGGAACTCGAATGCTTCCATGGGACTCACAGAATTGGATATGACCAGACACGTGAAAGTGAAAAGAATGACCAGAATGTGGTAGGTGTCCTTACTGAGGTCATGGAATGGCTCGAAGAGCCAAGCTATACATAGCCAGACACTGACTACCAGGTCACAGTCTTTCTCCTGGATTACACTGCATGCCAGAAAAATAAAAGATGAAGTCAGAGGAACAGTGGGACTTAAAGAATCCAATGGTGAGAATGCAACATGAAATGCCAGGTCACACTAGAATCCTTGGTTCTAGGTAACTTAACATGGCTACCACCATGGACCAGTGGCATAGACACAAGAGGGAGTGGCCTTGCTGCTTTGTATTTTAAGCCTCTGGAAGACCAAATGATCTATTCTCCTTATTAGCATCTTCATATGGCCCAATTCCATATCTAAAACAAAACAAATATTTTACACATACAATAAAACAGCTTGCTTAAATTTCATGGAAAGGATAATGGTGTCTCAGCTGACAGTGGTGATTAATTCTAATAAGAGCTTGCTTTAGTAGGTTTCTGGCAGGCATTGTGAGCTGACAGCTCACCAAAGACAAGCACTACATTGTTTACAGCAGCAAATGTGGGAACAATAATAATGTTGCACCATCATTTCTCCTTCCTCTGGATATGTTTAAGAAGGATGCTTGAATAACATTAAAGGCCGTGTCCATATCTTGAAATTTTTATGGAAGTAATATAAAAGCAATGACAGATCCATCAAATTTCTTTCTTTATAATCGATTTTGTTTAAAAGCCATTGGAAATCTGGAATCAGAGATGCAAGAAAGCAATTTCAGTTGTTCCTCTTCTCTCTGAAAATCAATTGCTTCATTTCTTCCGGGCTTTATTTCTTTATTTTCATTTTTTTCCAAGTATTTACATAATATCTTTTATTATTGGGAAAAAGAAAGAATTTAATAAAAAACCTTTAAGTGAACATAGGAACAAATGGGTTTCATTCTAGCATATATATATTTACATTTCAAATGTTATCCTCCTTCCTGGCTTCCCTTTCACAAACCCCCTAACCACCCTCCCCTCTGCCTCTATGAGGGTGCTCCCTCACCACCCACCCACTCACACCTCACACACTAGCATTTCCCTACACTGGGGCATCAAACCCTCACAGGACCAAGGATCTCCCATCCCACTGATGCCCAACAAGGCCATCCTCTGCTACATATATAGCTGGAGCTATGGGTTCCTTCATGTATACTCTTTGTTGATGGCTTAGTCCCGGGGAGCTCTGGGACTCTGGTTGGTTGATATTGTTGTTCATCCTATGGGGTTGCAAACCCCCTCAACTCCTTCAGTCTAACTTCTCACCATTTGAGAATCACCACCTTTGCCCAAGTCCCTATGAAGCAGACAGTGTCAGTGGATCTCCACGCTACTTGTTCTGCAACTATTTGCTGTAAAAAGCTACAGAATGCCAGCATGCATTTCAGAGAAGAATGGTAAGGAAGGCTGTTTCCTCCATCTGCTTGTTTGCTCTCTAGAGAGACAAGGTGGACAAATAAAAGCAAATAAATGAGCAGGGAGACAGTACCAGAGCAGAGAGTACATAGATGGCAGGGTTTTTTCTTGAGTTGAGAAGACACACTGCAAGAGACCTGGACACCTGATGATAAGGCCAAGGTTTTGTATACAACCAGCTTCACCCACAATGTGCATTGGGTGGCCTGGATAGAATGCCCCTTCTGAGACTCTCTTTCCATCTCCTTTTGAACTGTCAATACAAACAGAGAATCAACTACTTCTTGAGAAGCCAGAACTTTAGTGATAATTCCTGGCATGATTATGAATCTGTCATTTTGAATCTCTCCATTTCCTTTTATGAATGTTTGCTCTTCTGCATCTATGATATGATCAACTTACTATTATCGTCTCTTTCTTTTTTAATTTTAAATTATTTTATTTATTTACATTCCAGTAGTTGCCCTTCCTTCTCAGTACCCCTCCCACAGTTCCTCATCCTGCTTCTCCTCCCCCTTGTCTCCAAGAGGGTGCTCTCCTACCAGTCTTGCCCTTTCCCTGGGGCCTCAAATCTCTGGAGGATTAAGCACATCTTCTCCCATTGAGGCCAGACTAGGTAGTTCTCTGCTATGTAAGAGTCAGGGGCCTTGGACCAACCAGAGGATGCTCCTGGTTGGTGGCACTGTCTCTGGGAGCTCCCTGGGGTCCAGGTTAATTGAGACTGCTGGTCTGCCTATGGGGTTGCCTTCCCCTTCAGCTTCTTCAATCCTTCCCCTAATTCAACCATAGGGGTCACTGACCTCAGTCCAATGGTTGGGTTAAGTATCTGTCTCAATCAGCTACTGGTAGGGCCTCTCAGAGGACAGCCATGCCAGGCTCCTGTCTGTAAGCACACCATAGTATTAGTTATAGTGTCAGGCCTTGGTTTTCCCTCCTTTGCATGAGATGGATCCTAAGTTGGGTCAGTCATTGGACTGCCTTTGCCTCAGTCTCTTTTTCATTTTTGTCCCTGCAGTTCTTTTAAACAAGAACAATTCTGGGTCAGGAATTTTGACTGTGGATTAGTCCCTCCATTTGAGGCCCCGTGTATCTGCTGGAGGTGGACCTCTCTCCAATGTTGGGCATTTTGGCTACGGTCACCCCCATTGAGTCATGAGAGTCTCTCACCTCCCAGGTCTCTGGTACTTTCTAGGGGGTCCCTCCATCTCTCACTCCTGTGGCTGCTTATTTCCACTCATTCTCCAGTCCCTCTGGCCTTCTCCTCTGTTCCCTGCTCCCCATAACTGATTGCGTTTCCCTTTTCCTCTTTACCCCCTCCTACCAGATTCCTCCCTCGCTCTGCCTTCGGTGATTTTTTTCGTCCCCCTTCAAAGTGGGATTGAAGTATCCATACTTGGGCCTTTCTGTGTGTTACACTTCTTAAGATCTGTGTTGTATCCTGTACTTTTTTGGCTAATATCCACTTATCAGTGAGTATATACCCTGCATGCCTTTTGGGTCTGGATGACCTCACTCATGATTATATTTTATAGTTTCATCCATTTGCCTTCAAATTTCATGTTTACTTTACACCAATCAGAATGGTTAAGATAAAAACTCAGGTGACAACACATGTTGGTGAGAATGTGGAGAAAGAGGAACACTCTTCCATTGCTGGTAGAATTACAAACTGGCACAACCACTTTGGAAATCAATCTGAAAGTTTCTCAGAAAATTGGAAATAGTTCAACCTAAAAACCCAGTTATACCATTCTTGGGCATCTACCCAAATGATGCCCCACCATACTTCATGGACACTTGATCCACTATGCTCATCTCTTGTTGAAAACTAAAATTACTCCAAGATTTTAGATATTCTAAGGCCCAGGATGAAGAAACTATCCACTCTAACTTCCAAAGTATTAGACATATGCTCAGTAGCATGCCACCAGATTTATTATTGGATAGTTTAAATATGTTACACAATACCTTTTGTGTTTAAAATAGTGAAGAGCATTGTTTTTCAGATTTGTTTAAAATTAACTTTAAAACAATCTAATATCCATACATTTTGTTGATACAAACTAGAAACTTGCAATTGAATTATCTGTGGTCATTTTTATTGCTTCCTTACTATTCTTTTTCACATCCCTAGAAAAGCAAACCAGTATATTCTAGGCCTCACCACATTATAGGTTCAATGATGGCTTTAATAGAATTTATGGAGTATTTCAGGATTATTCCTACTGTTTGGGGACACAGATTCTCCAGCCATTGTGTGTTGAGAGCATTGGTTTACTTGAAAATATTTATGTAATATTACATCTTGACTCACGATGGAATGAAATCATAAAAGGTCAGCCTTAAGAAGTAGTCTTCAATTCAGAACTAAAAATTGTGGTTGGTTGGTTGGTTGGTTGTTTTTGTTTTTTTGTTTTTTTTGTTTGTTTTTTGGACAAGGTGTTACTATAAATCCCAGGCTGGCCTAGAACTCTTTATACAAAACAGGCTGGCTTTGAACCCACTGAGATTCTTCTGCTTCTGCCTGCTGAGTGATAGATCAAAGGTGTGTACCACCACACTCAGCAAAGCCATTTTTCATACAGTTTTCTGTATCAAGTAAATCACAAATTAGCACATGCATGTACAATGTATGAATTTGATAGACACTGATCAGATTCTACATGTTAGATTCTGGGACTAAGCAGAAATAAAATGAGAAGAGATTTGCCCTTCCCTGAGGTATCCCTATTCTAGCAGACTAGGAAAGAAATAAACAGTCCAATGTTCTATGGCAATTAAGAAAGATTGGTAGAGGAAAATAGATATTGAGAGAATAGGAACATTTAACTTTCTGCTGGTTCAGTAAAAGTAAACTCAACAACAGTAGGGCCAGCAATCCACTTCAAGGACTTAATCTGAAAGCTGGCAACATGTGTTGGATCCCAGAACCCATGTAAAGGGAAAAGGAGAGAAGCAACACCACAGAGCTATTCTCTCACCTCTAGACAGGCACTGTGGTACATGTGCCCATACACAATTAATTAAAAATCTAAAGATAAAAGATGCCAGATCAAACTATTTGACTCTTTTACTTTCTATCACTTGTCAGTAAACAACACAGCCAGTTCTCTCCGATTTAGTGTGAAATGCCCCCTGGTTTAAATAGCAAATTCTTTTACGGAACACTGAAACCCTTGGAGTTGCCAACTCCCGCCTAAAGTAAATCACCATTTATTGTAGGCTTGAGAAAGACATTTCAACAGAAAAAACACTAAGTATTTACTCAAGCCTCTACCAGGTAACTCATTTTACCTGTGTAATTTTACAGAAGAAATCTCTCAGAATCAGAACTCTAATCTGGAGAAGCAAAAATTAATTGTCACTTAGCAAAACCTAAAAACACAAAATAATAGCTGGATATTAAATATATATTTCCATATAACAAATGTCTCTCTGGAGCCTCACACAGTACAGTGTTTTAAAGCCAGCCAACGATTATACTGAATTCAAAACAAATCCCAGCTACTGCCATTTTTGTCTATGTTGGGGTTTTTTTAACTATAATCAGAGATTCATAAAATAGGATGCCCTTTCCTCTAGCAAATGATTACATCTTTAATCTTAGAGGATAATATGAACAAAGCAAAGAATCCCCAATAGAGATTATCTTTCATCTCAGAGGGTAAAGAGAGCAGTTGGTGAGAGAAATCCCAGTGCAATTGATATGCAGGAAAGAAGCCCTGTGGTCTACACCTTTTTTCTTTTTGTTGCTTTGTAAAATACAACCAAATGATATGGAACTTTGCTTCCTGGTCACAGAATACACTGGCTCCTGACTCTTCTACAGAAACATAAGTTGCTAGAAAACTCCTCTAAGTACTCTGAGTTAATGGCCACAGGACACAGCTATAGATTCAACCCTGATAATTCTCTGCTGCAATGATCATTTTATCTGTACACTTGGAATCACAAAACTGAATGACTATCTTAAGGCACACATGCACCCACCAAAAATGGTATCATCAGATTAATTTATTAAACCAAATAATTTATGGCATTCTTTCCTTTTAAAGTACACCTGAAATATTGTTCAATAAATTTAAAGCAACAAAATATGTTCCCACAAATAGCACATATTTAATACTGGACTATATGTCTGAAGCAGATCCTGAATAAATTTTCCATCTGACTATATCCCTAAGCTAGTTGGAACTTTACCAATAAATACTGTTGATTTAGCAAGTGTAAGCCTGGCTACCAAAACAGGCCACAAGGAATAGAAGTAAATTGAGAGCTATCCTTGGTTCCCAAGGATGATCCAATCTTTTAATTTTTGACTTTACATTTGTAGGAATGAGTATCTGTGAACTACTATGCTTTATCCTTTCTACATAGTATTCAACAAATCAGATGAGATCCTTTATGTCATAGTCTGTTAGATGATTTTTGTTACAGGATTCTGAACAAGTTTGAGGTGGGCTGAGTTAAATAATGGTGTCAGTAAGTTAGTTACTGAGTTTACATTTAACTGATGGGTTTTTCAGTTAGCAATGCTTTTATCAGGATTTAACTGCTTCATCCAAAATGTTATAATAGAACAGGATAAACATCCTCAAACATAGAAGAAATGTCAATGGAATAAAACAACACAGTCCTATGCTCAATCTGTCTCTGGGGAAGAGAAGACAAAACTCCAGGAAAGCTTTTCCCAAAACTGTCCTCTACACACCAACAGGTAAGTATTTAAAGAATAGAGGTCTGTGGATGATTGAGGCCACATGCTGTTGAAGAACCAGCATCAGCTCCTCTGTTATTTTACTGAAGTACCTGTGCATATAATTTTAAGAACTCTTAATCTCTGGGGAAATCTTTTTTATCTTTTACTGTTACCTTTATATTTTATCCAGAACTGCATGTATTTCCTGCACAATCTCAAACCACAAACATTCTCAGTTCACTCTCTGTCCTTTCCTGACATACCTGCAGATATCTTCAACTTGGAATAAAAATAACTATCGAGTCTTCCCCAAACCCTTGCAATTGAAGTGTTGGCAAGGACAGTCAGCTATCCAGACTGGATTAGAATAGATGGTTTCTGATTCCATCTAGAGTAATGGTTCTCAACCTGTGGGTCACAAACCCCACAGGGTTTGCATATCAGAAATTCTGCACATCAGATATTTACACTACAACTCATAACAGTATCATATGAAGCAGCAACAAAATAATTGTATGGATGGGGTCACTACAACATGAGGAACTGTATTAATGGGTTGAGGACCACTACTCTAGATCTTCACATGCCTCCACTCTCGTTGTATTTCTCCCTGTTATGTTCTCATATAACCCCTCATCCCTGCCCTTCCAGAACAGTTAATAAGTCAACTGTCTAATTCACAGGGGTAAATTAATATTAAACAAATAGTTTAATATTAATTAAACTATTTACTTTACTCCTGTATTGCATAAGACTGTCTATGGCACTTTTATGATGCCTCTGTATTTCCTTCTTCCTTCATCCTGAATATAAACTTAAAATTGCCACGGGCAGGAAACAGAAAGAGGAGGAAGGATAGGGGATGAAAGACTAAAACAACTGTAGATTCACGCTCCATTCATGATGCTCCCCCAGCTCTCTGTATTCTAGTAAGAGACCATCAGCTTGTCCTCAGAGCCTTTGAAAGCAGCCCACATTTTATGCCTTTAATTGCTCAGTTTTAATTGACTACTATTCCATGTGCTGTGATTGTCTCCCAACTGTTGATTCTAGTACTGAAACCCAAGCTCACTACAGATCTCAGGCACCTGTTATAGTTCTCATCTTATCTAACTTTTCAGCCCTTATAGTTCCCAATAACACTCCTTCCTCCACTCCCATACACCCATACGCATACATTGCCATGTTTGCACATGAACATAAGACAAGTATCTTTGAGCCAACTCTGACATTCATCATACCCAAATGCCACCAGTATAAGGCCCCTGGTGCTCTTAGGATACTTCCATCTCCTTCATAAGTAGAGAAATAACCAACAAGCAACATCATGAAGAAAGCATGCATATATCCCTGCTGGGTTTCATTCCTTATGGAGAAGTGAAATGATAACTTTAGGAAATGGAGGGAAAGTGAATCACTCATCTCCCATAATTTAGACAACAGCCTTAATTTTTTGGGAAATCTCCCTGGTGCTGAGTTATAGCTGCTTGCGAATAAGCTGAATATTAAATTCAGTCTACGTTTGAATTAGGAATGGATCCTGAAAGAATGTGGAAGCTATTTTCTTATAAGCAGAAGGTTTCAGAGCAGATTGGATTTTTCAGGCATTTGTAGATTCTTCTTATTGGAGCAATAAAGTGGGGCCTACAACTTAGAAGGTGTTCTAATTTTATTCTTCCCGAATTTTCTTGCCATCTTTCCCTCTAGAGCAGTAGTTCTCAACCTTTCTTACACTGTGATCCTTCAATAAAGTCCTCATATAGCGGTGACCTCCAATGCTAAAATTATTTTTGTGACTACTTCATGACTGTAATATTCCTACTGTTATGAATTATAAATATCTGATATACAAGAATGAATGATATAAAGATGCACAGTCTTTACAAAAATTCTGAATTTATTTTTTTTTATTTACTGTCCAGTCCTCAACACTGGTGTTCTTTAATAACGATATATATATATATATATATATATATATATATATATATATATATATATCAGTCTATGCAACACTGAAGACTCTATCTTCGGTTTGGTTGCTAAATTTGAAGTTTTTGACTGAGAAAAAAGATTTCCCTCATTAAAAGTGCATTTTGACAATTCGAATGTTTAGAATAGCAGTGAAACTACTTCTTAAATAATACGCAGGCGATTCTCAAAGCTTCCTTTTCACAGACACGGTTAGAACAACAACTGTCTAGATCTCTGACTGAGAAATGTTTGATGACTAATTCCCCTCAGACAGACCACAGTCTATTCTTCAGAATTCTCAAATGAAGCACATCGTTTTCATCAGAACCCCTGAAATTTGTTATTATGTACTAAACAAACTTGAGCTGTCTCCATTTGGCATGGATGTATATTTGAATTCCTCACTTCCTATCTCTTTCACGTATGCATTAATGCTCTTACCACACAAAACTCTTGTTATTGTAAAATGACCTTAGCTGTCCTATGACATGGTTTATTCACTCAAACATGCTCATGACTCGAAATCTTCTTGGCCAGAAAATGTCCTTATTAACCCTTGACTCCCAATATAAACATCCATCATCCTTGGGGAGCTCCCAGTAGAGAATTCTGCATCATTATCTATGCTTGTTCACATTTTTATTCTATTATAGAGCATACTGAATCATAGTTTAACTTATTTTGTGTATGTCTGATTCAATCTGTTTCTGAAGGACAAAAGTCTAATTCATCTTAGACTCTCTGTCACCCTGACACTAGACAGTGTGGTGTGGGGGGGATGTCTCATAGACTCTTCAAAAGCTCAACAAGGCCTACAACCTGCAAGAAGGATGATAAAGAAGCACCCCTTTAATGAAAAAATACAAAATGATTAGCACCCCTAGCCTGAAATATACGGTCACAACCCGTTCTAAATTATCCAAAGGAAAAATAACACATGAGGTATAACTAGCCTGGCAGTCATAAAATGCATTCAATTTTAACGCTAACATTCAACAACTGCATGGCCTTGGGCATTTCACTTACACTCTAAGCTTTATTTACATTATGCAAAATGAGAATAATAACCGCCCTACATCATGAGGTATTTGTACGACAGAGGTGTTCACTGGATTAAAGCTCTCCAAACAGACACTGCACTGCCAAGTAGTAAATAAGGGTTTAAGTCAATAAAAATTCAGAAACAACGTGTGAATGAAATAAAAGACTTACTTGTTAAAGTTGCATAATGATGACCATTGCTGTTTATGATAGGTTTTAAAAGATAGGTGCTAAAGGTCATGGTACACAAAGGGCCACAGAGAATCCTGGAGGTATGCATGGAGTAGGGAATATGATTGTTCACATCTATTCTCAACATTTTCTGGTAAAAACACACTTCTCAAACATATCAGCCATGAAACTGATAATTTACTCTGTTTTAAGGGTTAATTTCAACATTAAAAAATCAGTTAACTGCCAGGCAGTGGTGGCGCACGCCTTTAATCCCAGCACTTGGGAGGCAGAGGCAGGCGGATTTCTGAGTTCGAGGCCAGCCTGGTCTACAGAGTGAGTTCCAGGACAGCCAGGGCTACAGAGAAACCCTGTCTCAAAAAAAAAAAAAAAAAAGAAAAAAAAAATCAGTTAGCTATAGAAGTTTGGCACACCACAGAGAGGCCAGTCTGAGGGGAATTTCTATCTGGGATATATGAAGAACTTGAGGAAAGGATCAAGGAAACAACACAATTCTTAAAATGTGCTTTGGAAGTGAATAGGGAATTCTCAAGAAATGTTAAAGCTTACTTTTGGAAGGGTTCAATATTCTTAGTCATCAGGAAAATGCAAATTCATAGTAATTAGAAATACCCTTTCAGTCCAGTCAGAACAGCTATTGGCAAAAAAATCATATGACAGCAGATGTTGCTGAGGTTGTAGAGGAAGATGCACCTTTATAGAGTGTAGATTGCCTCATTCATAACGGAAATCTGTGGTGGCTTCTCAAATAGCAAGAAACAGAAACAACAAATGACCCAGCTATAACACTTGTGGCTCCAAAGGACTCTATCTCCTATTACAGGCATAGTTGCTCATCCATATTTATTGTTTCTCTATTCAAGATAGTTGGGGAAAGGAATTTGCCTAGATATCCATGAAAGATGAATAGATTATGAAAATATAGCACACACAATAAATTCTATCCAGATGCAAAGATAAATGATATTATGAAGTTTTGCATGCAAACGGATTGATCTGGAAAGAAGAAGCACACTGAGCTAAGTAACCTAGGACAACAGAAACAAATGTCACATATTCTGAATCACATGCAAATCCTAGTTTCAAATCTTCATGTATACCTGCTCAGTTTGAGGAACTTATAGAAGCCAGGAAACTAAAAGCAGGAAACAGAGGGGGGGGAGGGGAATGCCTTAAGGAAGAGGAACTTATCTTAGGAAATTATCAAGTCCTGGAGGAGGAATGGTTTAAGCAAGATGGCTGTGTGAGATCAGGGAGCTGGGGGGATCATGGTGTAAAGGTTAACCAAAGTGAAGGCTCGATGAAAAATGCATTAAAATATGCTATATTTAAGATTGGTAGACAAATAGATGATCGACAGAGAAGCAGACAGACAAGAGAAAATCGTTAGACAGGAGATATCCTGCATGGTTGAATAATACTGTTCCTATATCCATTTTTATGAAACCAAGAAATTCTAAGCCAGGTGTGGTTGATACTGTGTACCTAATGAGTTGGTGCATACAAAAATCTGATAACAGTACAGAGAATTATAATTTCTCTTTGCTGCCTGCAAAAAGTAGATAATGAGAGCTCAATTCTATTTCTGAAGATATCACATACTTCCTTCCTAAAATGTAGAGAATTTTTTATTGACTTAAACTGTTTCTTACTACTTGACATTGCAGTGTCTATTTGGAGTAACCAGTTTAGTCCATGAAATTCCTCTATCCTTACAAACACTCCATAGTGAACAGAATGAACAGAAGCCAGTACCTTACTCCCTCTCTGTGTGTGTGTGTGTGTGAGAGAGAGAGAGAGAGAGAGGCAACAATATGTCTTATTGGTAGTTAAAAGCCTATCCCAACAGGGCTGAAGAAATGTGTTACTTTCTGTCCCAAGCACAGTCTAATTCCTACTGCCTTCCTGAAAGCGTTCTCTGCCCTTGCCAGGTCATGTGCTAGATTACAAATGTACAACTTGTTTCTCCTCAAAACCATCAACTGTGAAACAATCGTGGATAAAGATCTCCCTCACAGATGGTAGGTGGATGCCACTACTGCTCAGTAGAGTACTCTGCTTTGGTGCTAAGTCTTACCCTGATCTGCCTTTTATCAACAACATAAATTACCTCTTTCCATTCCATTAGTTTTATCTTTTCACAATGGCAAACTGCACCTGGATGTGTGAAACACCAGGCAGGTTCAGGTTTCCCATCCCTTCAAATGGCTACAATTTTGCTATCTATATTCTTATGTGAAGATATACAAGTCCATGAGCTCCCTCTAGTAGTGAGCTTCCCATGTGTCACCTTGGTGCCATACACAAGTGTCCATCAATGGTTACTCTGTTAACCATTGAAATGCTTTCTCTCTTAGGTTTTCATTACCTTAAAAGCTAAAAAAGAGTCACCTACCTTTTGTATTTTTAGCACCTGATTTAGCAGCTGGAAATGAATAATTGGTCCTTGAACATGTTGTTCAACTAATCCTAATATGAAAACACCAAGATATACTACAGAATGCTGTGCACTCTGTACTACTTCTGGAACTAGCTTAACACATGGCTGTCAGACATAGACTCCAGAGTAAAATTTTATGCAATTTCATTTGAGATATCAGAAGTTTTAACAGTGAATTGTACACATTACATTTAAGTTTTTATGTTTCTGTTAAAAAAAAAAAACTTGTGTTCTAGTGTATCAATAAAAACTTTTGATTAGATTAAAAGGTAATCATTTTAGTAAGTAAAATTAATTTGATCTGTTCAAGTTTTGGGGAATTATTACCCTGTATTTTATTCTTCAAGTATTAAACCATGGTATCTGGTGTTGTCTTTCTAGCAATAGTCCCAAGAATATGATTCTTAACATTGCCCAGTAAAAGATAGACATGTTCAACTTCCTTCGGATGAGTGAATAGCCAGAAGAGTCATACAACTGGGATTTGGACTTAAGTTTGCCTGGCTACCCTCCCATTATTGCTAGTTACCAGGCTAGAATTGTTCATTGCTCAATTACCCCAGAATCAACCACTCAAGTGATTCTCTGGTAAGTTACAGTAAGCTTCCTCCTACCTGAGACATATATAATTTAAACATTTTTCTTTCTTATTAACTCACAATAAATTCATCTGTTAGAATTAAATTTGAATGAATATAAAAATATTTAAATTAAACATACGCAAGGAAAAGCAAATATACTTTACTACAAAATGGCTCTTCTACAAAATGTTGCTTGATACTAAATGATGTAGCAAAAACAATCATAAGTCGTAATGAATGTTTTCTATCAGCATTCACTTACTATGTACTATATACATGGCACTGTACTGCAATGAAGTACCATGCATTCTTTTTAAAACAAAAATTGTATATATTTTGGGATCACGGCACTGTGTTTTGCTATGCATAGCAAAATGCTGCCTGCAGTCAAACCAGTGCACGTAGCCACCTCCTTACACAGCTCCTGTGTATATTTATGGTAACAAGACCTGAAATTTAACTCTCTCAGCATTTTTCAAGTACACATGATTATTAATGATAATCGCCTCACATAGTTAGATTTCTAAACTTCTACATCTCAGAGTACTTGCAATTTTATGCTTTTTTGATCAACCCTGTGGCATTTTCCTGCCTCCTGCCTTGGTAACAACCTTTCTATTCTCTACCCCAGTGTCTCTGTCTTCCTCACATGGCACATACATGTGAGATCATACAGATTTGTCTTTCAGTACTTAGACTCCTTAGATTTCCTTTTTAGACCATAATTCATTATATATAATGTATAAATTTATAACAGTATATAACATGTAGTAATACATATTACCTATAATATATTATGTATGCATACATACTTCTGTATGTATTGTGTGTGTGTCACAGTTATATCTACTCATCCATTCATAGATATATAAAACATTTTTACACATTGCCTCTCAAAATTATCACAATGAGCATGGTAGAGCAGATATTTCTTCAAGGTACTGTTATTTACAGAGTTTTCTGAATTGTGTATTTGACTTATTTGTAATTATTTTGAGAATCAAATTTCTACGTTTATTTCCACCATGAGTATACAAATTTATATTCCCACAGTGTAACATGGAGGTCCGTATCTGTTGTGTTTTATCATCTGGACTGGAGAAATGCACAGGTGTGAAATAGAACCTTGTGTTTATGATGCACATCTCCCTGCTGATTACAGATGTTGAGTTCCTTTCTATTTTCTTTGGACCATGTGTGTATCCACCCCACTTTCATGTCTTTTGATGTGTGATCCACTAGGTTTAACTAAGGCTACTTTACTGGGCATGGGTTTGAACCTATCTACTAGAACATAAGAGATCCATCACTGGCTACATTATAGAAGACAATGACTTCCTCTTCCTTATAAACCCACCAGAGCTGGTAGCTCTGCTGAGCAACATGAGACTCATGATCCCTTCCTCCACCTAATGTTTAGAGCTCAAGTCTTGTGTCAGCCCTAAGTAGGCAACCATGGCAGCTCTGAGTTCATGAGGGTCATGGCCACACAATTTCACTAAGACAGTGTTGCGCATCCTCCTCTCCAGTGTCCAGCTCTTAAACATTTTTTCTTCCTCTTCTTCTGCAATGTTCTCTGAAACCTGAAGGAGATGAGAATCCCACTGAAAGGAAGGTACTCAGCAGTTGTTCTTAGCACGTTGACTAGCCACCATTCTCTACATTAGCTCCAAAGAGAAGCCTCTTTGATCAAGACTGAGGGCAGAATTAGTCTAGGCACATATATACTCATATTTGTGAGACAGTTTTGACAGCATGTCTCCTAGGCCATACAGGAGTGGAAGGTTCATTGCTATTGTCTATGACCTCCATAGCCTTGGCCCTTTGACCAGGTATATAAAAGAACGATGTTATTACTAACAGTGTATGTTCTTATCACAAGGAAATCTCAGTCTATTAGGAAAAATTATCTCTTTTTTATTAAACAGACTATATTTTAATAAAAATACATTACATAAAATAGGTTTATATATACATTTTCATATGTATTTCATGTTTGTCAATTCTCCCTCCATCGTTCTTTCCCCTCTGTTTCCTGTCTTACCTGTTCATCCCAGGACTATCCCTCCCACTTGGCTGTGTTCTCCCACACTCCATCTCTGAAAGTCTCATTCCTATCACATGAGAAAGATAGCCCCCTTTCTAGTTTCCCAAATTTTACTCAGATTTTCCCCAATGTGGATGCACATATTTAATAGAAGCTGGGATCCACACGTGAGCAAGGACATTGGGTATTTGCCATTCTGCATTTGGGTTACTTGAATTTATGTAATATTTATGAAAATTATCTTAATAAGATTCATTGCTGCAGTTTTGGGCAAATGGGGTATGTCAGTGATTATAGTAACGCATTCGGATTATTTCAACACATTAATTTCTTAGAATACTTTTCCTGATAATGTTCTACAAGAAAATATACTTTACCATGAGATCATTAGAAGTAAATCAATAACAAAATAAAAACAGAAATATTTTAGGATCCTGCTTACCAGCTGTAACAAGCCATTTGAAAAAATCAGTTGGGTGAGGCAAAAAGCACATTTTGAACTTTTCATTATTGTTAAAATCACACATTTATGAGAAAAACAATCAAGCCAGCAAACAATACCCCAGCACATGCCAGACATGTTAGACAAAAACTCAGCCAAATTAGAATGTTTTCCACAATCAACACCACATTCCAATCACTACAAACTTGTACTACAGAAACACTTTGCAAGTATTATATTCTGGCAATGAATTCTTTTCTTCTCATAATGGAGTTTTATTTCCTGGCATTTATTAAAGCTAATCTCCATTTAAGAAAAAAAAGAATAGCTAACTATAAGCAGTATGTAGTAAAACAATTATAGAGTAGATATTGTCTGCTTTCCTTTTTTTTTTTATGTTTTTTTTTCTACTTTATTTACATTTCAAATGTTTCCACCTTTCCAGATCTCCTCTTTGGAACCTCCCTATTCCCTCCTTCCTCCCCTGCCTCTATTGGGGTATTCCTCCACCCACCCACCCGCCCACTGTCATCTTCCCTCCTTGGCATTCTCCTATACTGGGCGATCTAATACCCTCAGGCCCAAGGGTCTCTCCTCCCCCTGATGTCTAACAAGACCCTCCTCTGCTGCATATGTGGCCAGCACCATGGGTCACTCCATGTGTATTCTTTGGTCTGCTTTCCATTTTAAACTCTAGTTAGGAGATCTTGGTGTGGGGGAATTGTCAACATGGTCCATGTGTGACAGGATCTCATCTCATCCCCATTTACTTTGATTGACTCAACTGTCAGGTGCTATCTATGTGTTTCATACTCAGAGTACCCTGGGGTGGTACAAACAGTGCTCTAAAACCCAGCAGCGAACTTATTCAGGTTGGGGAACATTTCTTCCAAGTAAACATGCAGGCTGTTCCACCAGATGTTCCACTAACAAATCAATTACTGAACAGTACTTCTGTCCAGACTTGTTGTTGGCAGACCATTATGATACAAAGGATTTTTGACAAGTCAGGGATGACCAGCTACAATACTTAGGCATATGTACTTAAAAGATAGAAAGGAATCTAAGGTGCATCCCATTGTTTTTTCTTTCCCCATGAAAATAGCTGACTTTCGAATGTGGGCTCTTATATTTATGACAAGAAGTTTAACTCAATAAAATAAAATCCTTATTTTCCTCCTCTCCACTTCTACCTTCCTCCCTCAAGGATGAGAAGAATGGATAAGAAGCTTCCTACAAGTGTAATATGCGGGCTATCACCCCCAGTTTCTCTAATGAAAGCATAACACTGATTGCTATCTCTTATTGTTCAAGAACTTTGGGTAAACTACATCAACCTTATACTATTTTTTTTATTATTGATATTGCACAAAACTGTTGAATATGACAACAGATATAAATTATGTAACATTTTCTGAAAAGCCTGAACCTAAAATTCATGTGACACAAGCTGAGCCAACACATCTCTAAGCTCTAAGAATCGTGTGACATTAATGGTGAGATAAAATACTGCGAAAAACATTTGGCAGATTATCAAGTTTTACCACTTAACATTCTTCCTTTCTAGTTGAATTTCCTCTCCCAAAAACTAATCCCAAAGAAAACACATGTTTTTGTGCTGGGTGAAAGAAAGGGAAAGGAGATGGGGGCTGGGGGGAGGGAGATAAATGTCTTAAAAGTAACATGTCATCACTTTCATATTATTTAATTCCAAAGGATTAAACACTGAGGCACAGCCAAACATAAACAAACACTGATACATCATAGAGTTAATATATGTGAAGGTTTTGATATATCGATAACATTCCTTTTCAATAGATCCCCTATTAAACTCTGATGGCTTCTAGGTGCCCCAGGGTGATTCACTCTGCTCTGTTCTGAGAGGCAGTCAGCCTTCCCTGAAAGTTGGCTTCCATTCTTTGTGCAGGCTGGAAAAAAGCAGGGCTGTTTGCATGGCACAGCACCAAGCCCTTTAACTAGAGACTCATGCCATTTAGAAGCTCAGCTTTCACTACCTCCATCTGCTGCCCAAGAAGAATTAGATCCCAATTGTCTAGGCCACTAAGAAAGGATGTTTGTAGAATTCCTCTGGCATTTCCTACGGTCGGTGGCCTTTCCATTCAAATGTCAGTATTTTCTTTTCACTTAAAAGACTTTGCTGAACAAAAAAATTACACTGTATAAAATGGTTTGATAAATGGAGACCAAATTCAGAATGCCCGGTATACAGACAACCTGAGCTATCTGACTGCCAGAAGAAATTATTCAGCCAAAACATCCAGGAGAATTTAGGAGAGTTTAGCAATTTAGCATATGTGAACAAGAGCACCATATGTAGGAGCAGCGACCAAGACATCACACCAAATGACTAGTCACAACTGTTAAGCTACAGGGCATAACATAATTGTCTTCATTAAGGGGTGGTAGCAAATAAAGCAATTCTTGAGGCTTTGCTATGTGGGGGAAAAAAGGATTGGGTGAACACACAGATATCACTGGAGTAAAAAAGCAAATGGCAGAGAGCTACTTTAGCAAAGCTTTAGGGAGATACAAAGAGAGTCCTTTAATTCACACTAATAATGCTTGGAAAAACCTAAGGATGGCCATTCTCTTATTTGAAACATTGTTTAAAAATAGAATGGCACACATTGAAAACATCTAACACCCTGAAGGGATACACTTCTTCTCTGAGCCTATTTACAAATGGAGACAACCCATGCCAAGCCCTGAGCAGCATGAGCTCAGGCCTCCCTGGGTGACCTCTGAGCCAGAGATGACAGCCCCAGCTCCATGTTGACACTCACTGGGCTTCCTAATGACAAGCAGCAGCTGGCCTTCAATTTTGTGATCAAGAAGCCCGGGAGGGAAGCCGAATGAGTTAGGCAGGATCCAAGGCAGACTTTGAAGCCAGAGTCTGTGCCAGACACCCACAGACTCTGCCTATCAAGTGGCCTAAAATTTCTAGTTTCTAGCAACAATAAAACAGCCTACTATTGAACTCTACTTCAGATGTCTTGTTACAACAGAAGAGGAATGTATCTTACAGTTAACTAACCAGCTCAGGAGCTCCTTACATTTAATTCTACAAAACTGATTGACTTCTATACAATCCATAGCAATTATGCCATTTAAATATAAAGGTATACATTTTTATATAGATAAACTTACAGAAACACATAAATTTATATCTACATTTAATGCATGTGTGGCTATATCTTTGTGTTTATACATGATGGTGTTATGGCTGCAATTACTTTCATACAAGCAAATCTAGAATTTTAAATGCAACTAACACTCTTGGATATTACCGATAGCACTGTTACACATTTGATTCCTGATCAAAGAATTTTTTGCTTGAGTCTACACATACAAGAAATCCATTAGTCTGTAACCACCAAGTTCTTCCATCTGTGGAGAAATAACACTATTGACTATTTTATGCATGTTCCAGAAATATCTTCAACTTCAGAGTTTTCACAGAAAAAAAATTAAATGAGAAACATCACAAGATTTTCTCATACACTAACATTTCCCAGTGAATAAAAGTCTAAACATCTATAAAGGAACTAAGGTTAAGATTCATCCTATCACCCATCAGAGTAAATACTTCAATATATTTGAGATGAATGAAAGGGACAGGTTATTTAATAAATCACTGGGTTTTTTTCCTCTTAAGAACACATTAAATTGATAAGCAGCAAATTTATATAAAATGACATAATAACCAAAGATACCACACTCTTTCCTTACAGAACATGGAGAAATCAAACAAGTAAGGACAGAGAAGCTTCTTCTCTACTTACTAGTAGTCATTATTCTAGAAGGTGCTATGTAGTCTGCTAAAGGAGAAAACTAGTCAATGTCCTTACCCATCTTGTGAATCCTATACTAATGACCAGCCAGGCAAGATGAACCCATAGATCCAATAGTGACACGGATGTTATAGAAGTACATAAATGTTTTCTCCATCAATTTAAGACCAACTTCATTGGAGAGAACTCATTCCTTATACCATAAATCTGGCCAAAAATCCATTGTTAAAGGGCTACCTAGGAGGAGAACCTACTGCTATTATATTAAATGGCTATAGTTTCAAACTGTCTTCTAAATGTAAAGCTCTACACTTATAGATCAGTGCAGCCCTATGTACTTATCAGAGAAGCTTCTTTGGACAGTGGACAGTGACTAATACAGATTCATAACTCGTAAAAAATGAAGAAATATTGTCTATATTGTATGTAACTATTCATGGCACTGCCAACCCTCCCTCGAAGCTCAGGAGACATCAAGGAAAAGATTCTGAGAGCCAGATATCATGAAGGACTTGTGCAAACAGTGTCTTCTCGACATAATAGCTCATGAATGCATAGCAGCTGTGGTTGCCTGCACAAGATTATGCCAACAACTAACAAGGAAAGGTACAAGAGTGTTAACTCACTACAGATGTTGGCAAGGATGTGGAGAAAGAGGAACACTCCTCCATTGCTGGTGGGAATGCAAGCTGATACAACCTCTCTGAAAATCAGTTTGGCAGACCCTCAGAAAAATGAAAAAATGAACATAATACTACCTGAGGACCCAGCTATTCCACTCCTGGGCATATACCCAGAAGATGCTCCAACAAGTAATAAAGACACATGTTCCACTATGTTCATAGCAGCCATATTTATAATACCCAGAAACTGGAAACAACCCAGATGTCCCTCATTAGAGGAATGAATACAGAAAATGTGGTACATTTACACAATGGAATACTACTCAGCTATTAAAAACAATGACTTCATGAAATTCTTAGGCAAATGGATGGAACTTGAAAATATCGTTCTGAGCAAGGTAACGAAGTCACAAAAGAATGAACACAGTATGTACTCACTGATAAGTGGTTATTAGCCCAAAAGTTCGGAATACCCAAGAGTCACTTCACAGAAACCATTGGGCTGAGTGTGAGGTCCCAGATGGAGGAGTTGGAGAAGGGACTGAAGGAGCCAAGGGAGTTTGTAGCCCCATAGAGGGAGCAACAGTGTCAACTGGCCTGACTCCTGATGCTCCCGGAGACTGGATCACCAACTGAAGAATACACATGGAGGGACCCATGGTGCTGACTACATGTGTGGCAGAGGAGGGTCTTATTAGCCATCAGGGGAAAGAGAGGCCCTTGGGCCTGAGGGTGTTAGATGCCCCAATATAGGAGAATGCCAAGGAGGGAAGATGAGAGTGGGTGGGTAGGTAGGGGAATACCCCTATAGTGGCAGGGGGAGGGGGAGGGAATGGGGAGGTTCCAAAGGGGAGATCTGGAAAGGGATAAACATTTGAAATGTAAATAAAGTATCAAAAAATTAAAAAGTAAATAAATAAAAATAAATATAAAAGGAGAGAGAGTGTGTTAACTCCTAGCTGAAACAGTATTGTTGGGTGCTGGGAAAGAGAAAGTCAGTTTTCTTCAGGGATGTTCCCCTGGCCAGTGAATTAATCCATAGCCAGGAATATAGGGGTATCACTGTATCCTATAGTATACAGTGGGTTGTTAAAAAAAAAAAAAAGAAAGAAAGAAATGGAGGGGGGAGGGATGATGGATGGCAGCAAAGGAGGAATCACGGAATCACACATAAGAGTCGTAGAGAAATGTGGCCAAAATTTGTATTGTGTGTAGGAAATTCTGAACAACAAACATTATATAGTTTTTAGTTCTATATAAGGATGACTAGGGAGATGTTTAAGTTGCCAATGAGCTTGCTACCTAAGCATGAGGATGCCAAAACTAATGTAGCAGCAAAGTGTGGCCGTTTGTAATCTTCGAGTTCACGTACCTGCGTCATTGCCTTTGTGTACTGTCAGTGGACTATGTGAACAAAAAAGTGGGATGTAACCTTGGCATTCATACCTGGGTCTAAGGGGCTCTGTAACCTACCCTCTCAGTCACATTCTATGTGTGTGCAGAAATTCTACACAAGCTTTTATGCAGTGTCTTCATTATAAAGCTGTACAAGAGAGCATAATTAGGTGAATAATTAAAACTGCAATGTGGAGTCTGTTGATTTCTTCTTCTTCTGGAGGACATGCATTGGGTTCTTCTCACCTGAATGATACTTTAGCTTTAGCAAAATACAGGGAACTCAGCTTCTCTGTGACGCTCCCTGCTACAGAGATAACTTTATCCATCAGCCTGACATAAATTGCCAATGGCAAATTTGGATCCAAAACACGTCTCTGCAAATGCTTTTCTAGTAATACTATGTAGGTGTGATTCTATACATAGACAATATTTTCTTCTCTTAAAGCTTATGGACTGCTTTAATCTCATTGTGGTAGACTCATAGAAACCAGTGCAATCAACTCTTTCTGGAGCCTTACTACATTTTCAAGTGTGCAGATGTTCTCTGCCTTAATGCTCTTAAGAACCTTGTGGGAAAATACTATAACTGCTCCTAGTTTATAAATGAAGGAACAGAAACAGAAGGGTATTAAGCAAGTTGATCGAGGTGATACAACTTGGAAAGAAGAGAAGAAGTATTTAAATGCTGATTAACTCCAGAGCTGAAACTCCACACCTCTGTGCAGTGCAAAATGCACAGGGTAGATAGCTTGCATGTGGCACATGGTGGTTCTTGAATTGATTTCTATTTTTAAATTAACAGCTTTAAAATAATTTTGTAGAAAGAGACTCAAGAGAATTGACATTTTCAAGATAGTCAATTATGAATTGAAACTGTATCACCATAGTCTTATCAATAACTTTGTGCAAAGCTAGGAGGGTGGCAGGTTTTGTGATTCCTCTCTCAGTTGCCTCTAGTTCATCATCCTCTTCCTCAACTATAAGACATTCTTCCACACACTTCATGTTACTCAATTGAGCCCAGGAGAATCCAGAAACAATAGCAAGTAGTTTCTCTCTATAAGACCATTGAGAAATAATTTTTCAGTTTACTTTTTTTATGTGACTCAGGCACATAAGAAAAATTCCTCTGTCAACAAAACACTTTTATTGTTATTTCTGGATGTTGGATGCTATGGCACATGATTTTAATTCTAGCACTTGGGAGGCAGAGACAGGCAGATCTATGAGTTAAAGGCCAGCCTGGTCTAGAAAGTATGTTCCAGGACAGCATGGGCTATACAAAGACAAAGAAGGAAAATGTAAAGTATGCTTGGCTTTTGGGTACCATGGAGTGGACCATGTACCTAATGACACTAAGAACAAAATCCATCACCAATGTATACCTTCAACTCCTGAGTTGAATTTTGGGGTGTTTTCATTAATGTTGATTAGGAAAATATTTTTTAACATGATTAAAACAATTTTAGGAGTTTTCAGATGAGGGGAAAATGTCTTCAAATTGAAGAAACATATTGGTGAGCAACAATATGTTTTTCCACAGCTCTGGAGAGTGGGGATGGACCTTTTACTGTAGGGACCAATTGGAAGGAGTGGTTATACATGGCAAGGGGTAGGGTGAGAACTAAAAGGATCTCAAGACTCAAGACTTAGTATAGACTTAGAGGACCATGAGTGCTTCTACTCACACACTGGTCTGCACTCTTATCCATTCCCCAACATCAGGCTGAGAATGCCTGAGAGTATATCTACCAAGCCAGCGTGGGGCAAGGGAAAGGAGATGAGAGCTAAGCAGAATTGTATCCATCCACCTTCAGCCAGCCAAACTCCTGAAAGCTAGTATAGAGATGACCAGACCTGGGATCATGTGCCACCATTAAAGATCCAACCTTTCACAGGAGCTGAGTCTTGAGAATGACAATTATGCCCATCAACCCACAAAATCCCAATGCCCTAACTTTAGGCAGAAGGAATGAAAAGAAGAACTGATCCCAGAGTGTGTAATTTAGAAAGCTAAAAGATTAAAAATTTTTCTAGGAAGAATGTTCCCAAGCCTTTTGTCTCCCAGTGTACCAGCTGCTTTTTGATAAAGTGTGACCCAGAGAAGGCCGGGGTATCTGTCCCTCATGGATAATCACTGGGCAGTAGATCTCCAAAGTTGGGTTTTGTATTTGTTAAAATTTTAGTACTCTTGCAGGATGATTGAATTAGTGGAGGTTAAATGAGCCATGAAGAAGAATTGGCTGGAAACTAGGCAGAGGAATTGACTAAAAAGACCACCAAAAGCCATGATCTTAAGAATCTTTGTGCCACAAACTGGCCACCACATTCAGAGTAGGGTCACTGAACAAATTCAGTGTTCTCACCTGGCCGTAAGCTTAGTGAATATCTCATAGGCAGTCATCCCTGTTGACTGTGGCTGCTCTAGTAAGCTCTGGAACGTGGAGACCAAGTACCAATTAATGTCAACCACTGTGAAGGTGAGCTTTCGATCCATCTGCTCCCTTGATGTTCCCTGCTACAAATGAGGTACCATCTTAGGATTAGCAGGGCATCTGCCCATCCCTGACTTGTGTTAGGGAAGGTGAATAATGAAGTTTCCAAAGACCTGATGCTCAGAAGCATCAGATGGCAAAAGCCTCCTTGTTTGAAGGACCTGGCTCTTGCTTAGGTGTCATCTCTCAGGTCTCTGTTAATGAAACTATCTCCTACCCTAGACACTGTTCCAGATCTACAGTGGCTGGGAGGACTGAAAATGAATATCTAGGGCCTGACAGCCCGAAACCTGAAACAGTGAGTTCCTGCTTCTGGATGGGTTCATCAGGGCAAAGCCTAAGAATCTATGCGGTAAAAATTTAAAGACATTGGTTAAAACCCCATCTAACTTTTTCAGATTTTCACAGCAGTATGTCTAGACTATGTAGGCATATACATATATACACACATGTGTGTTGTACATACATATATATGAACACATACATGCATATGTATATGTGCATATACAATATGTATATATGTGGTACACTTAACAGTAAACGTGTATTTATTGGATAATACAGTGAAAAAAAATTTCTTCGACTTTACACAATTGATAATATGGATGTATGTAAAATTCTGTTGAAAGTTTTTAGAAAATTGATTAATATTATAATGTACAGCTTGATTTTTTTACTTTTTAAAATCCCATGGTGGGCTAGAAATAATTGCATGTCTCTGGTCACAATCTTGACATTAATGAGAAGCCAACCTTGGAAAACTTGTGCTGCTCACTTTGTGTCTTAGTTATTTTTCTGTTACACTGACAAAACACCATAACCAAGGCCATTTATAAATGAAAACTTTGAAGTTTGGGCTCATAGTTGCAGAGGGTTAGAGTTCATAATCATCATGACATGTCAGAGAGTATGATAGGGGGCAGGCAGGTATGGCACAAGAGCAGTGTGTGTGAGCGTACATTCTTATACAAGAGTAAGAGGAGGAGAGCTAATAAGAAATGCCATGGGCTTTTGAAATCTCAAAGCCCTGCACCCCACAGTAACACACTTCCTCCAACAAGGCAATGCCTCCTAATCCTTCCCAAACAGTTCCATCAGCTGGAGACCAAGCATTCAAATATATAAGCTCTAGGGAGCATTCTCATGCAAACTATCACACCCCGAAACTAAATGTCCTCATCTTCACAATAAATCATATAATTCCTGTCTTATCTGTGACTATAACAAACTGTAACTACAACACAGAAAATAATAGGATAGTTTCTAATCAAAATTTTTCCTAATAAGTATTAATGAATCCTATTTGAGGTACCACTTAAACTCCCTCCTACTGTCTAGATCCCCAGTGAATACTAGAGTTTTAATATACTTTTCTGGGTCCTTTTTGATTTTACCATTGGGCCAGAAATGATCTAATATTAACTGGAAATGAAGTAATTGAAAGAATACATGTTTCAGACCAATTCTTTCTGGAACATAAATTTAAGAGGGGATGGATTTAATGACTGACTGACATTTTACTAGTTTCAACTTTAGTGAATTCTCTATCCAGGAAAAGCTTAGGAAACATATGGTTCTGTTGATCTTATCATTTGGCTACGAGAAAATAAGTGTATGTGACGGATGAATTGCACCATGATATTAAGGGATATCATTATGTTTTAACATCATTTACAAAATGATGGAAAATACTATGCATGAATTCTTCTAAGTGTTCTATAATTCTTTTTGATCTCAGTGCCTTTTCCCGGATACTGGACAATAATTTGTTGGCTGACTCTCCCCCCCCCCCCAGTCTTTGGAACAGCATGCAGAACACCATGAGATCATGGAAAGCGTTTGCAAAGAGTCGAGATGTCCATTTTGTAATCAAAAATTACCAAATAATTTTTATGGATAAATAATCACCATGCAATATTCCTATACACATATGTGTGATACTAAACTGATTTCTGTATATACTTCTGGTTGTTCTCTGTTAACAAAGTTAATAAAAACAGTTCAAATACTAACTTAGGAACTAGACTATCAGATATCTAATGAAAAATATTAAGTTCCACTAAATTTATACCAGGAGAAAAGACCACTACCCTTGATCTCCAGAGCAATGCTAACCTCCTATTCTAAGCTTATGCACTTGATGATTAAAAAAATAAATACAAAAAGCCCTTCTATGGTTGTTCTTGTTCACTTGTTTAACTTGGGACTTTGCTTTTTATGACATGTTTTTTCAATATTTTTTTACATTTATTCAATTGTGTGTGTATGTGTGTAGAAATCAGAATACAACTAAAGAGTTGGCTCTCTTTCCACCATGTAAGTTCCAGAGATGAATTGGAATCATGTTTCCAGGATTGGCCAAAAATGTCTTTATCCACTGATCCTTATCACAAGATCCTAACATTTTTTCTACATGTGATTCCAGCCAGTAGCTCTGCCCAACAGAACTTGTGCAATTGTGGGAATGTTCTTTGCACTGGCCACTATGTATCCACTAGCCATGTGTGGCGGTTTGCCACATGAAATAAGACTAATGAAATTGACAATCAAATTCTTAATTAATTTGGTTTAATTAAAATTTAAATAGATAAATGAGGATAGTAAATATGACATCACTCAGAAAAACAGCAATCAGCTATTTTCCAAGTCCTGATTTCCAGGGTCTAAATTCCTACTGGTTCCTCTCTAACACGTTAAGAAAAAGAAAAACAAACAAGCACCACTTTAGTTAATCAACATTCTATTAGAATTAAGGTCCTCTTGACAAAGACCTATTTTGAACAGTGTTTGTAAACAAGTGGATGAAAAGCCCATTATCTATGAGAAAAACTGAAACAACGTTGGGAGCTAATGGACCCCTACCCCTTCTGGATATAAAAAGAATCTATGAAAGAGTTGATTACAATTTTATTTTCCTCATCTAAGAAAGTGCCTGCTAAGTACCAAAAATAAAACCTTCCGGGAAAGATTCTTTGTACTCTCAGCCAGTCGATTTTATAAGACCTTACACAATAGCGTTCATGTGGTATTGAGCATAACATTATAGCAGTCATGTATGGTTTGGGGTTGGGTTTTGGAGGTAGTGCAGGGATGAACTCTAGAACCTGATGCCTGCTAGGTAAGCACTCTATTATTACTGACCTACATCACCAGAGCAGATTTAAAAAAAAAAAAAAAAAATGAGTGTTTGTCATAGGTCAGAGGTTAAGAACAGGAAAGACACCAATACTATATGCTTTATAATACTAGTATGTCTCTATAGAGATTTTTTTTTCAATTTTGTGTTTTCTCTTTCCTAGCAAGAGACTTTTCAGAAACTTAGCTTGGCCTCTTTGAAATTGTCTTTCTAGCAAATGAGACTAAAAAATACTGCTAGTCAAGCAAAGAGAGTACTAACAAGAACTGTGAATGGAAAAAGTGAAGGTGTGGATGACCTCAAGGGTTGGAGCCAGTGGAAGGAGTACCTGGAAATTGGCCCAGGACAGTGTCTCTGACCCAGCAGATACCCTGAAAGTGGTTATGTATGTGGCTTGAAAGGCACTGGCTATAGCAGCTGCAAGTTGCCAGAGGAGAATCTACCATAGTCCTAGGAAATAGGGTTATCTTTCAGAGAGTACCTAGCAGGAGACAGGCATTACCAGTCAAGCATCCCAGAACACCCGCCAGCACCATCTGTTTGCTGAAAACCCTGCTGTGTGGACTAATGTCTGTGTGCACTAATGTCTGTGCTCATACCCTAGCTTGGCTGTAGCATGAGTGAGATTGTCTCTCCATTCCTTCACCTCCATCACCACAACCACTGAAGTAGTAAACACTAGACCCTGTGCTGAAGTACACCCAATCAGAGATACTCCAAAACCTAAACAAAATTTGACAATCCTTTTACCCACATGTGTTGAAGAATAAACAAAACGTAAGTAACTATAGTCTTAATATAACCAGTACGAACACTGAAAATGTAAGTGTTGTACAAATACCTAAATCCAATATCTAAACGATCCAATGTTTCATAATCTTGGGTAAACTTCTACCTACAGAAGATATGTATGATACGTATTCATATATATCATGAATAAATTCATAAGTAAATGGCTAATTTGTAAGAAAAATAGTATAGAATTTTAAATCTGTCACTGCTCCTGTTTGCAAATGCTTGAAGGTCTCAGAGACTCTATGAAAAATGTAGAAGGCTATATTAACCAGCAGGCTTTGAGTGTTCACCTTATCCCTCATAGGGAGCAATAAAGAACCACAGAATATATTTACTCCATCGGGAAAAACCTCACAGTAATCTTTTTCTACTTTCTTAATCTACCTTTTATTTCTTTAAGAGTTGCTTTGGAGAGAGACTATAGTTTGACTTTTTAAACTCTTCTGTGTTGCTGTCATTTAGATTAATATTTAAAATGTGCCATCATTAAAAATTCCTATTATTTTTATTTTTCTGAGTAAGCTATAGCTTATAGGGCCACACAGGCATTTCTTCCTGGTCCCATTACAACAGATCTTGAGTATGTATCAAGTGCAAGGTGTCCAGTCAAACAAAAAGATGACCAAATCAGGTATTGTCCTTGACTTTATAGACACAATCAATACATGAGTATCAGCAGCAATGGGAATGGTCGTGAAGACAAGCAACTGGGTTCTTTCCATAACAGAATAAGATGACAGGTAACAGGAACACAGTGATGAGAAAAAAAACAGATAAGATCTGATATGTGGATAGTATGGAAACCCTGCATATGCAACACACAAGCTACAAAGCACAGAGTAACCAGGACTCACAGCAGACAGCCTGCAGGGGAGGGCACTTGCTTATTCAAGGAACTTAGAAGTTACTTTCCAAAGGAGCTGGAAGAGAATGGCTGAGAGGAGTGGGAGGGACCACAATCAGAGAGAATCAGATGAGACTATGCAGAGTTTTCCAACTTGTTAAGGAGTTGATGTCATATACCAGAAGCACTGAAAGCATCACCAAACGGTTTTAGGAAGGAGAGTGATGAGGTGTTGACCCAGGCACATATTTAGTACCAGAGCTAAGTCAAACCACTACTCTGGTTCCTGATGATGGATATGCAAGAAATTTGTAAAATGGAACATTTCTACTAACGTGCTAAAATACATTTTTATGTATTGATTTTCTAGTAATTTTCCTCCGAAGCAACCTGGGAGACACTGCATTGCTTCATAATTACATTAAAAAATATTTTACAAAGCAAAGCACACAAAGACATTAATTATGAAGTTCACATTGCTTTAAAAGCATTACCCTAAATTCTTTCCTGATGTTAATTAGAAAATAACATGTACATACAAGGTGTTGTTTATCTGCTATTTGCAAACAGTGCACTTTGCCAATACCAGCAACTGTTAAAAGATAGAGGCCTTGCTAAGACAGTGCAAGGTAAACCTACTTCATTGTATCTAACAATGCTGTTTAATCAAGCAACAGCTAAGAGTCTGAAGGAGAACATTTTACATTAATGAAGACTACGAAAGAGAAAATTAACTATCGGTCACAAAATGTACAAAGTAGGAAGTATCTGTTTGGTTCAGTCTTCAGAAACAGATAGCCTGGAAACTGAATGCACATATTTTCATAAGTTTGCAACAGTTTTAAGCATCAGTTAAAACAGTAATGTTAGGAAAACGTAATGCTTGTAAAAGCAGCTCCAGTCAAAAATATTTGTGGAAGTAGAAAATCTGAAGGGACATTAAAATAGGTCTGAATATTCCCTTCATTCAAATACACTGTAAACTGGGCCCAGAGGTGAACACACTTCTACTTTCTTTTAACAAACATTCTCTCAAAACACACCAAAAAAAATTCCTGAAAAGACTAGCAATCCTATCCCTGTGGCAGGCTGCACTCACAACGTGTCCCACCATGCCGAACAAATGTTCAGTGTGAATGCAGTCCAACAGTACACTCTGCCTCTCTCTAGGAGACCATGGTGGCTCATATACATGGCTGTTCTCTCATGCCACTAGCTCCACAAAGAGAGCAGAAAGCCCAGCCTTGTGATTACTTAGTGCCCGATGAGCTGGCGAAGTGAGAAACTGAGCATGAGGCTGGATTCTTCCCGTGTAGACTGATGGTTTTCCTAGAGCACTGTTAGCAAATGTAACATACTCCTAGCAACACATTTTTATAATAGTGAAAAAGCTTCCTAATAATAAATGAGGAGCCTCAAATCTGAGTTCCTATGTATGAGAAGTGTGACGTCATGACAGGATATTTAACACCATCAACAACAAAATCAATTAATAATAAAAAAATAGAAACTCTGATTTTTCTCCTCTGGGCTCACTGCTCACAATGTTTCTATCATATATTAAAAGATTTCTGGTAAAGCATTAATTAGATCATGAGCTAGATCTTCCTTGGGACATCTGTTCTTCCTCACACCATCATACACAGAAATTCAAGTTCTGCTGATAGATATTAAGAGGGTAAAAATATAGTCCCACTGTGGTATTTAGAGGTGACCTTTGTAATGTGACTAAATTAGATGGGAGGGTTGGTGTGAAGATTCTATAATTTATAACCTGTCCAGCATCATTCACAAGCCAAAAATGCTATTAGACAATTTATTGTTAAAAGTTAAAAAATATGCCAATTAGAAACTTATCAAAATGTATTTGGAACATGTTAGAATGGTATGCATATTAAAACTATATCAGGATTAAATATACTAAGAACTGTGGAACATATCAGATCAAGAAAAGGTGTAACAGCCTTACCTGGGTCCCGTAAAACAAGACATCTATGGCTGCAATGGCATGACTGTTACCGAATCACCCAAAGCACTCCCCACTTGCCCAGACTTAAGCTCAGCTTGGTCCTCACCAATGACACAGCCTACGTAAATTGCCACCTGCCCATCTGTCCATTGTTCCATGCAGACCTAGTCCTGTATCTTGCTTCTGTAACTAGATTCACCTTGAATCTAGCCTGAATTTGCAAGCCTGGATTTCTGTCTCAAGAGCTCCAGATGTTCTATAACTCCATTTAGTATCTTGTGTTAGCAAAGCAATGTCTCCTCTTGTAGCTTTATCATCTCTGCTTGTCTATCGCCTAAGCCAGTTTTTAACCCCCTGAGTTCTGCCCTGCCCTCGCTATCACTTTGTAGCCATTTTCTCATAGGTAGCTAGGTTACTAAATAGTTCAGTAAATAAATATGATCACAATGAACTGTGTAGAGTATAATCTCAAAAGTAACGCTAACGCATTAAGTTAATTTTTGTTTCTAAAAAGTGACTGCCAACTATCAGCTATAATGGGAAAGTGGGAAGACCAATTAGCACATTGAAGTGAACGAAACCAACACACTTTCAGAATTAGTGTTTAAACTTTGGCATTATGGGAAGGCATACATGTGTCTAGATTTCTGAGATAGCGTACTCATGTTATTTATCACACACACTTAAATTTTGACTCTTCCATGGAAATGGTTGAAGTTCATTTGTGTTTAGTCTTTGCATGTTTGATGGACATTCCCTCCTCATGAAAATAGAAACAAGCCCATATATAGTAATTTTTAGAACTGGAGAAGTACATTTTTATCTCAAGGCAACATAAATTATGAAGAAATTTGTACCTGACAATATGAGATGGACACAAAATAATCCATTTTTTCAGGCTTATTATCGTAAGGTAAGCAAAATCTTTGAACTTACAGATTTTTCTTCAAACCAGATCTACCCCTGAACTTCAGTTCCATGAGACTACGTAAAACAAATATCTTGAGGGTCAACTATTCCATGACTGTCCAGAAATCATCAAGTAAGCTATGGTCAAATTCGAAACATGAACACCCAGCTCAGTATAAGCCAGTGAAGAATTCCCAACACAAAAAGAAATCCTACTCTGCGTCTAGTGTGGAAGCCATAGAGCTAACTTAGTACTTCAGCTACCTTGTTAGTAACTGTCTCAAGGGGGCATTGTTTGTTTTTTAATGGATGGGGTGAACATAGGAGATGGGAAGCAGGAAGGGGTACTTGAACATCTGAAATAATGACTTCATTCATTAATGCAATGGATTCCTGGCCAAAAGCAGTTTAAGTAAGAAAGGGTTTTATTTTGGCTCACAGTTTGAGGTGCAGTCCATCAAAGTGAGGAATGTATAGCACTTGTCCATAGTCAGAATAGCAGAGACCAATGTGTGTGCTCAGCTCACTTTAGACCTTATTCAGTCTGGGGCGTCTACATTTATAGTAGGTCTTCCCACATAATTTAACCTAGAGTAGATATACCTTACAGCCCTGCTCTTAAGCTTATATGTTGAGTGATTCTATATACTATACAGTGGATCATCAACAATAAACATCACAACTCTTAGGACAATATTAGCTGCTGATCCACCAGCCATAGGGTGGCAGAAGGAAGTTATTGCAGCTGTCTTGTGCATAGTCACCTATCAACTGAATGTATCACAGTCAAAGCCAATCATGCAGAACAAGTGGTGATATTATCATCAGTCTGGAACTGTGTCTAGGATATGTAAGAAGAAAATAGGAATGAATAGAATACATAGGATGAAAGGCTTCTCAGAAAGTCTGCTTTCCAAACAACCGTGGCTAAGAGAAAGTAACATGAAACAAATCCACTGTGTTGATACTAGAATCTTAGACCTAGAGTACCTAATTTATGCTTCCTCAGATCAAACCCTGAACAATAATTCAAATGCAAGTAGTTAACTGGCAATTCCAGGAAATACTAGAAGTAAGAAGGAGTCCAGAAAGGATACAAACCAGAAAGAAAAAGAAAAGAAAAAAATACAGAGTGAAATTTATCACGATATATTTATCACTGAAACTTTATCCTCCACCAAGAAGCTCTCAGCAGGGCTCCTTAGAGCTATCTTTCTCAAACATCAATGAGCAGTATGCAGATGCTGGGATTTTATACAGTTTGATTGTGTTGGTGTAAGGTAGAGCTTGAGATTCCATACTTCCTAGTAGCTCTCATATGTCAGTATTTTCTTGGTTCTTACAAGATACACATCGAAGATTTTGAAGGTTTCCTATTGCTTTTTCATTTAGTCTATACAAAACAAACAGAATTCATAACACACACCTGAGTGATGACAGGTGTAATTTTGAAGAATTATTTTATCAAGTATGTGTGCCTATCTCTGTGTGGAGGCCAATGGGGACCCAGATGTGGACCTTGAGTCACAGTTGGCTGTAAGATGACTGTTTTATAGCCATTGGTCATAGGAACTGAACTACAGTTTTCTGAAAGAGACACAAGTGCTCTTAAGTGCAGTGCCATCTCTCCATCCCAGGTAACGCATCTCTAAATCTGTTTTTATTTCTTGTAATTCTTATCCTAGTCATTGCATAGTCACAGAACATCATCAGTCTTGAAGGTTTTGGCTACTTCCTAGGTAACATACTCCAAACTTTCTGTCTACCCTGCCCTACTGGTCTTACGTCAGATGCCCTTGACCTTTAGCAGTCAGCCAGCCAACAATAGATACAAACTGAGTATGTCATAACACCCCTTACTTTGGCTCTTCTTTTCTGCTTAAACTCTTGTTCTATTTGGCCAAATCATACTTTGATTTTTCTAATTAGTTTCAAACATTTTGCCTTCACAAATGAGCACGGGTCTATTTTCCAGGTCTTGACACCCAAAACTTCCAAGATATAATTATGAGCAGCACTCATGGATTCTTGAGAACTTGGCTCCCTCTCTGTTATGATACCTGAATAGCATCACCTGGCTAATCCACAAGGGTCTCAAGAGAGATGGAGAGACACTATACAACTACTGTTTTTAAGTGGCTATGCGTGTTCAAAGGAATATGTGTTTTTATTTTAGTTGTCTAATGGAGACAATATCCAGTCCCTCAAAAACATAGTCTAAAAGAAACAATATGCGATGCTGTGATGGGCCTCATGAAATGAACCACAAAGCACTACATTTATTTTCTGAAGTTTTGAATATATATGATATGTATAAATCTATGAAATCATATGGCATTCTCACAGAATGCTGAGAGAAAACAGCTATGCTCTTTTATTCCATATTTTGTAATTGATGCTTTGGGGGCCAAGGAACTGTTGAACTGGGAGGAGTCTCATCCAGAGCAGGAAGAGGGTGAGTTGGATCCAACCTTGGAAGTATCATCTTGAAGTAGGGCCATTCCCTGCCTTGGACCTGCATGTCCTGGTACACATAGACCGGCAACCTACACCTATGCCCACATGTAATCATAATCAGGTTAAACATTCCACACACATACATAAGGCCATGTACATCAAGCACCTGGAATTCTTCTCTATACAAATGAGGCATCCCCAGCATCTGGGCCTGCCCAACAAGCGCCTACTCATCCCAAATGTTTAAAATACCTTTGTTGCCCCTCCCCCACTCAAGAATCTGCTCCCTGAAGCCCTGGAAACATCTGTTTCTTGTTGCTTTCAGTTCCTGCCTGAGGTCTCCATTGCCCCCAATTGTTCTTGCTTCCCATCCATTCTCTGGATCTGCCAGTTGTGGTCTTGGGCCATCACACCATTAAGGGAGGGGAAGCAGAGTAGGAATGACAGATTGTATATACATACTTTTCAATATTTTATAAAAATATTTAAACTCATTATAGTTATTAGTTTATACAATCATAATGGCCATGGATAATTTTCATATTAGCATCAGGACAAGAGGAAGTTTAAAAAGAAGTGGGAGGGGCTAGAGGGATGGCTCACTGGCTAAAGCATTTTTTGCTCTAGCAGATGTTCTGAGTTCTATCCCAGTACTCACACCATGTCTCTCAATCACCCATAACTCCAGTTGGTCTAAGGGAACCAATGCTCTCTGCTAACTTACTCAGGCACTAAGTATAACATGAAGGCAAAACACTTATACACATAAAAGTAAATATTTCAAACTAAAAAAAGAGAAAGAAATGGGAATAATAAGTGGGGCTGAAAGAAGGATCAATGGTTAAGGGAGTTCTTGCAAAGGACTTGAGCTAGGTTCCCAGCATTCATGTCACGTGGTTCACAATCATCTGTAACTCAAGCTCCAAGGGATCCATTCCCATCTGTAAGCTCTACCAATACCTACACTCAGGTGAACATACCCACACACAGAGACACATAAATAATATAAAGGAAAATCAATCTTAAAATACATTAAACCTTGTCTATTGGCTATCATTGTATTATCAAGAAGATCATAATGATAACAGGTATTTCTACCTGCTTGTGTATAATTGTACTTCTTGTGCTTAAAAGATATGTATATTAAGTCTCTGGTATCTCAAGCCTGGTTATATTGGTTGTCTATAAGAAAATACAGGATCATTATACTGGCTGGCATATTAAAGCCAGTATCAGGATAAAACACATGGGATGTTACAGAACAGAAAAGTGGAACTATGGGGTGTGCTTGTATATCACTTTTTCATCTCCATTTCCAAAACCTTGTGTTTTGAAGTCTATTTACTTTTAAAATTGAGTATATAGCTAGTAACAAAATAGGAAATAGAGCCACAAATCTATAGAGGTCTATTTGAAGATAATATGTTGAATGGTTTAAAAGAGGGGGGGTAAGGAGCAGGAGGAAGAGGAAGAGAAGGAAGAAGAGGAGGAGAAGGAGGAGGAAGAAGAGGAGGAGAAGGAGGAGGAAGAAGAGGAGGAGGAAGAAGAGGAGGAGGAGGAAGAGGAGGAGGAGGAGGAGGAAGAGAAGGAGGAGGAGGAAGAAGAGGAGGAGGAGGAGGAAGAAGAGGAGGAGGAGGAGGAAGAAGAGGAGGAGGAGGAGGAAGAAGAGGAGGAGGAGGAGGAAGAAGAGGAGGAGGAGAAGGAGGAGGAGGAAGGAGCGGAGGAGAGGAGGAAGAAGAAAAGGAGGAGGAGGAGGAGGAGGAGGAGGAGGAGGAGGAGGAGGACAAAGTCCACCCAGGTTTTGAACTGAGAGTAGAGGTTCTAGAACATCTGTGTGACATCTAAATTATTGTATTGTAAAATGTGTTTTAGAAATGAGAAGTCTGACTAATTGTAGGTGGAATGAGCAATGTGGCTACAATCCCATCGCAATACAGTCTAATATCCACACTGCCACTTTGGATGGTTTCTAAATGATGTAATTTGGTTTTCTACAATTTGTCCTCTGATCAGTTTCCTTTAACACAGCACATACATTAATAAAGCTCAGGTGGCTTTAACAAATACCACCCTTAAGAAGGCCAGAACCTGCAAGAGTGAAAATGTCACCAAGCCTTCTCTAGTGACTTAGCCTCATTATATTCTCTTAAGAAGACAAAATTTCAATCACTTTCACACACAAGTAATTTCAAGTACTTCATAGCATCGTGGAGTATAATCTCAACTCTACTATACCCCTTTAACTTTATGATCCTGCAAGAATTATTTTACCATTATTACCAGGAGGAAAAACAACAAATTAACACATTTACAAAACACCACATCAAAATATAAATAGCAAAATTGGAGTTAGGCTTCCTTGAAATTGATAAAATATTGTTTTTATGTAAAGCATTGACACCTCTAGATAGTCGATTTTAGTAGAATTATCTAAATGACAAACACAGCCCTTGGCAGTTATCTGTTCCTGAACCCTACTTTTGCTTGATGTCACTTGAAAGAAAAAGTAAAATTATTTCCAGGTGAACAGACAGTGATGAGACAAGCAGTGGGTTTTGCAACTGCTACCTTATTTAAACCCTGCCTTAACCCGATTTCAAGTCTAAAGTACTACAGGGGCCACCCGTAAAGTGGCAAGCTTTTCCTCTAAACTAGCATTTTTCTATTCAGCCACTCAGATAATAATATCTTACTTTACACCCCACATTTTGAACACTCTCACAGTACTCACAGTACAATAGTTCTGAAATAATTGCTGTCACTTACAAAGGAACCATGTAACAAAGATTTATCTTGAGCTTTCTCTCCCAGCAGTGCTGAAATACTATTTGTCAATAGCATATATAAAATAATTTGAGAGTGTTAATCCTACACGTTTTTATAAATGTATATATCCTATGTGTGCATGTATATAATATATGTATATGAGTGTACACACACACACACACACACAGTCTTAATCTCTTTCTGATGAAACGAATGGAGCAAAAAGTATCTGTAACAGGTGGCCAAAAGTGTACTGAAATCCATTGCCATAATTTTACACATATAGAATGCTACCATTTTAATACTATCTAGTAAACCTTGATAATGATATATGCTTTCATTGAATATGCAACATATTCATGGAGCTATGAACTAGTGTCCTAATGTTGATTAAAATGCAAATGGCTGCAGTTACATTCACAGTTAAATCTATTGAGCTCAGCTTTTAAATTCAAGGTCACAACTAATTTTATGCCAGCGACATTTGTACCTATCTGGTTTTCATTCTTATGGGTTTTACAGAAATAATCCCACAGAGCAATAAAAAACGAATGGAATGCAACCTGCCAGCATCCCTGGCTCAACCTGCAAATAAGGTTGAAAGGGTAAAAATTTAAAGATAGGGAGCTTCATCATGGACACACAGAGATTTATAATGTCTTGGTAACTTTTCCTCTGCAACATTCTAGAAGCTAAAGGTCAAAATCCAGGCTATGGTCTAGTATGAGCTGTAAGTTCTATTCATAAGAACTGAAATCATTAAGAAAGCTACTGAATTCTAACCAGCCCAACACTGACCATGTTAATGTAGAATCCCTAGATGTATTTTCTTTTATTTCTATAAGATTGTTAGACCTAAAAGATCCCTTCTGCTTTATTCTTAATGAAGGGTACTTTTGATATGACTTGTGCTCACGAGACCTTTTCAATTTCAGGTGTGTTTTCTTTTGTCCAAATATATAAATCAGAACTTAAAAGAAACTCCAAAAGTCATGTTTTTTTAAATCTTCACTTTTAGCGTTATATGTTCTTGAGCAACTGATAACCATTTTTTGCATCTGTTTTATTATAGTTGAATAAGATTCTAATATTCAGGAACAGAGACTCCAGGAAAATTGGGTACCAAAGGCAAGGATATATGTGCCAATTAAAAGTAGGGTTGCACTATCCAAAAATGATGGATAGTGTGAGACACCCAAAACAACTAGGAAAGTTGTGTGCAGATTTTTATCTTAGAGACCCCAAACAACTAAGATAGTAAGTGCAGATATTTATCTTTGTGAGAGGATAATGTATTAGTAAACTGCACCTGAGATTACCATACATGCCATAAACAATCCCTTTCCCTTCCTTTACTTAATCACCTTGATAGGTGGCTTCCAAATTCACAGGAAAGGAATAGAAAGAACTTCCAGTTAGAAATAAAGCATAAATCCACATATTAGAAAAACAAAACTAAAATCATGCAAGGTGTTTGTATACTATAAGCTTAGCTGTGTAGTAGATGGATCAGGTGCCCACTCTTTGTTGTATATTGTTTTAAATTTCTAATATATTATAAAGCCTATGAAAATAAGATACGTACAAAATATCAGTAATATGAGCATCTCTGCAAGAGGCAACACCTAGAATATACATATTTTATCTCAATATTGTGGAACACTGGACCTATGAAATTCACTCATCATGAAGGACTACAAATGCTTCAAGTAATTACAAGCATAATTTTATAATCTCTTCTAGATATTATGTGATGGCAAGACTGAGGTCAATTCTTTGTCTGCAATGATTTATGATAATACCTTTCATTTTTCAATATAATGCAAACTCACAAAAGTGTCATTGACACTAGAGGCTCCAGCCGACACTTAACAAATTTGAATTTTAAATGCTGATGAATCTATTTTTCTAATCACTCTATTTGCCTTTCTCATATTCATCTTTTGACTGCCTAGTGATTTGGGTATATATATATACCTATTTATTTATTTACCTATCTGTTTAACTATCTATGTGACCTCTAATTTATTTGTAGATCTTACATAACATGTTGCCCTCTAAAATATCCAATCAATGTGGCAACTAAATGGTCATTAGATTCCATTTTTTATTCTTTCTCCTACTCAATAAAAATGTTCCCTCTCCTCCACTTCCTTTCCCAAAGGCTAGAGAAAAAGATTGGAATACTGTAGCCTCCAAACACAAGCTAGTATTTCTAATTTTCCCACAGAATTATAACTCTCTATGCTTTTTCTAAATTCAAGTATGAATTGAACAGTCTTTTGTGAACTGGCCTGAGGGTCTACACATGATTGTAGACCATTGTTTAAAGTTTATATGAAAGCAATATGGAAAATTCTCTAAGAATTAAGTTCAATTTTTGACTTGTAATCTCTTTCACGTTAGCAGAAAATGCTTTGTCCAGAAATGAATAGGTACTTTTAGTTCCTATGAATAAATCAGGGTTGACTAACCAAAGTTAGACCTTTCGAGTATCAAGTATTTATCCGCCACCCACCCACTCTTTGCCTATTCAACATAGTTGGTAAATTGCCATCAGTGTTAAAGACATTTTTAAAAGTATAAAGAAAAATGATTAATCAACTCCTTCCTGCAGGGACCTGGAGATGCTTGCGGCTCAGGAGTGGAGTTCTAGACTAGACTGCAAGTGTCCCTAGGCTTAATCCTGGGCACTGCCAAAATAAAGAAAAGAAGGCAGGCAAACACAGAGCACTCCCTTAGACTGAATCTAACCATCTCCATTGAGTTAGCAGCCTATTGACAATGGAAAAGAGTTGTATACTTCAATATCAACTGTCTATAAATGAACGATAGTCTTAAAATTACACTCATGTAGAAATGTGACGTTTGCATGCACAAGGAAGTAAAAAGCACCTGGAGGTGTGGACTTGTTCTTAGTGTTTCCCTAACTATACTTTCCTACAAGTGCACAAAATGACACACACTACCTCTTACCCTCAAGAAAAGTGGTACCCACTGTTGTCCCTTTTAATGGCTAAATCATGACTGTGGCTCTATCCTAGGAGCAGTAAAGAAAACAACTGAAAAAATTAATCAGCAATTGACTCAAAAGCCTCTCTGAAACTGTTTAATTCTGAAACTCAAAGAACTGGAGTATTCAGGGAAATGTAGAAGATCTGCTAAGCAAAGATTTCTAAGATACATGTAAAAGCAAATCTTTATTATTGTTATTATTGTTATTATCATCATCATCATCATCTTATACATTGCATCCAACTATAGTTTCCCCTCTGTCTACTCTTTCCTGTTCTTCTAACTCACTCCAGATCCACTCTGCCTCCATTTCCCTTCAGAAAAGATCAGGACTCCCAGAAATATCCACCAAGCAAGGCATAACAAGTTACAGTAAGACAAGGCACAAATCCACATATCAAGGCTTGACAAGGCAACCCAGTAGGAGGGTCCCAAGGGCAGGTGAAAGAGTCAGAGACACCTCCACTCCCATTGAGAGTTTTTTAAGACCATCAACCATACAATACACTCAGGATGTAGTGCAGGATGTAGTGTAGGCTCCTGCTAGTTGGGTTAGTCTCTGTGATCTTCTATGAGCCCTACCTAGTTGATTCTTTGGACTGTATTTTTATCCTTGAACCCTCAAACTCCTATAATTCTTCCTCCACCTGTTTCACAGATTTCCCTGAGCTTCAGCTAATGTTTGGCTATGGGTCTCTGCATCTGTTCCCATCAATTGGATTAATATTAAGCAAGTTAAGAAAATTACATTGTTCTTACTATAGTGCAGTGCCTGAGCAAGTAAGAGTTTCTTAAAAGGTAGAAAAATTAAATTCAAGTATGACCCTTCAGGGTGAGCTTTGAGACTACAGAGTAAGAGGAACCAATAAATTGACTCCTAATGACCAAATTCACTTTATAAAAGCAGATAAAGTAGAGGGATTTTTTACATCTCTTACCTTCTTCTGGTCTTCCAGCTTGTGACTCACCGGATTCTTCCCATGTCTGTTCATTTCTGAAGATAAATCCATCACATTAGGTTCTTGCCCACAAAATGCAAACTCTTCAAAATGGCAGCAAACTAATCCAAGATGCAGTAAATAGGAAAACTCTGGCACGCCACATGTCCCATCACACGCTGGCTTCAGACTTCATCTACTCCAAGGAACAATTAGAAAATCCATGGATTGAATGAAAAAAATGAAAGTTTGCAATTTAGTTCCAGCACCTTCCAAACCAGCATATCGTTCTATAATGCTGACGTCTCCTAAGTGATCTACTCATCCAAGAAAGTCATTTCTGACTGCTACCTCTTCCTGTCTTCACAATTCTCCATTTTAATACAAAAGTACAGTATTCCAACATACCTGTGAGAAAAGAAAAGCAAGAGTTAATTCTGTGCCTTGTGCCATACATTGACGTACATACCACTCCACCCTGAAATAGAAATCAATAAGAAATATGCATGTGATCTCTCAAACAATAGTTTTAGAAGAGATCTCAGAATGAGCAAATACTGTGCTACATATTTTTCAAAAGCAATTTTATCTAAACTTCAAATCAAAATGAATCAACAAGATGCTGTCTTCCCTCTGCTTTAAGATAAATAAATGAATATGCATCTTTACAAGTCTAAATATTACTGAAAGAACTAGAATTTGAATCCAGATTGCTTTCACTTTAAAATCTATTCTTCTACATAGATTCTTGTCAATTCACATTTGATATTTTGTGCACAGGGATTACATAAATACGGATGGCTAATGCTTTGATGTATTATATACATACCACATATATACCTGTGCTTTAAATGCATTATAAAATTCAGTAGTCTCCAAACCCAAAGTAAGGAAATTACTGAAGAATAATAATATAATAATAATAATTCTTAAACTCAACTTTATTTGAAGTATAATCCACATCCAGTAGAGTTAATCCATCTTAATGAGTTTGAAAAATATATCCATGTGAACCTATTCATAAGCAAAACACAGAACACTTCCTGTACCACCCCCAACTGTTTTTCAAAGTCAGTCCACACACCCCATCTCAACAGCTGATCTACTTTAATTGCTTTAAGATTACTTTTGCTGGTACTTACCTGTTTCTTGTGACAATGCATATAGTCTTCTGTATGGCATTTTTTTTTTAACATAATGCTTTGGAGATTAACATATTGCATTGTGTATTTCATTGTTTTTACTGTTTCATTGTTTTTAGTGAGAGGTAATTTTGACATATGAATGCACCATGGTTCATTTAGAATAATAATCTTAAATACTCTAAGCCCTGCCAATTTAGAATCTACTGAAATTCTTGGACTAACTTCCTAGACTTTCCATACTCTTCAAACAATTGGCTCCCTTTAGAGCTTTCTAGACTGCTATGCGTATGTTTCAGTCCATAGTGATTACACTTCAGAATCACTGCCACAGTTCCTAAGCTTGCTTTAGGCAACTGACCAGCTACTACCTGAATGCATTAAACAGGAGGAAATCTACCCAGTTCTTTATAAACTGAGGCAGTTAGAATCCTTTTAATTTTAGTTTTTATATTTTATGTGTATGGATGTTTTGTCTGCATGTGTGCCTATGCACCATGTGTGTGTTTGGTATCTGCAGAGGCCAGAAGAGAGCATTGGATAGTTATGAGCTACAATATGGGTGCTGAGAATCAAATGGATCCTCTGGAAGAGCGGACAATGCTCTTAAGCACTGAGCCATATTATCAGGCCCCAGTTCTAGTCTTTAGATCAATTTTTCTAACTTTAAGACTAAGTCTACCTTTCCATACTTCTCTCTGTTTGTCACTGTTCCCCATCTCACTTCTAATAAATGCATATGAAATATTTTCTAATTTCTATTTTACATGGCAATTCAAGTACAACTCTAAACAAATTAACTTTCCCTAGCACATTTCAAATTCTTCACTCACACAGCTAGTTGGATCCCAGCTGGTCTGCCTAGGACAGCCTGCAGAGGTGAATGGCATTTGTGGTGCCCTGAGCCCCATTGTCTAGCTCTGGCCTTGTTCCTCAGTCTAAAAGAGCCTTGTAAGAGTCTAAGAACATTCTATCTCCAAGTGGAAATGTTCAGAGGCCCCAAAACTAACCAGCTTGGAACCCTGCCCAACTACCCATGCTAGTCAGATCTGCCTGCCAAACCAGCTGGGTCTCACTAGGGCATAGCCAGCAGAGAAGGGTCTGCCCACAACACAGACTACAGAGTGGGGTCTGCCTGGGGCACAAACAACAGAGTAGGATGCTGAGGAAATCCTGGAGATGGACAAGTTCAGAAAAAGAACAGAAACTACAGACACAAGCATCACTAACAGAATACAGGAGATGGAAGAGAGAATCTCTGGTGTAGAAGATACAATATAAGAAATCAATATACCAGTCAAAGAAAATATAAAATCTAAAAATTCCATGACACAAAAGATCCAGGAAATTTGGGACACTAGGAAAAGACCAAACCTAAGAATAATAGAAATAAAAGATTCCCATATCAAAGGCCCAGAAAACATCTTCAACAAAATCATAGAAGAAAATTTCCCTAACCTAAAGAAAGAGATGTCTATAAAAATACAAAAGCTTACAGAACACCAAATAGCTTGGACCAGAAAAGATAATCCTCCTGCCACATAATAATCAAAATGCTAAATATACAGAACAAAGAATTTTAAAAGCATGAAGGGAAAAAGGCCAAATAATATATAAAAACAGACTTGTCAGAATTACACCCTATTTCTCATCTGAGACTCTAAAACCTAGAAGGGCCTGGGCAGAGGTACACAGACCCTATGAAACCACAGATGTCAGCCCAGCCTACTATACCCAGCAAAACCTTCAATTGATGGAGAAATCAACATAGTCCATGACAAAACCAAAGTCAAACAATACCTTTCCACTAACCCAGAGGATACTAAAAGGGAAAGTTCAACCCAATGAGGCTACCTATACTCAAGAAAACATAGAAAATAATTTCACATCATAAAAACCAATAGAACAGAAACATGCTTACATACCTACACACTCAACCACCACCAATATCAAAATAACAGGAAGTAACAATCATTGGTCACTAATAGACAGTTAGTTCAGCAGGACATAAACTAAACAGAGAAATAACAAAACTAACAGAGGTTACGAGTCAAATGGACTAATAGGTTCCATAAAACATTTCACCCAAACACAAAAGAACCTTCTCAGCACCCACGGAACCTTCTCCAAAACTGAGTATATAATCATCACAAAGTAAACCTCAACAGATACAAGAAGATTGAAGTAACCCCATGCATCTCATCAGATCTTATCATGGATTAAAACTGGACTTCAACAACAACAGAAACAAGAGAAAGTCTACCTACTTATGGAAATTGAACAACTGTATACTCAATGATTACTGGGTCAGGGAGGAAGTGAAGAAAGAAATTAAAGGCTTTCTATAATTCAATGAAAATGAGGAACAACATACCCAAACTTAGGGGACACTATGAAAGCAGTGCTAATAGAAATGTTAATAGCACTAAATGCCCTCATAAAGAAAGTAGAGAGTTCTCATACTTAATGAATGAAAAGTACATATGAAGGCTTTGGGGGAAAAAAAAAGCAAACACACCCAACAGGGGTACAAGGCAGGAAATAATAAAACTTGGGGCTGAACTCAATTAATCAGAAACAAAGAAAACAAGTCAACAAAACCGAGAGCTGATTCTTTGAGAAAATCAACAAGATATACAAACCCTTAGCCAAACTAGCTAAGACAGTACCCAAATAAAATCAGAAATGAAAACGGAGACACAACAATAGACACTGAGGAAATTCAAAGAAACATTAGGTCTTAATTCAAAAGCTTGTACTCCACAAAATTAGAAAATCTAAATGAAATGGATGATTTTCTAGACACATACCAAGTACCAAAGTTAAATCAGGTAAACTATCTGAATAGTCCGAGAAACCTGAAGGAAATAGAAATAGTCACCAAAAGTCTCCCAACAAAAAAAGCCCTGGGCCATATGGTTTTAGTTCAGAATTCTACCTTACTTTCAAAGAAGAACTAAAGAAACTACTTCTCAAACTATGCCACAAAAAAGAAACAGAAGGAACACTGACAAACACATTCTATGAAGTCACAGTCATGCTGATACCTAAACTACACAAAGTCTCAACAAAGAAAATTTCAGACTAATTTCCCTTATGAGTATTGCCACATTACAGAGCCACAGCCATGTTACTTTCCAAAGCTGCCTATTTTTCTGACTTACTCAAAATCACTCTTCTATTCTTCTATGTCTTCCTAAGCAACTTTCCATAACTATCTGGGCTTCACTGTTTCTGCAAAGCTCTTCTCTCCACCATAAGCTTGACTTCCATGCTTGCCTAACTCAAAAGGTATGGCTTTCTCTCCTTGCTTTTCTCCCTCCCATGGGCAGCTAATGAGATTTACAGTTTATTTGCTTTGGAGTTTTTCCTTTTTTAAACGCTAAGAAAATTGTCCCTGAACTTAAAAAAAAAAAATAAAAAAAAGTCAGAAAGTTCATCTTATCAGTGATATGGAAAAATAGATAAGGAAGATCCAAACTTATGACCAAGATGCATTATGAACAGCATTCAAACAATATAAGCATCCTGACCTGGCTTATGACTTGACTGAAAGGAAGTAAAAACTGAGTGATGTGGAATTTTTAAGGATCCTGCAGATGGAATTGGTAATGAACTAAACTCATTGTTTGAACCCAATTGAACACATAAATGGTACAATTACCTCCGTGAGCAAACTCAAGAAAGCACTCTGGTGAAACAAGGCAAAAAATACATGCTACAAACTGTAACTATCAACAGAAAATTCCAAATGAATGCCACTGATTCAAAAATCTTTTAACAAGCATGAACAAATTGAATCCATCAATGTTAAAAAATGAATAATATATTAGGCCTAAGCTTATATTATCCCAGCAATGAAAGATTGGTTTAAGATTTAAAGCAAATCAGTATAATTCACCGCATTAATGAAATAAGGAAGAAAAATGATATGATATGCTCATCTCTAATGGAGTAGAAACAAAACTTGATAAATTAAACATTGACTCATGACCAAAAAAGATTTCTGGGCAAAGGAAGAATAGAGGGAGATCTTTTCATAGTCTTTCTTTATCTGGAAGAGCATTTTCACACAAAATTATACATCACACATATTAGTTAAGTATTTTTAAAACAGCTCATTTAATCAGGAACAATACACAGATACCCTCTAAAAAATATACTACTCAATGTTAGACTTAAAGTCCTAGTTAGGCAAGACAATAAAACATAAGTAAGAAGAGGTGGTGTGAGAGATAGGGAAGGCAGGCAAGCAGCAGACAGGAATAAACAACACTTACTTGCTAATGTTTTATTATCTCCATATAAATATGTTAAAGAACCCAAAAATCAATTAATAAGATTAATGAATGCACTCAGAATGTTTCCTGGATACAAAGGCACAATATACAAATCCCTTCTGTTTCCTTGTAAGATTAGCAAACATTAGGAAAATGAAACTTTAAAAGCACAACGTTTATAGTTACATTAAAAATAACAAATGTTCTAAAAAAGATCTCACAAAATACTAAGGCGTTTGTGATGAAACAATGTAACAATAGCCACAGTAGACATGCTAGAGAGGATGGTGTGGAAACTCAGGGGGCTTTGATGGCTGCATAGAAAACCAGAAGCAACTAAGGAATGCTGAGACTGGGGGAAATAATCTTCCCCCAGTGGATAACTGGATTCCCTGGATTCCCAGGGAAGTGGATAACTTCCCTTGGGGAAGTGCCGATTAGTTATCCACTGCCAAGTGCTCAGGCCTGGAAACGTATATATGTGTAACATTATATAGATGAGCAGGTTAAATTTAGAATATATATATACACATATACTCATATGCATCTATTTTTTAAAGGAGGTCATGAATTTGAAAGAGAGCAAGGAAGGAAGGAACTGAGCAAAATGGAAGCAAGAAATGATGTAATTAATTATACTATAATCTTACAAATAAAATTTTAAAAATGAGAAAAATAATATAAAGACATCTCAATTAAACAAAAGGCTGTAATGTATTCATATAAGATATTTTGATCATATTCTTTCTCCTCTCCCAGCTTCTCTCAGGTCATGCTCTCACCTCCCTCCAATCTCCTATCGCATGGTACATTCTCCCACTCACCCTCCCCCCACCCCCAAAAATGAAAAAAATACAAAAACAAAATAAAAAGCATGGATTCCTTTCATATTAGCCAACTACTCCTGGGTAGGAGGCCCACTCTGGAGTGAGGTTGACATATCCTGAATGACTTCCTTGGAGAAACTCATTTCCCCTTCCCCAGCAGGTTATAAAATGCAAAAAGCTTCTTTGGTAAGGTGTGGGATTTGTGGCCATTTCCAATTCTTTGTGCTGGGACTTTATCTGATCTTAACGGTTGGCCTTGTGCATGCTGTCAAAGTCTCTGTAAGTTCCTATGCGCATCAATCCTGTTGTATCTGGAATGGTGTATCACAAAAGTTCCACCTATTCTTCTATGGGGGATGGGTGTGATAAGACACTTCATTCAGGGTTGAATCTTCCAAGTCTCTCACCCACTGCACATTGTCCGGCCATGGGCCTCTCTGCATTAATTACCATCTACTTTAAGACTATCCTATCCATAAGCTGGAAGACTTAATGTTCTAACAATGACAAATAGAGGCAGAGGCAGGCAGAGCTCTTAGTTGAAGTCAGCCTGGTCTACAGAGTGAGTTCCAACACAGCCACAGATTTTGAGCTGTGTAGAAAATCAAGTATCAAAAATCCAAACCAACCAACTGAACAAAACAATCATAAATAACAACTATGATATTTATTGACTAAGAGCACCTTCAAATAAAATCACATGATGCCTCTAAAATACAATGTATGAAAATGTAAAAGACTGTGATAATCTATAACACTGGTAAAGAATAAAAGTTAAAGCTATTTGCTCTACCAGGGGCTAAGGTATATTTTAAATCAACATGGCTTCTATAAAGACAGATGAATCAATTAACAGAACATGAAGATCTACACCCAAACAGATCCTGATAATTATGGTCACTTGGCTCATGACAAATGTGATAAAAAGATCTATGAAGAAAGGTTGTCTGCTGTTGTTTTGTTTTCTCCACCAACACAGCTGATTGATTGTATATTTATCACAAGGGGAGTCAACTCAGTCTCTACCAGGAATCAGTGCCAGGAGGACTCCTGATGTAAATAGGACAGAGTCACGTTCTGGAAGGATTCCTCTGTGATATGAGGGGTAAGAAAGGCACTGGATGTGAACAACAATGACTGGCATGATCAACCCCACAGATGTTACTTATCCAAAAGTACAAATAAGAAAATGTAAATACAATGTGTGGAAAGGAAAAGGTACTTGCTGTACATAGGGCTCATGTGAAACGCGGGAAGAGAAAGTGACACAACACACAGAAACATCTGAATAAGAGCTGTAAGCATAAACTCGGCGATTTGAATAGTAGATTTTGGAGGGTGGGAATGGGTAAGGTGTGTCCAAAATCTATAGCACATGGATCCATGCCAACCGAGAAGCATTATCCTGACTGGGATGGCATGTAGGAATATTTGTGTCTGAATAGCACATGTGTGAAATTCTATAAAATTCATGAAATACAATTATAAATGCTCTGTGGGTTTTGTATTGTCATCTGTCTATTTTGACACTGTATTATGCTTTGTAAGATTTTTTTAACATAGAATATGAGATAAAGCACACAATGAACTTCTCTACTTGTTGAGTGATACCTCCAACATTTCTAAAGCAGCTCTTTAGAAATAAGAAAGCCAGAAATGCATACTGAAAAAATTAAAAGATAGCATCTTTCCCAAATGGTGCTGGTCAAACTAGATACCTGCCTGTTGAAGACTGCCAACAGATCCAGACTTCCAACCCTGCTCAAAACTCAACTCCAAAGAAATCAAAGCTCTCTACATAAAGCGAGATACACTGAACCTGAAAGAAGACAAAGTGAGAGATAGCCTTGAACTCCTTGGCACAGGCGATGGCTTCTGAACCTTAGCTACAACTCATGACCTAAACTCAACGATTAATAAATGGGACCTCATAAAAATGAAAAGTTCCTGTAAGGAAAAGGACACTGTCACTCAGACAAAGTAGCAACTTCCAGAATGGGAAAATATTTTTAGCAACTCCACATCTGACAGAGGACTAATACCCAAAATACAAAGAACTAAAGAAACTAACCAAAAAAGAAAAAAAAAAAACTCTTAAAAAATTAAATACAGATCTAAGCAGAAAATTCTCTAGAGGAAACTCATATGGTAGAGAAACATTTACAGAAATGTTCAACATCCTTAGCCATCAGAGAACTGCAAATCAAAACTCCTTTGAGATTCATCTTACACCTGTCAGAATGGCTACAATCAATAACACAAGTGACAACTCATGCTGATAAGGATGTGGAAGGAAAGAAACCATCATCCATTGCTGGTGGGAGGGCAAACTTGTACAGCCACTATGGAAATCAGTGTGGGGGTTCCTCGGAAACTTGAGAATTGACCTTCCTAAAGATCCAGCTATATCACTCTTGGGTATATACCCAAAGGATGCTTCAGTCTACCACAAGAACACTTGAATAGAAAGAAGTTGGAAATAACTGAGTTGTCACTCAACAGAAAAATGGATAAAGAAGATATGGTACATTTATACAATGGAATATTACTCAGCTGTTAAAAAAATGATATAATGAAATTTGCCAGCCACTGGATTGATCTAGGAAAAAGTATTCTGAATGAGGTAACCCAGACCCAGGAAGATAAATATGGTATGTGTTCACTTATATGTGGATATTAGCTGTTAAATAAATGATAACCAAGCTACAACCTATTGATCCAGAGAGTTTAGGTAAAGAGGAAGAGATTGAGTGGGGACTGGGACACATGAGAGACAGCTGTGATTCAGGAATATTTGAGGGATGATACGGAAGTCTAGCATGCTAGAAACTTCCTAAAATACATGAAGGTTATCCTAAAAACGAGTCTCATAATAATGGTGGCGGTGGATTTCCATCTGCCTCTGTCATAAAATTACTTCTGCTGTATTAATAGATCAATGCCTTACTCAGCCATCATTGGAGAACCTTCCTCCTGCAGCAGATAGGAACAAATGCAGAGATCCAAAGCCAATTACTACTCAGATAGTAAGACCTTGGAATACACAGCTCTAAATTGGATGTCTCCATCATATTCCTCTCATCGGAATTCACAGAACACCACAGAAGAGGAGGAAGAAAGAGTGTAACAGGCAGCCGAGAGTGGGGGAGGTGGAGGGGGGATACCCCCATTGAAGCAGGGGAGGGGGGAGGGAATAGGGAGGTTCCAAAGGGGAGATCTGGAAAGGGGGAAACATTTGAAATGTAAATAAAGTATCAAAACAATAAATAAATAAATAAAAAGAGTCAGAAGGCACAGAGGGTACCAGGAGGACAAGGTCCTCAAGGTCACCTGAGCAAAACTCACAAAGAAATCCACTGTATATATATTATAGCTTTCATTTTACTATTTTTATGGGACTCCTGAATGTGTGAATGAGTAGGTCTCTGATTCTTGTAACGTCTCAACTCTTTGCCTTCTACTGGGTTGCCTTGTCCAACTTAGATGTACTGGGTTTTACTTTTTCTTATTATATTTTATATTGTGATATTTAGCTGTTATATCTTAGAACCCTGTCCTTTTCTAGTAAGAGACAGAAGGAGAGTAGATCCCGGTGGAGGGGAGATTGGGAGGGACTTGGAGGGACAGAGTGAGGAAAAACTATAATCAGGATTTATTGTAAAAAAAAACCTATTTTTAATAAAAGTGGTAGAAAAGATAAAAATAGAAGACAAATGAGAATATGTCAATTAATACTTTAACAGTGACTATATCAAAATCATTTGAGGTAGAATTTCTCATTTGTTTAACTAAATAAAAGGTATAAAAATCACTGACAAAGGTGTGAAATAATAAGAACCATGTCCTGATAGAATAACTTCATTCAAAATGTCTATTTCTTTTTTACTGAGGTTAATTATACATACATTTTATGACCCAGGAGTAATAATCCTGGATAATAGCACTTAAAAATACATGTGCATGTACCCCCATTTTGCTTTTGAAATAGAAAAATAATTGTAACAAAACCATCAATATAAGAAAAGACAAATGGTAACTACAAAATGAATAAAAACAAACTATAGATATATTTCGCAATCTTACAGACACTGATTTTTCTTTTTAATACTATAAGAAGGCAGATTTAACAAGATGAGCTATCCAGTAAACATCACCCCTCCATGGCTTCTGTTTTAATTCTTGAGTCCAGGTTCATGCCCTGAGTTCCTGCCTGTCTACAATGGACTGTCATGCAGAAGTGTAAGATGAAATAAAACCTTTACTCCTCAAGTCGCTGTGGAGCATAGTGTTGTATCACAGTAACAGAAACAATAACTAAGGCAGAGTTCAAACAGAGGAACTCTGCATGAGTGGACAGTGCTGAATAACCAGAATATCTAGGTTCTTAAAATTTGAAGAGCCAAGCATAGCATACCTTCCTACCAGCTAAAGAATAGGGAAGCTACAAAGGTCTCTCCAACAACCCAGCCTACCATCATTGTTCTCAGTTACACACTACAACTGGATTATAAGATATTTGCTCAACACATCACATACTTTGGCAACAGAATATAAAGAAATCACCTTTAAAACCAACCATAAAACTTCCCCTCTATTGGTTAGTTTTGATAGTGCCAGAACATAGTCTATAGAGTGCTCATCAAAGAAAGACATGAGTAGTCCTAGCCAGTGCTGGACCCTATATGCAACAATATCAAACTTACAGGCAAGAGGTGCACACTGGTAAAATGGTCTCAAGATGGTTATAGAACAAAAAGCTGATTTCCAGTGGGATTTGAGACTTGCTACACAGGAGGCCAGGCACGCATCCTACTGTAAACCAATTCAAAAGCCCATGGTGAGGTTAATGGCTCTGGGATTGAAGCTACCATTTTTATTTTGCTGAAAACTTATGAAGTCAAACTGTCTTCTAAGTATGTCTATCTATAGCTATAGGCCAAGGATGCTCCCTACCATGGTCAGAGAAGCTCCCCTTTGCAGTGGACAGCAATCAAATAGAGATATGCATAACTAAGTTCTCAATGTTCTCACTTCTCAATATTCCTGTGCTACATTAAAGGTAGTACAGTTCCTCAAGTTGTGGTGACCCCCAGCCATTAAATTATTTTTGTTGCTACTTAATAACGGTAATTTGGGTATTGATGTGTATCATAATGTAAGTATCTGTGTTTTTCAATGGCTTTAGGCAACCCCTAAGAAAAGGTCATTTGATTCCCACACAGGTATCACAACCCACAGGTTGAGAAATCTTGGCCTAACTAGTCAAAGTTCCAAGAAGAGATTATTCAAACCTCCCTCCACCCTCCTTCAAAGGCTCTGATAGCATTGGGAAAGGGGAGATAGAGAAAATGTAAGAGCTGAGGGCTAGAGAGGTATGCTGTGAAGAGAGGGGTGCGCTCTTCTGAGATGGCAGGCTGTTGTGCTCATGAGCCCTGAGCAGCTGTTGTACAAGACCTACAGAAAATCAAGCCAGCTAAAATGTCTGCATGGGTGAGGGAAGAGCTCAGGAGGCTCCCCTCCCAGCTTGGGAGCTATCTGGGTTGATGGCTGCAGAGGAAGGAAGAATCACTCCTCTTTAAAGGTGTGGCCACTAATAGATTTCACCATTCACATGGATGACTTCACAGCCATGTAAATAGAGACATCTCTAATTAGAAGAGGTCAGGAATTTGAGGGTAAAACTGTTAGGAGTTCTTCTGGGAATTAGAGAAGCAAATCCAGGGAGGATACTATCATATGTAATAACATACATGTGTGGAATTCTTGTAAAATAAGTCTTAAAATGAGATTTAAAAACTCTTCAAAAAAGACATTAAAATTTCAAGTCTAATGAAAAAAAGATTGATAAAACTTCCTATAGCTATGCACATGACAGATTCATAATACAAAAAGAAATTGAAACTATACACCTGCATATAAACATGTGTGTGTTCAATGTTTACATATGTAAGAATATGAATATTAGAATTCTTACAAAAATAAAGAAGAATTAGGACAGCATAAACAAAATAAATGATCATTGGAATTTATACAAGGAGAATCATGGATGATAGACACACATGCTCTAACATGTTCACTAAATTCCAATGAAGGATGCCCAGTAGTAATCATTGTACTTGTTTGACACTGGTAAAATAGTAAAAATATTCTTAATATGCATCATCTGAAATTTAAAATTGTGGCATGTATCTGTTTCCATGTTATATAGCATTAAGATGAATGAAGACTTCTTTTCAATCATGTACTCAATAAGAAATTTATATATTTCACTACATGTGTAACACTAACTACAAGTTAGCAATAATTATAAATATGGTAAATGCATATGAACATCTAACAGTTTTTAAAACTAAAATCAATAAGAGGTTTAGGGGGTTAAAAGTAATGATACCGTATGACAAAGCTAACTATTGAATACACTGAATTACATATTGTTTCCTTGAATCTTATGAATGTCTGAAAAAGTTTAAATAAAAAGTATTTTAGGACTGGGCTGTAAGTTCAATAATTAAAGTTCTTGCAATCAGCATGCTAGGGAGATAGTCAGGCAGATCCTTGGGATACCCATCCAGATTAGCAGGCTTGGTAAGAGCTCAAGGCCAATTAGATATTCAGAAAATGTTGACGAGTCTGAGAAGTTCTATGTGAAATTGTTCTCTGGCATTTACATGTGAACCCCCCACCCCTGGAAAAGTATAGATAAGGAAATATGAACCCACACGCATCCATATATACAAACATACATACATTCACACACACACACACACACACACACACACACACATGCACACACAGAGTAAAATGATAGAAAAGATGGAAGTAATTTTAACAGACAAATCAACAACAAACAATAAAATTCCATCTTCTGCATGTGATCTTCTGCAGTGGCATGATACCTCACATACATATCATTCAGAAGAGGATGGAGGGACTCTGCACAATTGTTGCATTCGCTGGTGAATACTACTGGCACTTACTAGCATCAGTGATAGCAAGTGCCCTTTAGTGCATTGATATGACATAGCTAAAGGAAAATTTTCCCATGGATCTCTGCTGACAGGTAAAAGCATGGACTCCGCCTGCTAGAGCACAGTCATAACCCCTTGCTATGATCCTTGGATTCTTCTCTTTATACTCACTTTTTTTTCAGAGCCTGTTATGCCTCAGAGACTATAGGAGGACTATTGTACAAGGTTCTCTTCACCCGCCCCCTTTTCTAAGGTGTGTTTCCAGTTTATCCCTCTGGCCAAGGAGTTTGGATTCATCCCGTGAACTCTGGGAAATCTATACAGTCATTTAGTTGCACATAAATCAACCCTCCTTGGCATGATCCTCGCAAATGCCCCTTTAACAGAAATGTGTTGCTTTTGTGGCATCAAGGGTAGCTTAGCAACCAGAAAGTCAACAATAACCCAGCACAATTTTGTGGGTTAGCTTTCAGAAAGCAGAAACCCAGTTACGTAAGACAAAACAAGCTGTCTTTTTGTGTACCAAATATTCAAAAATACATTGAAAAAGCTGCCTTGCATTGTGCCTCACAGCCCCTGGTTCACATGTAATCCTGCCTTTTCCTCTTGAGATGCATGGCAGAAATAAAAACAGCAGGGAAACATTATGTTCCTTGCAACATAGCTGCTCGGCTTCGTTTCTGTAGCTTGGAAATGGTGGGTGCTTTGCCTTTATCAGATAAATTGGCTCTGCAGACCACGTTTGAAACAGCATACACTTGTCTTCAGCAGGAAGTTTGAACTTGATTAGTTCAAGATAAAAGGAAGCAAGGAAGGCTGAAGATCATTCTGAGCCAATAATTGTGTGTGTAATGGAGATGGAACAGCATGAAACATTCATATTCTTAGGTACTAATGATAAGTAGGGAAAAGCTTGTATCTTTCAGCTAAGTTTGTTTATTGCCTGAAAACTCAATGTAGTAATTCAAGGCCAACCGACAGGAAATTACAGTTCCCTGGCTGACATCAATTCAATCTTCAGTAATAGTTCTGAAATGGAGTTTCTGAGCTCTCAAGAGAGGGAAAAGCACACACAATATTTCCCAATAGCTTGGGTCACAACCCAGATGATATACCAAACATTATATGGATAAAATTGTGATGTATCCTTACAAATATGCAGGCCCTTATTATGTAATTTTAATCAAACCTTGTATTTGATCAAGTTCTTATGTGTAACCCGTACATAGACTGGGTTACTTAGGGAGAGGCTGCAATCAGGACATTTAAAATGCATGGCTGTTTCTTGTTGCAATGGCAAGCCAACAATCATTTTATCTACATAATCATAAGAGAAAATATACTAAGAACTATCAATCTAAAAAGTTTTAAAATTTAAGTTAAAAAATACATATCTTGTCTTTTTTGCTAGAATTTCTCCTGCAAGGTTCTCTAGATGAGAGGACAATTTTTTACAAACATGTTTATGCCTATATCACACAAATTATTAATATTTATTCAAACTACCCTAAGAACAGATTGCCAGCTGACAGTGAATAAATAATTATGAAAATCCTAGCTGTGCACATCACAATGAGAGACTTTGTTTCACAGTTTCCTTGATTAAGTTATCTCCTCCTTAATGATGTTGTAGATGACAGAACACAAGCATACAGGACATAGGCCGTTTTTAGGTGCTACAATTCATAAAGACATTGCCTCAGTCCTTTTTTTCTTCTTCTCACTAGCTGGAAGGCAGCATCAAGTTGGTAAGGCACCCTCAAACATCAAAGAGGGCAAAATCTTAGGTGATCACTGGGCAGTAAAATAGAGGAACCTGGGTTCCTGGGATTGTGTTCTTTCCCTACTCAGGAATGTGGGACCACCTTTTACTTCTTAAGAGGCTAACCACCTTTCATCTGTCTAATTTGCTGTATTTTCTTAGATTTCCATTTACCCTAAACACTATCGAAATATTAACCTGATATAGAATATGAGAAAATGTACCATTTTCAGAAAAATAGTCTCTCCTGCCCCCAATGGTTTGAGGCTTGATTTGCCTATAATAGAACAGAGCAGATTGATGCAAATTCTTTTAAATTGCTTGCCTCTTGTGTCCTGGCAAGACCTGTGACCCTGTAAGGAGACAAGCAACCACTGGTCCACTGAGAAAGAGGAAGTGGAGCTAGAGGAACAGCTCAGCTGTAGAAGATGCCCCAGCTAAGGGTGATGATTGGGCTTTAGCCTCAAAGACCCACATTTGTAGAAGCAAAGAATAGACTCTCAAAGTTCTCTTCTGTACACATTAAATTAATTTTAACTAAATTAATTTAAAATATAAAAATATAAGGAAATATATAGTGGAGGTAGACCCAAACCCAAACCCTGGGATCACAGTCAAAACCAGAGAATGCTCAGCTGACCTGAAAAAAAGAAAAATGCTTATTTAGTAGTCACAAACCCTGTGCCAAGTCTTCTGAATATACATTGTGGTTTAGCTTGGGGTACCAGCAGTGGGAGTGGGGAGTCTTTGACTCTTTTGCCTGCTCTTGGAACCTTTCTCATCTACTGGGTTGCTTTGCCTCGCCTGTATGTAAGGATTTGTGCCGAATCTTATTGCATCTTGTCATTTAGTTATCCCTGGAAGGACCACTCTATTCTAAGGAGAAATGGAGAAGCAGTGGATCTTGAGAAGGGATTGGAGGGCTGAAAGAAATGGAGGGAGGGGAGGCTGCAGTCAGGATGAGAGGATAAATAATTAAAAAGTTAAAATTCCTTATTATTATAAGAAATTGAACTTGGCAGTCAGAGACGATAACAGTGGAGCATTAGGTAATACTATTGAAGCAATCCTAAGAAATAAAAAGAAAAAAAAGAACCTATGACAACATGTTAAATAAATTTGGACTTCACAAACTAAGAATTGTGAGTTTTCAAAATGTTTATGTGAAAGTCCTCTTGGTTTTAATTCACTTTTTTAAAATATAAATATAAGAGACTACCCTACAGAATAAGTTATATAGCTTCTAAAGATTCTTAAATTTAAAATCCTAGCACTTAAGCATATCTTAGGCATATCATTTCTTCCGCCTGACCCAGGCCCTGAGTGATGACCTTGGTGGCTATTTGAAATTTTAGGAGGTCCAGCATGTCTAAAAACCATACTTCAATTTCATGAAACTATTCACTGGTTAGTGTACATGGTATTTCTTGCAGAAAACACTGGTTTTTTATACGCATACACTGTTTGTTTTTTTTTTAATTGTGGATGTTCCAAGTTAAAGGTTGAAAAAAAAAAATCAGCAAACAGCTCACCACTCAGAGATTTTCCAGTCTCCTTCTTAGCTAGGTATGACCATAAGACACACTTCTGGCTAATGGTATCCAGGCAAGACCCACAGCTGCCTACTAATGTTAGAGAAAATATAAACTTGTCACCTGACCCGTCTGTCTTAACTAGCTAGGATGCACTTATTGTGGTAAAAGCATCTATCTTAGACCATGATGTGAGAGAGCTGTATGTTTATCTACACCAACAGAGAAGAGTAAAGATCCTCACGGAAATGGGATCCACAGGATTTTCCTGTTTAGGATTAATGTCAATGCTATCTTACTAGCCTCCAGTTCATGAAGGTTTAACCAAATTCCTTTCTCAGCTTTGCTTAGCTACATGTCTTGGCATGAGTCACTTTCAAGTCAACTTAGTCTTCTATCTCATTTTGTTATCTTCTTCAACCCTGGAATACCACGTCTGCTGGTCAGTGTCCTGGCAAATGTAGCTGTGGAGAGCAGGTGTTCCCACGTTTCTAGGTACTGATCCCACACGTTTTCCCTAGTCCCTCATCTACTGATGCTCTTCTAGAACATGTCCGTGTAAATCAGAACATTGCAAGCTCACAGAAGAAATGCTAAATGAAGAGAAGGTAGATTCCTGGGACTCTGTCTGTCAATTCGACATTGGGTTTTAGCACTTGCTGGAGGATGGAAGTATCTCTGTGTGTACTCATTCAGTCCTTGTTGTTATGTAACTGAAGGGAGAGGGGGAAAGAGAGGGAGAGAAAGGCAGAGAGGGAGTGATAGGCAGAGACAGGATGAGAAGGAAAAGGAGCAGGAAGAAAACCAAGAGTGAAGAAAAGAGAGAGAGCAGGGTGCTGTGTTGGGGTCTCCGTACAAGACCAGAGACGTAGAGAACGAGAACACCAAGGGCTCTCAGTCAAGGCTCTTTGTAGTTTAGGAACAGAATAATCAATCTAACTGACGCAGAGCAAGTATGAAGAGGGCAGGTAAACTACTTAAGGGACCTGTTCTGCTGCTGTCGCCAAACGACAAGAGTAGCACAAATGTGCTCCACGGATGGCCTCCACCATCAAGGAACTGTGCAGCTGCTTGGTGAAGCACATTATGTACCTTCCATGTTATCGAAACCACCATTATGAGGCTACGGTCTAAGCAACTTCAAAGTGAGTAAGAACCCAATAAGAAGCCTCAATTTTCTACAAAATAAATAAATAAAAGTATTGACCCAAAGGTGGGAAAATAATGTTCCCAGGCTAACCTTCAATTGTAAAAGGAATTGTGTTTCTCCTCATAACAAGAAAATCTAATTTAGAAAGGAAGAATATTTTTAAAGGAAATGGGGTCTGGGAAATCCACAGAACTCAAGGATAAATATTCTAGAAAGGAATTTAGGCCTTGACTGAGATTTAAAAATCAATCTCGTAGAAATAATGAGAAGCCCTTATTTCCACAGAGGATTTCAATAAAATAATTATTTTTTAGAAAGCTATAACTCAATGTTGGAAATGGCCTATGTCTATAGAACTGACAGGGACCTGGTAAAAACTATCTTATTTCAGTTTGAAAAATGCTTTACAAAATGGTCTTTCATAAATGGGAGAAGGAACAGCTGAAAGCCATCACATACACTCACTGCAGCTCCACAACTGAAATCCTATAACACATGATTATTTACAGTTATCTTACACAGTTTGTGTTGCAGAATAAAACATACCAGAAGATGTCCAGGTGCCTCAGCCATTAACAGCACTTAGTGTTCTTGTAGGGAATCCAGATTTGATTCCTAGCATCTACATCATAGGTTCACAATTATCTGTAACTCCAGTTTCAAAGGACCTGACATGTTTTTACTGACATCTGAGGGCCCCAGGCATGCGTATGTTAAATGTGCACACATACTTGCAAGCAAATACCAATATACCTAAAATAACATTTAAAATATAAAAGTTTAATATGTTTTAAAATAATAAAAACATACTAAAAACTTACCTGATTTTCACCAAGTACAGGGTTTTTAATGGTGTATTAATAAAAAGAATAATCATCAGGTTGGCTGACTAGTGCACTTTTATATTCTATTATGAATAAAAGCAGCAAGGCAACTGTCCCAAGAATATAATTGTAATAACAAACCATCTAATCATTTTAAAGTTTTTTGGTTTTCAGTGGGTCCTGACCACAGTTTTTCCTCCACTCCTCTCAGCTAGCTCCCTGTCACATACCTCCCCTGTTCCCAAGATCCTTTCTTCCTCTCTTTCCCTTCAAAAAGAACAGGTCTCCCAGGGAAATCAACTGAACTCAGCAAAACAAGATGCAAAAAGACTGGGCACAAACCCTCATAACAAGGCTAGACAAGGGAAAAAGGGTTGCACAAGCAGAGAAAAGAGTCAGAGACAGCCGACACTGAGTCCTGAAGAAATAAAAATAGAAACACTGACTAGCATCCATAAATACACACAGAGGACCTAGTATAGACCCGTGCAGGCTCCCTGACTGCCGGTTCAGTCTCTGAGGGCCCCCATGAGCCCTGTTTAGTTGAAGGCTGTGGGTTGTATTCTCCTGATAAACTACAAATTTTATATATGTCTTTTAAAGCCCAATAGACTTACAAATACTCTATCATTACTTAAAGCAGCGGTTCTCAACCTGTGGGTTGAGATCGTTTGGCAAACCTCTATCTCCAAAACAATTTACGTTATGATTCATAACAGTATCAAAGTCACAGTTATGAAGCAGCAATAGCAATAATTTTATGGTTGGGGGTCACCACAATATAAGTAACTATATTAAAGGGCCACAGCATTTGGAAGGTTAAGAAACATTGACTTTAAGTATTTTAAGTCCTGATCCCAAATCAGTGAACAGACATAGGTCCTAAAGTCTAAGTATACACAGAAATATATTCACCTAGTCCAAATTTCAACAGTTTAACTCATTGATGCTCCTTCGACAGAGACTAAATCAGCTCAGTATGATTTTTTTCTTTTATATCCTATTACATAGCACAATAAAGGTAAGGCATCAAGTTTGATTTCTACAATGTAGGAAGAATAAAAAAAAATCAAAATTTAACAGCAAATATTCATTTAAAATAAAGAGAATACACATCACACAGAAAATTGCACTTTGGATAATAAAAACCTCTATATATGTCTAATGTATTGAAGAAAACTATTTAGGGCTGATTATGCAGAGTGACTATCCCAAAAGACAAAATTTGAGCTAAGAAAAATCTTTCAAATTTGTGTGACCAACTACACTGTTGATTCTCATCATCAATACAACAAAATTCCATGCACAAACCTGTACTTTACCCTTATGTTCTGAGAGCAAGTACTAACCACATAAAGACAATTGAGCTAAGACATGGTTGGCTTCCAGTGGCCAGCCAGTGTGCTTGAAACTTAGTCTCTGTGTTGGTGCTGCTGGAAAGCAGGGGGATCTGCTAAGAGTTAGGTCTCAGTGGGAGGCATATAGGTTCTCCTGGATATGACATGCCCTTCAGTGGGTGGTGAGATACTGAGTTCTTTCTCTTCCCACTTTTGCTTCCTAGCAAAAAGGCTTAGAGTGGCTTTGACCTGCACATGCCTTCATGACGATGCACTGTTTCCAGACTAGTGAACTACAAGCAAGGGATTTGTCCGATCCTGCACCCCAACTTCTAAAACTAAAGCAAAACAACACTTTCCTAAGTCTACGATCTCAAGCGTTCATTTAGGGTTGAACGAAACAATCAAGCAATATTAATAAAGGAGATGATGTTTATGCTACTTATTGTTTAAACACCAAGACTTTAAATTTTTGAATTTCAATTGTCATTTTTACTTATTTTCAGCATGAATTAATCCTACAAAATAATCTGTCTCGAGATATTTTCCTGCCTGTGTACCTTGAACTCCAGTTGTATTTACCACTTTTATGTGCCCTTCCCCAGAGTACCTCCTGTAGTTTTATCATTAGCCTTCTAGTTTCTCTGTTTTTTGTTTGTTTTTTTTGTTTTAGTTTGGGAAAACATGTGAACATTTAAACCATAGCTAAAAGTATCTACAAAACACAGATAACTATTCCCAGCAAGGATAATGTGCTCTTGTCCACTCATGAATGCATGTTTTCATTCTGACTTTCTGCTTCCCATTACTAGTTTCTGTATATTTTAGCATCTATTTACTCTTCCTTTCTATAACCCAAAAGGAATTTAAATATCGAAGTAGTCATGACTAAGGTATTTGCATACTTCAGATCTACTGGGAATTATCTGCAATTCACAATGTAGCTTCAAAATATGTGTTCTATTTAAAAGTTCTATTTGAGAATGGAAATAAACTATTCTCCAAAGTGTATAGTGCCATCGCTCTTTTAAGAACTATATTAAATTTGAGACCTGAAATAGAATGCAAAATGAGCTTTTTATCTAAAGCTACTACATGCATCCAGTGTTGACTACCTGTTGGGTACTGCAGGTGATCTGTCATAAATAGCCTCCTGGAGAGGCTTTCTGAATACAAAAGATACAGCTGTCCTCAGCCTTGGTACTCTGTTTAGGGCCTTGGTGGTTTTGTTTTTGTTTTTGTTTTTTTTAATGGTATGAGAAAAGAATTTATTTTCTTTCTTTTATTTTTATTTTTTTAATTTTTGATACTTTATTTACATTTCAAATGTTTTCCATTTTCCAGATCTCCCCTTCAGAAACCTCCCTATCCCCTCCCCCTCCCCCCTGCCTCTATGAGGGTATTCCTTCACCCACCCACCCACTCCTGTCTTCCCTCTCTGGCATTCTCCTATACTGGGGCATCTAACAATCTCAAACCCAAGGGTCTCTCCTCCCACTGATGGCCAACAAGGCCCTACTCTGCCACATATGTGGCCAGCCCCATGGGTCCCTCCATATGTATTCTTTGGTTAGTGGTTCAGTCTCTGGGAGCACAGGGGGGCCACATGCTCCACTATGTTCATAGCAGCCATATTTATAATAGCCAGAAGCTGGAAACAACCCAGATGTCCCTCCACAGAGGAATGGATACAGAAAATGTGGTTCATTTACACAATGGAATACTACTCAGCTATTAAAAACAATGACTTCATGAAATTCTCAGGCAAATGGATGGAACTTGAAAATATCATCCTGAGCGAGGTAACACAGTCACAAAAGAACAAACATGGCATGTACTCACTGATAAGAGGATATTAGTCCAAAAGTTTGGACACCCATGATTTAATTCACAGCAACTGTTAGACTGAGCATGGGGGTCCCTGATGGAGGAGTTGGAGAAGGGACTGAAGGAGCTGAGGAAGTTTGCAACCCCATGAAGGGAGCAGCAGTGTCCACTGACCAGGCCTTGGTGTTTTATGGGTCAAATTCAGGTATGTAGTCTCTTACAGATATCAGAGAAAGACTATGCAGGATATGAAGAATAAAAATGGACCTGTTCTTTCCAAACACTTTCAGCTGATGGGGCCAATTTAGTAACTTGTGTAATACACCAACTCAAAGTCAGTTGTAGAGACTTGAATGAAAATGGCCCCTATAAGCACACCATGCTTGAATACTGGTTTCCAGTTAGTGGAACTGTATGGGAAATATTTGGGAATGCTTAGAGGTGGCCTTGCTTGGGAAAGTGTACAACTGGGCCAAGTTTTGAGGCTTCAGATGACTGGTGCTATCCCCACTGTGTCCTCTCTATTTTGATATCGAGATGTAAGATCAACCGTTCTTTCACCCACACCTTTGCTCCTCCTCCATGGATTCTAGCTCTCTGATACCGTAAGCCCAATTAAATGCTTTCTTTCATAAATTGTCTTGGTCACAGTGTTTTTTTCAAAGCAAAGTAAGTAAGACATCAATCATAGTCTCTTGTCTATAAACAAATCAACCTAGGCTTAAATATGGGGAGGAATTGTAAGTACCAAAGGGAGAGAGAAAGGTGTGCTCAGTTTTGTTTTGTTTTGTTTTGTTCCACCAAGGAAGGGACACTTAATAGCAGAGCACTTTCTAGGGATTAGATTCAGCAAATTGCCTGCAAGAGTTTCTGATTTAATCCAGAGTTCAGTTAGATACAACAATAACCCTACCATGTGTCTTCTTCTTTCTGTCTTACATAATATAAATATGAGATGTTTAGTAATACTAATTAAAGGCAAAAGGAGGCAATGATAAATGCTATACACAGCCCCTCCCTAGAAGGACCAAGGGACTGACAATTGTTTTTCTGGATTGTGAAAACGTGGCTTGAATCACACCATTCACTCCCTGCCAAATCAGACCATGAAATGAACGTGCTGACTGTGATGTTCATTTTGCATCTGGCTGTTGTCAGCCTCACAGACCTAGCTGTTGACATCACTCAAGGGTGGATAGGACTGACTGATCACTTACTTAGCAAACACAAAGGCAGGGCTCAGACTTTAACCTCAGCCAGGAACCATACAAAATGTCCATGTCCACAACATGGCAACAGGGAGCAGACACTCATCAGGTAACCCCTGACTACGGTTAACATCATAACCGGAATTCATTTCACATAAAGCAATGAAGAAAGACAGTCCTGTCAGCTGTTATGCAAAGTAACAGAAGCCAAGTTCTGTGATTTGGAAATAACTAGCTCAGCTTTCCAGCCAAGAGATGTCTTAGGTGGCAAATGTTGAAGAGAGAAGATATTACTTATCGAACATTCATATACAAGAGAGCCAGAAGGGGAAATGATGTCTCAAATTAAAGAGCAAATCAATAAAAATTCACTACAGTCTACTTCAAATAAGCATCTTAGGAGATCATTCCATAATTCTGTAAGAACAAAAGTATATCACTGTTAAGCTGCAATTAATAGTTCACCTCTTACACTTCCTGTTAATTCAGTGGAAGGCAAAGGATTTCCATCATATTTTAAAAGGCACCACATGTGATGTTGCATTTAGAAATGCAAATAGCATGTTCCCACTAAACTTCATACACTGCATATATTAATACAGATTTATAATAGTCATTAATATATAGTGGTGTATTTTAACATATATTTCTAATTGTCTTCTGTATATCACTATTCTTCAAATGTTAAATATTTTGACAAAAACATTATATTCAAGGACCACGATAGTTGCCTGAAATTTCCAAAATATTCTGACAGGCAAAAGTAAAACATACAGAATAATATATGTATCAGAGTATATGAAATACTTAATTTTTAATAAACTGTTCTTTTAGATTTAAAAATCCATAACCCAAAGGCTTTTTTTTTTTTTTTTTTTGCTAAGATCTATTAGAGTCTGCCTTTATGCAGGAAAATGCTTTCAGAACAGCAATGCATATCTGTACCCTCATATGGGTAGATATTTGTTCCCTGACAAGATATTTTACGTTTCTTTAACAGTATCACATATGTAAATATTAGATGACCTCATGCTTCACACCAAGGACACTGACTCCAAACCCATTATGAAAACTATCATGGAAATGTGTTGCATACATCCGAGCAGGGTGCTCCTTTCTCCTTCATGAGCAACTGCATTTCTTTGTAATAGTATCTCACAGTTGCACATTTTTCTCTTGTATACTAGCATTATGATAACTTTACCTACCTTTTAAAAATACAAATACAAAACTTTGTGCATGTTGGACATTGGACTAAAAACTTCTCAAATATTAGCATGCCTTATATTCATAACGACCTTATAAGGCAAGACGTAGCTTTTAGTCTCATTATAAGTAAGACATAATGTTCTCAACTTGACAGTGTCCACTATTACCTGGGAGATGGACCTCTGGGCATATTCTAAACGGTATAACTTGATCATATCAATTGAAATGGGAAGACCTTGAAATGGTGCCACTGTGGGCAGTACCACTCACTAGGATCAGATGGTCATGGCCTATATAAAGTATATTGCAAGCTAGGCAATAAGTATTCATTCACCCATTCCTATTCTGGTCGTGGACTCAAAATGATCTACTGCTTCAAGCTCCTACTACCTTGACTTTCCTACCATGATGAACCACACCTTGAACTATAGGAGCTAAAGGCTTTCTCCCTTAAGCTGCTTTTGTTATGGTATTTTATTATAACACAGCAAAGAGAATATAAACTTAGGTACCATGTTATAAATGAGTTAAACAATATATAGAATTAAGTCATTTTGCCAAAATATCATCACCTTGACCCATTAATAAGTGGCAAGTTGAGATTCAAACTCATGAATCTGTTTATACAGAAAGTCCTTCTAAGTATTAAGCATTCAAACCACAGATATTGCTATTTTAGACATTATTTAATGTGTTTGTAATTACACTGATAAAGTGATTCTAAATTTATTTGAATGACAAATGTGTGATAGGGAACAGAGAAAAGGTAACATTTTGCATGACTGTACTACAGAGATATTTGCTCATGAATGTTCACTGCTGCTTTATTCATAATAGGCAGAAATTGGAAACAGTTTAAAAGTCTATCAAATGATGAATGGATGATGAAAATATGGTACATTTATCCAATGGAATATTACTCAGCTGTTAAGAAAAATGAAATTAGGCAATTTGTAGAAAAATGGCCGTAACTAGAAACAACCAACATAAATGAGGTAGATCAGACCCCAAAATACAAATATTCCATGTCTTTCTCTTTGATGCGGATGTTGGATTTTAAGCTTTACGTATGTGTTTCAATACAAATAAACACAGAGGTTAGATATCTAGCAAAATATAGGGAAAGAGGATGGGATCTTCCAAGGAAGGGGAAATGGGGTACAGTTTTATAAAGAGAAGAAGAGGGGTTGGGGGTTGGAGAGTTGGCTCAGCAGTTAAGAGCACTGACTGCTCTTCCAGAGGTCCTGAGTTCAATTCCCAGCAACCACATGGTGGTTCATAACCATCTCTAATGGGATCCTATGCCCTCTTCTGGTATGTCTGAAGACAGCTACAGTATAGTCACATAAATAAAATAAATCTTTTAAAACAATGCTTTTTACAAAAGAGGAAACTAGGAGAATTCAATGGGGGAGGGAATAGGAAGGCAGGGTAAAGAAGAAAGTGTTGGTAGGGACAACTTACACTAAAGATCTTTTGAAAAGCCATGTGGAAACCCTATACTATAGAAGATCCCTAAAATGTATACATACATGAAGGGAATTTAAATAGAGTTCACATAAAATGGGGGAGACAATGCCCCAATGAGACATATAAGGCCACAGAGTAAAACCTTCCGTGTTAGGGTGGGTTAACTCTTGTTGAGTCGTTGGCCAAATGGGTACTATAGAACCTCCCAAATGTAACAGGCGATTGCCAAGTATATTGGTTACTTTCTATAACCTAATAGTAATGTCCTATTGCTAAAGACACTACTTAAACATGGCATCAAACATAAAGAAATTGAGCTGGTGCCCAGATAGAAACTTCATCCTATTGACTAATGTCCATGGTGATGGATGGTATTTTGCACCCTACAGGAGGAAAAAGGTAGTGAGAAACATAACCCTGCTGTAAAACCTGAGACTTACAACAGAGAACTGTCTGCAAGATAAACTGGAGCAATAGTGGTTACTTTTTGAAAATTAGTTTTAAGGCCCATTCTATGAGATAGAATTCATACATGACGTGGATGAATTTGACAAGGACTCAAGAATAGATAGATAATGGGCTTGAGATAACATCTAATACTTTCATTCTGCAAAAGGAACATAGCAATTAAATGACTTCTAAACACATGTCACTATACCCGTAGACTGGAGGATTGCTCAGTTCTCACCAAAGAAACTCCTTGCAGTAGATGATAGTGAACTAAGAGATCCACAACTGGACAATGTGCTAAGATCAATTACATCTAAGGAGGACTTAGATGTAAATGGAATAGAGCCCTCCTCTCAAGAACCACAATGGATCTACACAGGTTTAAACTAATCAAAAATATCAGGATTTAAAAGGAAAAATAGACACGAAGCACTATCTCTAACCCATAACCTATTTAGAATTAATCCCTGTTCAAAAATGAAAAATCCATTTTCTCCAATGGAGTATCACTGTGTATATCAAGTATACATGATATACTTGATCTCAGGGCAGGTCATGCACCTAGATGTAGTTGGCTAATACAAAATGGCCTCCATGGTTATTTGGAGGGGGTGCTCTTTGTTTTGTTTTCCCCTTTTTTTGGGAGGTCTTATTCTTTTGGAGTTTTGCTATCTTTCTTTCATTCCTTCCTTCTTTCTTTCAACAAAGGGACAAGAAGATGAGTGGGTAGTGGGTACATAGAATCTGGGAGGAGGTTGAGGAATAGAAAGAATATGATCAAAATATATTATATGAAAAAATGAAATAAAATTAGAACAATACAAAATGAATGATTTGCATAAGCAAAAAGAAGGAGAATTGAGTGTGTGACAAAGGGGTACTGGTTAGTAGTAAGGTTAACTCCAAATGTTAGTAAGTTTAATGCCACAGCATCACGGTACTCAAACTCCAGTGTAAGCATGGCCATTTCATGCTGTCAGTCCAGGATTCTTTAAAATCCAGTTTTAAAAATCATACCAAGGAAAAATGTTTTGCCATCAAAGATGCAAACTAAAGTTTAAATAGTGTTTTCTTTAGACTTTAAAACAATAGTCATTGTATTTGTGAATATTCAGGAAGAGATTTCTAGTGTCCACCCATGCCTGTCTCTCCTTTGATTATATGAAACATACATTTTCATAAATGGTTGGTGTCTAGTAAGATGAGAATTAAGCCATAAATCTGTGGCCACAGATGTGACATAGCAAAGAGAGTGTTGAAAACAGAATAGGGCCATGTTTTTGAGAGGTTATAGAAGTCAGAGTATGACATCATCTTAAATTGAACAGGTAACATTACAAAATATGGTTTCATTGGTTTAAAGAGATTTTATTCTTGGCTGCAATTCCTAAAAATCCTTATGATTTTTCTCAGAGCTAGGAAACATACTTTGAGCAAGATGACCCCCCAGAGGGATTTGAGTATGCTTTATAATGGGGCTGATGATCAGAAAGACCAAGCCATTACCTCCTGTCATATCTCTTTTATCCCAGGAGAAAAATAGAACCAATGATTGAATTATTAATCATTTCTATCAAAGTCCCACAATACCTGTAAGTATTTCAAGAGAGCTACTGGGTTGGAGACTACGGGCACATGCTGGGAGAGCTAGTCATCCTGGGAAAGAAGTGGCTAAGCTTTGGACAGCTCCTCACCTTACCCTGTGGACCTCCCCATCTGTTTGCCCACCTGTGTCCTTTGTAAATCCTTTATAATAAATTGGTAAATGCATCTTCCCAAAGTCTGTAAGCCAATATGGAAAATGTGATCTAATGTAAGAAGTAGGCTATGGAAACTTCAAATTTGTAAACTTAAAGGATGGAGAAAAACTGAAAAGCTGTCACTTGTAATTATCACCTGAGCAGGTGTTGATATTATATGTCTGAGTCTTTAACATAGAGAGTCTACAAAAGTCCAAGCAGATTATTCCAGAAGTGAATCAAATCAGAGAACAGTCCCTTGGTGTCTGCAGAGAATTAGATAAAACCTTGATATGGATAAACTCCTCACACATCTTGTGTCAGAAACAATGTATGCAGAGTGAAGAGAAGAGCTTCTTTAGCCCACCATACACTTCAGTGGTCCAGCAGCATAGCTATTTCATCCTGATGAGCTTAAGTACCATCAAGGCCACAGAATAGGCAAGGGGTATAGAGAAGAATGACAGCTTGTTTATAAAACCACGCTGAAGTCAACATAGCATTAGAGATGATAAACAATAAACATAAAATCCAAACTGGAAATTGCAAGTCAATCTGACAGGCTTTCAAAAAGTAGATTAGAAAAGAAAAATGTGAGAGTTGACTCCAATAAGAGGCTTGATGACAGAAATCAAAGATAATTGATTTTCAGCATATGGATGATAGGCACTTCCTTGAACTGGCTAAGACAGGCAGAATAAACATCATAATACAGCATATTAAAAACCATAGTTCAATAATGATCTACATGATTAGATGAAATTACTCAGAATCTGTGATGTAAATCAATAAAAATTTAATAATCTACACAAAAAATAGACTCAACCAAAGTCCTAATTCCAAGACCTGGAATTATTAGATAGCTAGACGAAAGCATAAGGGAAATACTTCAGGATATTGGCACAATCGTTTCTTATATTGTTCCAAAAGCACGGGAAATAAAGAGCAAAATAGACAAACTACAGTGGAAACCTTCTGCACAAGAGAAAAGCCAATCAACACAGGAAAGAGAGCACAAATGAAATGGAAAAGTACCCACCAATTGTTGGTTTGATACAGGATCAATATCTAGAGTACATGAAGAATCCCAACACCTTAGGCAATCAGTCCAAATTAAAATGTGATGATTATCTTCAAAGGCATTTCTCACAACAGAATAGTCAAGTGGTCAATAAAATCACAGATAAGATTCAGTTGCATTAGTCATCAGGAAAGGGAAAACCAAAACCTTGTGGAGATACGTCCTCATCCTGGTTAGAATGTCTATTATTAAGATAACAAATGCTGGCAATGATGTGGAGGAAATGGACTCATATACTTTGGGGAATGGTAATATAAATTAATATGACTACAGCGGAGAATAGCCTAGATATTCTTCAAAAATAAAATCTACCAGCTATCTCACTAATGTATACATGTCCAAGGGAAAAGAAACAGTACATTATATTAACACATGAGCTGTATGTTCATTGCAGTTTTATTCACTATAATTAAGATATGGATTACTCCAATTTTCTATCAATGGATGAGTGGATTAAAGTGCACTATAAATATATTGTATAGTTTTATTTATCCATGAAAAAAAAATCCTGTCACTTGTGGCAAAATGGATAGAACTGGAGGACATTACCCTAAGGGGTGCACACAGAAAAATGAACAGCATACACTGAAAATAGCACTGGCCAACCTGACTGCAGCATGGAGACTACTAGAGACTGTGAAGAAGACAGTCAATAAGGAAAAGCTGGATAACAGATACCACACCACATTGTAGTACATTATCCACCTGTCTGCTGTGCAGTGTTCTGTAAAGATGTCATAAAGCAAAAAACCTAAATAATTTCTAAAGTAAAAAAATGTGAGTCTGAGCTAAGGCTAACTTTTTACTGAGAAAAACTATTCTTATAAATTTAGCATAGCATAATCGTATAGTTTATGAAGCTTCAACTCATGTACAGTGATGGTCTAAGCCCTTAGATTCACTTATCTGTCATTCACTTAGTGGAAATTCAATTCATTCAGCTCTTCCAATGATTCAGGGCCCTAAAAGGAGACTATGTTTATTCTTTTGTAGCACATATTACTGTGTCTTTTCCATGCTAACATGTAGAAAAACTTACAACTGTGATACAGTATTGACTACAGTAACCTGATGTTCATATTTGTGTCCTGGGGCAAGGGCATGCTATGCCATTCTGTCCAGATACACAGAATGCTCAACATACAAGTCTGTGAATTCTTTCTTCCTACAATGCCGAGTTCATTAAACAGCTCATTCACCACAATATATGTGATAGATGAAAAATGAACTGGATTGGATAAAATCATTCAAATAAAGATGCAAGTAGGAATCTCACAGGAAGAGGGTAAACTGGACAGGTCGGGGCATTTGCTTTGATTTACCAAATAACTAAGAAATCTGTGCAGTATACCCATATGGTCCTAAACTGTAAACATCTGCCAATTCAATGTCTATCTAGTAAACTCATCTTAAAGGTATTTATAAAATGTCTAGGGTAGTGAGAGTGTCTTTTCTTTCCTTTTTACTATTAATTTAACTTCTATCAAAAACATTAGAGAACATAAAGTACAGTGGGATCCCAGATTCCATGTAAATAAAGTAACAATAGACCATTTGAGAAAAATTAAGCATAGACCTTAAGTAAACACAAAACTACCCCTTTGTGTTTCCTGAATCCAACATAGTTTGCAACTGAGGGCCTCTATAGGGCTGTCAGATCTATCAACGTCTCTAACCACACACAGCTTTCTTCAATCTACAGCTGGCAAGGGATTGCATGATCACCGCAAGCAATACCACATCCTTGCATGAGAGGCGTTTAATTGGCTAGGATTTACTGATAGAGGTTTGATTATGTTTTTATTTCAGAAAGCTCTATCTGTTGCAGTAATGAGAGCATAATTACTGTGCAAAAGCATCTATCAACAAATATTTTCCTTTTATTGGTTCTCTGCATACCCTTGATACATACCAAAATTACAGATGCAGTAATTCCATGATTACTTCTTTACACATTAATGATGAGAATAGAATAATTTCTGGTACATTTAACCTCCTAAGCCTAGAGTTATGTCTTTGTTGCTTTAAATTCACTCTTTTGGGAGTGACAATACAGACACATGAAAATAATAATATCTTGTTTTCTAATTGTTATGTCAAGAGATCATCTAAGCCTGTAACTCCTGTCACTAGCAACCCTAACACTGTCCTGAGGGTTCTCTGGGAGGTTTACAAAACTCACCACACTTATTTTTGGGTTTCATTTTTGATCTTGAACATTCCATTTCTCCTTGAACAAACAAATGTAATGTCATACATTGTGATGCATATAGGAAACATGTATTAAAACTTAATATGCCCTGGGTCTTTGCTAATGGGCACACAAATATGAAATAGAAAATAGAAAACAGAAATACTTGCATTATGGTAATAGAATAATATTTTTTTACTTTAAATAACTTTTATTGCTATGATATCACTTTAATAAAAATGTAATAAAAGAAGTATACAAAATGACTTTAATCAAATTTTACTTCTTTATTTTGAATTTATATCATACATTTTCTGGTATGTAAGAATGGAATTGAGGCTATTTTCTCTGGCAATGAGAAAAAAAAGCAAGTGAAACCCAAAAGCTTTGTTTTGTGTGGTACTTGTTAGAAAACAAACAAACAAACAAAGACATGCTTTGTATTGAAGTTCAACATTTGAAGATCTTTAAAACACATGCTTATCCCCTGTTGTGCTCCTTGTATCTGAATCCATCCCTCAACTGAAATTGACATACTCCTTCCAAACAAAACTCAGATGAGAAACATTAGAAATAAAAGGTCATAGTATGATAATAAAAAATATAACCTTGTTTTACATTCTCAAACTCTCAGACATTCAATGAGGTCTTGAGAAAATGCTGGTGTGAGAGTTGTTTGTTTTGGTACCTGCCTTATACCCAACCTAGAAACACATAGAAAGACTTCATCTGCACATTTGTGCTTTGCTGTAGCTGTTCTGGGGACAAACAAAGGTAGAAACACTGATATGCGCTAGAGAAAGGCATGAATCATGCTATGAGCAAAACTGCTTTCAGATCTTCCTATCAACTCAAGTTTGTTGGATTTATTTGGTATTGACACTGAAGGTACGTTCTTGCATTCTTAAGATTGTGACAGTTGTCTAGACTTTTGGTCCCTCTGTCAAAATTTCATAGAAACTTTCCAAGCGTAGAAGAAACAGAATTCCTTCCAAAAAGCTTATGACATTCAAACTTAAACATGCGTACAAAAACCATCAACTGAATGATTTAGAGGAACCAGTTAATGAGCACCGTTGAAGGTAGAGTTCATGGTTAGTTTTGATTAAACGATTGTCCAACACATTATATACAGAAATACACCAAGTGTGTGACTGACGGCCCTTATAAACACTTTAGAAATCAATTCCCTTCCAGTCCACTCACCATTTCCCCACTGGGAGACTACATTTTATGACTATTTTCTTGAGTACTTTCTGAGCAAGCTAAAGATGTTTGAATAGTAACATCCTTATCAGAGTTTAAGGATGATTGAAGAATAGACATAAACTCAAAGAATAGAGATAGTAAATTTCTCTATTTTAAAGGCTTTTTACTCAATCTCCCTGCTTAAGTTATAAAGGTAATTTTTTTAAAAAAGTTTAAGACAGATGCAGACACTCACAGCCAACCATTGCACTGAGCTCAGGGACCCCAATGGAAGAGTTGGGGGAAGAATTGGAGGAGCTGAAGGGGATTGCAACCCCATAGGAAGAGCAACAACATCAACCAACCAGACCCCTTCCTCCCAGTGTTCCCAGGGACTAAACCACCAACCAAAGAGTATACATGGGCCAGTACATGGCTCCTACTATATATGTAACAGAGGACTGACTGTCTTATCTCATCAGTGGAAGGGGAGGAGCTTCATCCTGTGGAGGCTTGATGCTCCAGAGAAGGGGGATGCTAGAGGGGTGAGGTGTGAGTGGGTGGGGAAGCACCCTCTTAGAGGTGAAGGGGAGAGGGAAGGCGATACAGGGGTTTGTGGAGGGGGGACATTTGAAATGTAAATAAATAAAATAATTTTTTAAAAGCAGAAGCAATTTTAAAAGTCAAAAAAACGTTTAAAGAAAAACCCTTCCTTTTCTCAGATAGTTTTTTTTCCATAGAGAAGGGCAGTTGGATATACTGGCTATCCTAGGCTATTAACATTTGTATTTTAAAAATTATTTCTGCTGTATTTTGAGATAATACTCTAACTGCATTTCCCTTTCTCATTCCTCCTTTTAAACTCTTCCTTCTTGCTGCCTTTCAAATTTATGGCTTCTTTTTTCATTGAAGTTATACATATAAGCATATGTATATTTCTTCCACTGCAGGAGTGTTATATAGGGTAAGCTACGAATCTTTAAAACCTGACACTGTGTGGCTCTAGAAGAAGTCTTAAGTCACTATGTGTTATTACTTGGGTTGGTTATTTAATCACGTGTGTGTGTGTGTGTGTTTGTTTGTTCGGTTTGGTTTTTTGAGACAGGGTTTCTCTGTGTAGCCCTGGCTGTCCTGGAACTCACTCTGTAGACCAGGCTGGCCTCGAACTCAGAAATCCGCCTGTCTCTGCCTCCCAAGTGCTGGGATTAAAGGCTTGCACCACCACTGCCCAGTGTGTTTATTCTTAAATACATCAAGACAAGTGGGTCAGCACATATGTTTCCAGGACTGAACATTCGGTGTTAGATAACAAGTTGGTGTGCCCTTCTGTGGAGAAGGTTATTTCTCCCAGTCTATGTGTGTGTGCACATGCAACCCCAGGTGCCAGTCCTCAGATTCCATCTCCTTATATGTTTGTTGGTTTGTTTGAGAAATGTTTCTCAGTGGTCTAAAGCATACCAACTAAGCTAAGTTAATTTGCCAGCAAACCCCAAAGATCTGCCAATCTCTGTATTCTCCATACTGGGATTATAATCCCAGGACACCATGCCCACTCTTTCTGTAAGAATAATGGAAATAACAGTTTCTGTTATAATAACAAGTGCTTCATCAATTGCATAATCTTCCTGGATATTTTTTCTTATTTTTTGCAATTATTTATTATCCATAGGTGTGTCTTTTCATACGCATGCACCCATGTTACAGCACATGTGTGAAGGCAAGAAGACAATTGAAGGAGGTAGTTCTCTCTTTTCACTAGGTGGGTCCCAGGGATCAAACTCTGTTCATCAGGCTTGGTGGAAAACAGTATCATCTGCTCAGTCATGTCATTGGACAGATACAACAGACTTCTTAAAGCATAGTAGACTGCTAGACATTCATAATTCAAGAGCTTCGCTTACTGCTCTATGAGAGTGCTAAACATCCTCTGCCTCCTGGATCTTTGACATTTGTTTCTTTGTTTTAATGGGATATGCTACAGAATGCATATGGGGCACAATGGACAATTATCATTTCTCTTTCCATCATATGGATACTGGAGATTTAACCCAAGTTTTCAGCTTTGGTAGCAAGCTCATTTACCTACTGAGCCATCCTAGCTGGTCATGAAACATATTGTTGTTGGCCATGGGCAGAGTCCTTCATCCCATCATCTGAGCCCTAGCAGCATATCTCCAGCTCAGGTTTACTTAAACTGGCTGTTATCACCAGGAATCGTTTAAAGACCAGTTTCTCACACAAAATGGTGTGTGACTCAAGGCAAGATTAATGTGGAATGTTTCTTATCAATCCATATCAAATATTTCTTTAAATAGAGTTCATTAATCAGATTTTGATCATACAAAATTTGATAAAAATTTGTGGAATTTGGCAACTTTAACTTGTTGATCATACTTTGAAAAATAAATCTTTTATAGCTCAAAAATATAATTTACAAATGTGAGTACAAAATCTTCAACTTGATGCTAGCAAAAAATGAGCTAAATTGCACTCAAAAGGATTACACTATGGGTTGTTGGCTTTATTCCAGAGATACAATAACCATTCAACATATTCAAATCAACAGTTAAATCAAATTAACAGAATGAATAATAAAAAACATATAGTCATCCCAGTAAAGGCAGGAAAATCATTAGATAAAACTCAATTTTCTTTCATAATAAGATCTCTAAAAAAATAAGATCCCTAAGCATATCAAGATAGTACCTTAAAATAATAAAGTCTGTATATGAAAAACTCAAAAGCCAACATCATCCTGAATGGAAAAAAAATTGAGAATATTTCCTCTATTAAAAAATACAACAAAACAAAGTTTTTGTCCTGCCCTTTGTATTCAATAGAGCAGATTTTTAGCCAAGAAAGTAAACAAGATAAAGAATAAAAGGCATATCAAGAGAAAAAGATAAATATGAAGGTTATAGAAATTGTGGAGAATTTTCTGAAATAAAATTCATAAACATAGACTTGCTCACAATAAAACTCCCTGTGAATGAACTTAACTAAGACACTGGAAAACATATATGAGGAAATTTTTAAACCCTGATGACAGAACTCAAAGATACTGTGTAATGGAAGGACCTGTGATGTGCAAAATGGAGAGAGGGCACTACGAACACATTACAATGTGTCCACACCACCCAAACTATTCACAAACTCAACCCAAATCTCATCAAAACACCAATTACTTTCCTCATTGAACTAGGAAACAATCCTAACATTCATAAGGAAGCACCAATGGTCACAAATAAAAAATGCCACTGGGAGAAAGAGAACACACATGGAGAAACTACAACACATAATTTCAAGACATGTGACACAGCTATTAACAGCCAGAACAATACAGTATTGACATAAAACCAGACACATTGACCAATGGGATAGAAACTGCAAAAATAATCCTATGCATCTACAGCCAACAGATTCTTTAAAAAGGCTGCCAGAGATACACAATGGAAGCCTCTTCAGTAAATGGGACAGGAAAAGTGAATCACCACACAAAGAGAAGGCTCAAACTGATTCCTCTCACTCTGTATAAAAATAAACCGTACATGAGAGATGTCAATAGAAGACCTGGAACTCTGACCTACAGAACATATAGAGAGAATACTTGCAAACATTGGTAAGAAAATATGTCTCTAGAAGTTTCTAAAGTGTAACAAGATAAACAGGATTACATCAAACCTAGCAGCCTCAAACAAAAAAACAAAAAACAAAAAACAAAAAATACATACTGAGAAACAAGAGGAAAGCTTTACTAAATATTCACCTCATAGGACCTAACAGCATCTAGTAACCCGGACCCTTGGGAGCTCCCAGAGACTAACCCACAAATCAAAGAACATACATGGGTTAGTCTGTGGCCCCGGCACACTGTAGCCAAGGGCTGCCTTGTCTGGACTTAGTTGGAGAGGATGTGCCTAATCCTGTAGAGATTTGCTGCCCCATGCAAGAGGGATGTGGGGGGAGGAGGAGCCTGATGAAGTGGGTGAAGAACTCTTAGGGGGAACCAGGAAAGCAGGCAACATTTACATTTATATATACATAAATAAATAGAACAATTAAAAATATATCCATAACATGTTAACAACTTTTTAAACACCTAAATATGAAATAAACAACAAATTTACAGTAAAGCAAATTATCTTGACAGAACCCCTTTCATACAAGAAGTGTAAATGACCAACAAAGACATGAACATTATCTAAATGCAGTAGCCACTAGGGAAGTAAATACAAACAAAACTCTAAAATCAGCTAATTTCTCATTTCATCTATGACGGCCAATTTTTAATAAAGAAAAGTGATGGTGAGGATGAAACAAATGAGCAGCAGAAAGCACTATACACTCTTAGAAAAATGTAAATTAGTAAATGCAATATACAGGACAGGGAAATTCCTCAAAAACTTGGGGTCTGCAAAGAACTGGACCATCAAAAGTCAGACATGGATGGCGGAGGGACTCATCAAGCCCCACCATCACTGCTGAACTTCCTGCTACAGCTGTCTTCAGAGAACAGACTTCAGCTTTGTACCCTTTGGGCACCAAAAAATAATTCCAATTTAATGGTCACAAAGATACCATGATTAAATGGGTTGTGAAACAAAGCCAAAGGTCATAAGTCTGGAAAGGGGATTATACAGATGAGGCAGGTGGGAATATTAAGGGGAAGGAACAAGACAGGAGAGAGAGGAAAGAGAAAGTAATCAGAATATACGATATACATGTATGAAACTGTCAAACAATAAACTCAACGAAAATACTTGGTTTGAAAATCATTTTTTAAAAAGAAAAAGGATCAACATGAAAAGACAAAAAGAAAAGGAAATACGCTGTCCAAAAATGAAACAATGCCTAAAAATAAATAAATTTATCAAAGGGGAAAGAAATTAAGCCCAGCTATGCTACTCATGAGTATATATTAAGAAGTAACTACATGAACATTCAAAATGTATAGCACTACTGTGTTATAGTTTCTATTGACCTCATTCAGAACAACTAAGATACGAAGGGTTTGTAATCTGCCCCGAAGTCTAGCAACATATGAATGGATCAATAGAGACATGTGAAGGGAAAGAACGAATAAGATTCATCCATAGTGGAGGATCCCATGGTGCTGGCCACATATGCGGCAGAGGAGGGTCTTGTTATCCATCAGCGGGAGCAGAGGCCCTTGGGCCTGAGGGTATTAGATCCCCCAGTGTAGGAGAATGCCAAGGAGGGAAGACGAGAGTGGATGGGTAGATGGTTAGGGGAATACCCCCATAGTGGCAGGGGGAGGAAGAGGAAATGGGGAGGTTCCAAAGGGGAGATCTGGAAAAGGGGAAACATTTGAAATGTAAATAAAATATGAAAAAAAAAATATTCATCCATAGCGAAGGATGAAATCCAGTTACCTAAAAACAACCAGCTAGAAAGAGGGACAGCATAGGGGGCAATGGCCATGTGTTCTCTATCACTTGAAAGCAGGGCTACACTCAACAGGACATTGATTGGTGAGATGGGTGCTTGTGAGAGGAAGAGAAGATAGTAGCAGGGCTGTAATTATACATAATCAATCAATAATCAATCATGTGCAGGTGTGCTGGTTGTCTCTCTTCAAATTCACACAAACCTAAACATATTTGGGAAGCGGAAACTTCAAATGAGAAAATGTTTTCAACACGCTGGCCTCTATACAAGTTTATGGGGGTATTTTCTATTTTTTTTTTTATTTAAAATGATATTTATTTCCAGAGATGATCATTCTTTTAGTATATAAGACTCATGTGTACATATACATATATATGTATGCTTTCATTTCCAAAAGTTATTTTTACATCAATTAATTAATTAATTTATTCACTTTATATCCTGATTGCAGGCCCCCCTCCTCCAAATCCCCCATTCCCCCTTCCCTTCTCCTCTGAGAAGGGGAAGGCCCCTGCCCTGGGTACCAACCCACCCTGGTACATTAAGTCTCTTAGGACTGGGCACATCCTCTCCCACTGAGGCCAGACAAAGCAGCCCATTTATAAGACCAGGATCCACAGACAGACACCAGAGTCAGGAACAGCCCCATCCCCACTCCAATTGTTGGAAGACCCAAAGGAAGACTAATCTGCATATCTAGTACATATGTGTTGTGGTGGGGGCCAAGTCCAGTCTTTGGTTGGTGGTTCAATATCTAGGAAAATATGGGCCATTTTCTTGGTCAATAACTGATGTGAGAGGGCCCAGCCCACTGTGGGCAGTACCACCCCTAGGCTGGTGGTCTTAGGTGCTATAAGAAAGCAGGCTGAACAAACCGTAAAGAGCAAGCTAGTAAGCAATGTTCTCTCTCTTGCTTCTGCTTTGGTCCCTGTTTTTAGGTTCCTGCCTGGCCTTCCCTTCAAGCTGGCCAGTGACCTGAGAGTTTGTAAGCTGCAATTAACTCTTTCCTCCCCAAATTTCATCTGGTCATGATGATTTATCACAGCAATAGGAACCCTAAGTGAGACAGATGATATGAAAACATCACAGTCATCCCAATAATATGTGTAGCCAATATGTTAATAAAATACATGACATCTAAAAGTATATTCATATCAGAATTTATAGACCAAAATTTTCATAAGAAGGTTTTTTTTTTCAGTCATCATACGTGTTATCTTCTAAAATCTCTTGATTTTTTATTTTTTTTCAGTTTTCTAGGGGGAAATGTTCTAGTAGCCACTCCACCAGTCTAGGAAAACCGAAGGGTATATAAACCAAAGCGCATTAACATTTCAATATACTTTCATAGCTGGTCTCATTTGTTTTATATTTTGTATACTAAGAAAAAAAATATATGCAATTTCCATAAAAGAAAAAGGAGTATGAAATTAGAAAGCAAGCTGCTTGACAAATAGATTTACGCTCATATTTGTATTGACTATACAGTGATGCTAATCGGCCAAGTAAAAACACTACAGTGTTGCAGTTTGCTTCCAAACTAAAATTATCTTTGAGGTTTCCTAAGAAAAATACAGATTGAAACATATCATGGTTTTCAAATACTCTTTACTACTTAAAGATTATTTCCACTTTTAAACAAATGTTTCCGTATATTTATTATTGCTACATTTAAGTGAATAAAGAGCAAATGAATGAGATGCCAGAGCTTTGAAAGTTAGTCAACCTACAAGAATAAAGTTTTCCTTAACATAAACTGAACTGCTCTCTTCTCATCTTTTATTCGTACACTGTGGCTTCTCTGTTGAAAGGCTACGGGAATTTAAACCAAAAATACAGAAGGTTCCCAAAAGTTCGAAATACCCAAGGTATTTCCATTGGACTGACCATGGGGTCCCGGATAGAGGAGTTGGAGAAGGAACTGAAGGATCTGAGGGAGTTTGCAGCCCCATGGAGGGAGCAACAGTGTCAACTGGCCTGACCCCTCGATCCTCCCAGAGACTTGACCACCAACCAAAGAATACACATGGAGGGACCCATGGTGCTGGCCACATATGTGGCAGAGGAGGGCCTTGTTGGCCATCAGGGGGAGGATAGACCCTTGGGCCTGAGGGTGTTAGATGCCCCAGTATAGGGGAATGCCAGGGAGGAAAGAAGAGAGTGGGTAGGGGGTGGGGGAGCACTCTCATAGAGGCAGGGGTGGGGAATGGGATAGGGAGTTTCCAAAGGGGAGACCTGGAAAGGGGAAAACATTTGAAATGGAAATAAAGTATCAAAAAATAAATAAATAAAAAGGTAAATAAAAGAAAAGAAATACAGAAGGTTCACTCTGTCTCTGGCAATTGCATCAGCAGAGGTGGGAATGAGGCTCTGTACAGAAGAAGGTTTTATGCAATGAAAATTCATCATAGTGCTTTGACTGTCTCTTCTAACACACAAGCACTCAAATGCTTAAGCCATAACCAGCCACTTGTTAAATAGTACTTTTAATTTTCTTCTTCGGGTCATTACTCCTGAACAAGAAGAAAAAAATCTGAATCTTCCATACACTGCACCCAACGCTTGCAGCCAGCACAGGCCAAATAGCTCAAATGCCAGAAAACCAACCTCACTTTTGAAAAACCAAGATCAGCTGTGCTTCCCTCCAATCAAGTGACTCCATCAGCATCACATCCTGGGCTCACTTTACGTCATGTTTTTGCGCTCAGTAACAACTTGTTGATGCATGCTTCACAATTCACATACATAACAGTTCATCCTTTTCAAGTGTTATAAGCAAATGGTTCAGGAGAGATTCAGAGCTGCACAACTGTTATTTAATTTCAAAGCATTTCCATCACATTTGCAGAATCCGTGTGCTTGAAGTAGAGATCCCTCATTCCCTCATTACTCAAGCATCTAGCTACTGTGCTTTCTGTTTCTGTGAACTTGACACTTAGGGAATAGTACAAAATATAACAGTTGAGGCATTTCTTTCACTTGTTATCATGCATCAATATTTATCATTTCTTGTCAAATAAGCATCAATTGTATAGAGACATCATGTTAATTTATAAACTGATGGATAACCAAGTTTCCAGTGTAATTAGTCACTGAGCTTCTTTTTAGAGAGTACAAATTCAGATATTTTGCTTATGAAGATTAAAAAAACAGTGTAGTTGATAAATCTTGCCCCATAGCTACTCAAGAGATGTTTGCTCGGCTTACAATTTGTACAGCTTAATGCAGAACATACATTTCCCATCTTCTTGCATTATCATAGTGTAGCTCTTAATCATCAACAACAGAGTTCCCATGAATTCTGATGATTCCAATATCAATTCTCTCCTCCTTCCATCCATGTATACATAGGGTGTGTGGGGAAAGGGCTTAGCGATTCACGCATGGAGACAGAAAGGCAGGTTTAACTAGGTGAGTTCATTAATCTCTCTAAAGGGACTGGAGAAGGATCTCTAACATTTACCTACTCCTAAGAGCAACATGGCTGTGTCTTGTTCCCCTCTGGTTGAAACCTGGTTTGTAAGATTATTTTTAATTCCCATAATTAAACATAAACTTTCAACAGATGTTTGCATTTGCTTAAGCTATCCATAATAATTCATTGCTTGAAATAAATAGAGTTATATAATCCATTCAAACGATCATATCTAATTTACTAATATTTTTGTCATGAATAAAGTTCAAGAATGTTCCCTATAGACTTTGTTTAGTAGCTGGAGGAATGAAACTCACAAAAATCCTTGATTAAGCTTGTCTTAGCAGGTTGTTACATAAACACTTGCATATGGTTCCTATTTGTCTGAGAACAGCATCTGCAAACATGTATAGAGCTCTGAATGTGGATACAGTCCTGAGATACTTTTAACTAAGAGAATCTCCTATGCTACACTTCTCAAAAACTATAAGTAGACCTGGGAGTCAGAAAAACAACTGAATTTTGACATACACTTTAAATATAAATAAGCAATGAATCACAAGATTTTTCCCCCTGCACTATCATTCTAAATAGACCATAAGTATAAGCAACTGATGAGATGGCTTTCTCCTGGACAATCAAGAGGCCAGGACTATCTATCAGGCAAAGTCTTCCCTTGCCTAGGCCATATTCAACATATCCCAGAGGGGGCGGCTATAAGCATTGCCATATCTGAAGTTGTAATCATGGAACCATAGTTTAATGAAGTACCGGTTCGTGACTTAATCCTCTGGAAACTTTAACATAAGACACTACTACTTTTAAAGCATACTGTATTAGTTAGTGAGTTTGACCCATTATCAAATACTACAGGTTAGGTGGTTCAGATAAACACTGACCTTCTCACAGTTCTATATGCTAGAACTCCATGATTGGACTAATGTATGTTCAGAAATTATTTGATTCCTTTTCCCATCAAGAAGTACAAAAGTGTCTCATTGTCCTGTCCAGTATGGTTTATGATGGGATTTTACTTCCTGGGTTAAAGATGGCTAGCTGTCTTCTTGCTACGACCTCATATGGGCATTTCTAGGAGTATACTTACAGAAAGATTTTTGGGTTTTACACCTGTTTCTCTTCTTGTAAGAATACCTACATGGTGAGGAACCCATCCCTATGGCTTTATGCCATATTATCTCCTTTAAGGCCCCATCTCTAAACATTATATTTATAATGGAGGGTTGGTTATAATTTCAGTATATGAATCCCAGTCAGGGAGGGGGGAAGACATACAGATGGTTCAATCCACAACACTTACTATTTAGAACTCAACATCATTTATGTTTTTTCTCTCTTACCTTGTTTTCCATTAAGTTGCATCTGTTATATTCAGATATTATCATATGTCTTCTCACATGCATTATTCTCTGCAGATCTTAACAGCCTACAGATATTACCATAAATAAATAGCACACCTCCCTGGGGTATTTATAATACTAATACCGCATATCATTGCCTCTCATTTGTAATCACTGTGGGCTATGGTTTGGATCTAAAAATGACTCCCAAAGGCCCCTGCATTAAATGCTTGGTTGACAAAAGGATAGGCTTTTGAGTGATGGCTGGACTACTGTTGGATCTGAGGCAGAACAGACAACTGTAAGTCAGGCTTAGCTGGATGGAGCCTCACTGAGGGCAAGCCTTAAGATGATATTTAACCTTTCCCCAGTCTTTCTATCTCTCTCTCTCTCTCTCTCTCTCTCTCTCTCTCTCTCTCTCTCTCTCTCTCTCTCCTTCCTGATCACTGATGGGAGAGCCACTTCACTGTACTGTGTGCTTTCTGCATAATCCACACACAGGCATAAGAAGAGATGAAGCCAGGTAAGTATGGATGAAACTTTCTCAAACTATGAGTCTAAGTGGATAATTTATCCTTTCTTTTCCAGGATATTCTAGAACATTAATATACTAATGATGCAAGTAAAGGTAAAACTATCAACTAACATCAAATCCATATTTCTTTCGCTCTATATGCTTCATTTCTACATCTCTTTGCTTATAATATTTTCTCTGGTTCTCCTCATAACATTTGATATCATTCAATTAAATTATAATAAAATCATGCTTGAAGTATACTGAATTCATTTAGAACCTATTATGTCAAACACTGGACCACACATATATGGTTATATGAGCTAAATACATATGCTGAGATTCAAAATATTGCCAGAAATTATCTGGCCTTTTTCTCATCAAGAAATAAAACAACTGTCCCTTTGTCATGTCCAGTGTGGTTGAGCTCTCCTTCTGTGGCTCTGGACTCCCTGCAGGGGTAATTTGGTCTCTGTTTAAGAAAAAAAAAAAAAAAAAAAAAAACTCAGTGGCTAATTCCAAATCTCAGAATACTGCTGTCAACAGTTACATCAAATTTGGATGGGTTGCCTGCAATGTTCTCCCTAAGGTGTGTGGGGAAAGTTTTAACTTTTAACACATGTAGAAACATATGTTCCATGTTGAAAGACAGTTAAGGTTATGGTTGATCAAGGTTGTTGATCAGCTATTCTTGAGATATGTAGATTGTTAGGGATCACCTAAGTGAGCTAGTATAGTCAGCAGGGACTTTATAGTGTGAAGGCGTTGGTAGGAGGAGGGAATCCAAAGAGTTGAAGCTATGTTACTATGAAAACAGAAGACGTGGCCTTGGCTCAGGGATTGCAGTTTACTCTAAAGTTAGAAAAGGCAAGGAGAAGGTTCTCTCTTAGACACACAAGAACACAACCAACTGACATCTTTTTTTTTCTTTTCTTTTTCTTTTTTTTTTCCTTTTTCTTTTCTTTTTCTTTTTCTTTTTAGCTCTATAAGACTAACAGAATTTCTGACTTTTCAGAATGATAACTTTGGGTCATTTAAGCCATTAAATCAGTAATAATTTTTGAAGAGATGGTGCTATAGTACCATCCAAGAGATGCTGTATGACTTCACTTACTGGACCATAAAAGGCCATGGGGCTTACACTTCCTCTGTCTTGGATCACAACCCTCAACAGGCTATGTATAGGCACTCCAGCTAACAGTCCTGACTGAAGCAGCCTTCAAGCTCATCCTAACTGAGGTACCAGGCATAGGAGCCACAAAGCCTTCTCATGACTCAATCTCTTACCCAGTAAAGTATCCCCTACCCTTCTACTCACATGGAGCAGAGAGACATGCCACCTTTATGCACACATACTATGATACTTGCTTTACATGATTATTATGAGATAGGCTTGTTTTATTTATTTATTTATTGGTTTTTGGTTTTATTTTAATTCCATAACCAGGACAGATTTTGATCCCAAGAAAATGAGTATTCTTACACAGAACATGTGTGGCAGTGGATAAGGCGCACAACAGACACAGTCTCATCCTTTATGGGATTTGTTTGGAGGTCCAGAGTACATGAGCTACACAATACAGAAGTTCTATGCCACCGGTAAAATATCTGGTATACGTAGCTCCTGTACCAGCCTTCATCTGGGATGCACAAAGAGAAGTCCTGTTGCTTAGTGACATCTTCATTGAGAGCAGGAAGATTGAAAGGGGATATGCTAAGTTGAAGGAAAGCAGTGTGTGAAGTGTAGATAGGGTGTATATTATGTAATAGATTCAGGAACAAATCTGACTTTCTCTATTCTTGAGAGCTTACTTAGCGCGTAAGAGGAAAAGGTGAGTCTGAAGGGGAAGAATAAGAGAGAAGGCTTTAAAGCGCTTTACATAACATGGTCAGCAATTCATTTCAGATGCCACAGACAAGGCCCCTGACATTTCAGCAGGGAGATGCATGGTTATATTTGAAATACAGATGTGTCACTGACTGAAGTAGGAAGAATGGGTGACAGCAAAGTAAATGGAAATGCTCTCTAAAGCAGAAATGGAATCCTAGATTAGAAAGTTAATTGACTAAGTAAGCCTGGCACTGTTAGTGAATGCTATGGTGTGATGACAGACAGGAGCCTAACATGGCTACCCTCCAAGAGGTCCAGCAAGCAGCTGAGTCAGATGTAGATACTTACATCCAACCAATGGACAAAAGCCAGGGACCCCTGTGGTTGAATTGGGAAAGAGCTGGAAGAAGCTGAGGAGGAGGGTGACCCCAATGGAGGACCAACAGTCTCAACTAACATGGACCCCTGAGATCTCTTGGACATGGAACCCTCCACCAGGCAGCATATGCCAGCTGATATGAGGTCCCTGGCACAAACACGGCAGAGGCCTACCTGGTCTGACCTCAGTGAGAGAAGATGTGCCTAACCCTTGAGAGACTTGAGGCCTCAGGGAGTGGGGAAGTCTGGTGGGATAGAGATGGGGGAGTGGGGATGGCCTCTTGGAGATGGGAGGTGGGGGTGGGGAGCAGTTGGAGGGAGGACCTGGAGGGGATGAAGACTGGACTGTGAAAAAAAGTTTAAATAATAATAATTAATAATAATAAATATATAAAAATTTTTAAACAAAGAACTACAGAAATGGAAAATATAGACAAGCTTTTAAGTGAGCTAAATAGTAAGGAGAAAAGTGGGTATCTGAAAATCAAATGAAGAGATCCTGTTTGGGCAAGTGCATCAAAGCAGCAGGCCTGACACCAGGTACCCAGAATTGTAACATCTGGTAGGATACTGCGGTAAATCATATGAAATGTTTGGATTCTTTAATTATCCAATGAGAGCTGTTATGTCTAAAACACGAGTTTGCTTCCTCCGGGATTTCTTCAAAAATAGATGGTGAGAGAAAAAAATGTAATAAGAATCAAATGTGTTTGAATATTAAAGATGAATGCGTTTAATAGATTTGCTATGTGGGAAAGGGGGTCAAGCCAAAAAAAAAAAAAAAATCAATGGCTGTCGTTTCCAGGTTTAATATTCAGTGCATAAATATTCCCATAAGAAGCAAGCAGCTAGCCTTTAAAAGCTGCCCATTCGGAAGGAAAGACTCTAGTCTTTCAGGAAATGGGAAATCAATGAAAATCTTCAGTCTGCTGTGCCTGAATTTACTTAACAAACCATCACACGGCCAATCAGCCAAATTATCTGTCCTATCTCAGCACAACACCCCTACACCGAGAGGCCAGATTAACTATACTCATCAGCTAAAAATAAACATTTCCTTTCTTTCCATGATTTCCCTCTTAGCTCAGCTGGGGAACACAGCACAATATCCACTTTGATTGACATGCCATTTTCAGATGTAATCATTAATTTTTTCCTTTTTCTTTTTCTTTCTAAACATAGCTGTGTTTTCAGTATAAATTCCAACATAACTGGATAATTCACACATCAATATGAATCTAGGGCCCCGGTAATATCAAATGCCTGCACTGTTTGCAAATGGAAATGACAAGTTAGTAGGACCAGGGTTTATCCTTAACAGAGGCCGATGTGATTTCAAATGTAGGCCAATGAATACAGGGCACCTTTGTGTAAGAGGCATTGTGAAAATTCTAATAATACCCAGAAAGTAAAAATAATGTTCATGAGTTAGTGATTGCATCAAAAACTCTCCTGTTAACACACTGGTCAGTTAATGCTCATGCATGCACACACACACACACACACACACACACACACACACACACACATGCTCCAGTACCACGGCAGTACCCTTCGTTTTGCAGTTTTCGACACAGGATTTAAGGTTGTATTTAAGACTGACCTAGAACTCACTATGGAATCCAGGTTCTCCCCAAACTCCCAACAATCCTCCTAAGTGCTAGGATTGTATGCTTGAGCTACCACCCGTAGCTTTTCGGGTTTATTGTTAGAGCACTAATCAACCATTCTTTGCTGAATGTCGTTGTTTCTTGATTCCACTTGCATGTGTTCCAGGCATTTGAGACTTAAAACTGAACTGGGAACCTATTCAACCATATTGATACAGAATGCCTCGTCCTGTGGTTGCTTATCACTGAAACACTGGGAACATGTAAACTCTAAGACTGCACCCACATCAAGCCCTATCATGCCTGTTATAGCTTCAAAACCAGCAAATGTATTCAGGAATATTCTCCAGCTACTTGGCAGCTAAATCCAACACTAATTTCCATTGTTTCTAACAACAAAAACAACAACAACACAGAAACTTGATGATATCACACTGAATGCTAGGAGATAATTTAATGTCAATTTTTAGTCTTAATGTCTGATTTTTAATCCCTCTAGTCCAATCACAGCCTTACCGAAAGTCAATTGTACATTTTTCTAAATTTCTCTGTGGCATTTGTACTTGCCATTAAAATGATGCACTTGAATAATCTATTACCAAAACTAGTTAAATTTAAATTTTAGAAAGTTCAGTTTTTAAAAAGCTAGTTGGCATTTTTAGAAAAGAAATCCATGAATGTTTCTAAATGAATTGTCTTAATGTAATATATTGGCAAAAATGAAAAGACTGAACTATAAAGTTCTATGCTCTCATTTTCATCTATTTTACAAAATAATTTCAGAGATACCTTTAACTTCTTGGTTTGCTTTAAGCAAATCCATATGGGAAATAATTGTGGATATGGATCATTTATTCACACAAATATTGTTTCAGAACTCTAATTCATAAATTCAAATTCAAGAAATGGTCCCAACAACAATATCCAAGATTAGCAATGCATGTTTATTTGTATAAAATGTACATTTCTATGATTTGTGTTTTAACAAAATATTCAAGCATACATTACTTAAGGGTTTCCTATCTATAACCATGTTTGAATTAACCTGTGCAGTAGTTTAAGTTTACTGACAAAATGCAAATAATTTTGTTACAGCTAACATTTAGGCATCTCAGTATTGTATAAAGCAATGAGCCTGAATCTACAGATAATGAAATATCAGCTCTATGCTATACAACTCAGCGTTGCTCTCTTCTCTCCATGGGCTCTGTCACGTACTATGATCTTTTGCTTCAAGAAACTTTTGGCCTGTTTCTATAGTTTTATTCTTAATCCTTCTCTAATTTCTATAGTTAATATGTTGCAATAATATATATATTTAAACACTTCTATAATTATTCTATCTCCTACTTAAAACTCCTGGGGAAAAACAAAGACTATTCAAAATCCTTATAGTGGCTTCTCAAGTCCTTGATGATTATAATTCAATTCAATTCTATCTATCTATCTATCTATCTATCTATCTATCTATCTATTTATCTATCTATCTCTGTTTATGTGTGTGACTGATTATCTGTCTATCTGTTTGTCTGTCTTTATCTCATAATACTCTCTTTATTGATTAATGTGTTCCCTTTTTCATGGCTCTCTAGTTCCCTCAATGTGTACCAACCCTTTCCAATCTCTCT
>JADRCH010000124.1:7060174-7136508 GCA_019843965.1 Rhynchomys soricoides
CCTGCTGATACTGTCCCTGCTGATACTGTCCCTGCTGATACTGTCCCCGCTGATACTGTCCCTGTTATACTGTCCCTGCTGTCCTCCTCTGCTGGTACTCTTCTGAGCCTTGCTCAATGCTGGCAATATTGAACTACGTAGCCCTCTCCAAAGAAGACTGCACTGTGCTAATACTCTCTACAGTCTCTTGGGTGACATTCAAATAAGGATATAATTGTGTAGGAGAAACTACTGAGAAATACTCCTAGTTCCCCACCATCATGGGCTTGATTCCACTGGGAAAGCATCTTGGCTTGACAAATAGATGTAGACATCTCCTCTCCTCTGTGTGCCTTGACCAGGAGCTGGGAAAAGATTTCTAAGTTAAAGGTTCATTTTTATGGTACTTAAAATCCTTTAGGAATTATGGATGGCTACTATCTATGCTTCTATGACTTGTCTTTCTTCATCTCCAGGATTAAATAACCAGGAAATAGAATGGGTCTCTTACTTAATTGCCATTTATTCAGACATCAGCTCATCTTTCTCAGGCAACAGAAGAAACATAATGCCCAGATTGAAGATAGCTCTATTGACCACATAGCCAAGACAAGTATAAATAGTGCTTTTGGTACCCACAGTCACAGGGAAAAGACTGGTTGGATAGGTGACCAAAGGGGTCCCATGTCAGATGTTAAGATTATCAAGTTAGTAATAGAGGTGGTTAGCAGTTAAGAGTGCTTGCTGCTGTATCATGGGACCTATATCCACATAAGATGACTTACAAACTCCTGCAACTCAAATGCCAAGGGAGCTAATGGACCTCATGGTTTCCATAGGTACCATAGGACACACATGTACACACATACACACACACACACACACACACACACTCACACACACACACATACACACACAATCAAACACTCATGCATACACATACAAGCACACACACTAAATTCTAAAACAAAACAAAAAAAATAACAACATACAATAAACTAAATATTGACTCTAGTAAAAGCTACTCTGACATTTTTAAGGGCTGTTACACAGTCTAACTGTATCAGTGACCTCTTCTCCATTCTTGTTCATGAGTAGTTTCCATGGCAATGAAAGGAAAATGCAATACTAGTTATATAAAGCGAAACAAATGGAGAAAAATTTCCATGGAAAATATTTTTATGTACCTCATTATTTCAGTATGTTACCAATGTTCTTTCAAAAGTCTAAGAGCTGATATTTTAAATAATAAATATACACTATTAGCCAGACACTATTAAATCCAGTTAGAGTCTAAGAAAGAACACATTTCATATGAAAATTATAGGTGACTAGTAATATAGACAAATAACAGCAAACAATAGAAAGGTAAATACTTGTAATGTCCCAACATAGAACAACAACAACAACAGCAATAGCAACAACAACAAAATAACCACTCATACCATAGCATCTTCACTATTTATTTTTAAACACACAAAAGAACTTTTATACTGAATTTCCCTAAGAAATATTTCCACTCTATATTAATGTCTTCACTGTCACTAACATAAAGCTGCTTAGTTCATAAAAGAGGTTTTGTCTGTTCCAGAAGTAAAAATTTGCCTGAATCGTTATTAAATTATTATTATTATTATTATTATTATTATTATTATTATTAAATAGTATAGTGGTTTGTCCTTGAGAAGGTAGACATTGTACTTAAAGAGAAAATAAACTTCTGTGCAGATTCAAAAGACATTTGAGATTAAATAAGAGAGAAAAATCAAAGTGTTTCTAATCATGTGAAATTGGCATCTTTGCTCCCAGTATGAAGAGAGAGGAGGACAATAACATTTTAGTGAAGAAGCCTACCAACAATCCCTAGTCATGTGATCAAGGGGAACATCACAAGAAAGAGGCTTACAACTCCAGATGCCTCTTGATATAAGGTTAACAGAAAACCAGAAGACTGATTTTCTGCTGTTTTTCTCCCTTTAAGCCTAATGCCCAAATAAAATAAAGATTTGAAAGATCTGACTAAACTAAATTGAGTGGTATTCTAAAAATCAGTTGATCAGTACCACTGAAAACTGCCAAGGTCATAGGGAAAACAACAAAAACAAAAGCAACCAACCAACCAAAAAAATACAAGCCTAAACAAATGTCTCAGACAAGAAGAGACCTAAAGCTACCTCACCTGGATCATCATCATCATCATCATCATCATCATCATCATCATCCTCATCATCCTCATCATCATCATAATGACATTAGATGAACAGGTGAAATACAAATAAAGTCGCTCTAGTGAGATTGGCATGGCACTGGTGTCCTCTTAGTTTGGACAAGCATGCTTTGTCTCATCTCAGTAGCACTGAAAACAGGGTATGAGCAATCCCTACTGTATTCACAGCTTTTCTACAGATATAAAGATACTCCAAAATGCATAGACTATGTGATAGCTATTGTTGGTTGATAACTTGAGCTATATGGGGTGAACAACAACCCAGAAAGGGAGGACACACCTGTAAACCAGATTTTGAGGCTCTAAGACAACATCCCTTTTGATCCAGATCTTGAAGCTGGAAGGCACACTCTTTTTGGTCTGAATCCTGAAGCAAGATGACACACTTTTAATATAGGCCACACCTTCTTCTGGAAGCCTGTATAAGGACAGAATGGGTGAGGGAAGGTTTGTTTTTTGCCTGCTTGCCCATGCCTTGCTAGCACACACATTTCTTCACTGGTATTAAAACCTAGGTCATCAGGATCCCATTCTATACAGAAGACCAGCTAAGATACCCAGCCCTGTGAGACCGGGCCATACTAGATTCTTAGACATTCCATTAATAGCTAGCCATTGTTGGATTAGTTGAACAACAGTTTGTAAGTCATTCCAATACATTCCTTTTATATAGGGGCAGCACGAACTAAACTTCGGGGATTTTTTTCAGTTGTAGACATGGAATTGAATGGATAGGAAAAGGGCTAGATTTTTGAGGAAGGGAGCAGGGGATGGATATGATCAAAATACACTGAATGAAATTCTTAAAGAACTAATAAAATGTAAAACAGAATCAATAGTAACTATAAACTAAATAGATAAAGAAAAGAAGAGGATATGGATTGGAGGGGGAAAACGTTTAATAGATGTTGAGTTTGAACTTAGTTTTATTTAATGTCTGTTGGATGCCAGAAAAAAGTAAATAATCAAGTACATTTTAATCATTGGGGGGGTCATAAATTTTTTCTTGTATACTATGCTGCTCTGAGAGTAAGTAATGAGATATTGCTTATTAAATTCTTCATATATTTACATACTTTCCAGTTATGTACTCACTTTTATAAAGAATCATTTATCATGAAGAATGGCTCACCCTGGAGAGCAAACCTTTCGCTTTTAGAGATGACAGTAGCTTACAACCTAAGCTACTGTGAAATCTGACAGATTTCAGACGACCTTCACTATATTTTCAATGACACATGTACAATACATGGCAATTCTTCAACCTATTTGAGACTTAAATGTCTTCTGAAACCCCACAAAGATGGGGTTTGAAAATAAAATAAGATACACTAAGCAACTTATCACAATGTTCTTGGGCCAGCCCACAGCTACTAATCAACAAATGGAAACTTTTCTCATTAAAATAACTTCACAAGCCATAAATATATTGGAGGCAGAAAACTCAATGTCATGGCCAGTAATAATCGCAAAGGAATGGGCAAATACAAAGAAGAACTCTGCGGGGGAAGCAATCAGACAAGGACTAGCACAATTTAGGCATTCCATTATTTCTCTTCTCCCCCATAAATATGTTCATTTTAAGAAGACCATGGCATATTAAAAAGCTACAGTGTTCTTTGTGCTTCAGTTGCCAGAACTACAACCAATTTCATTTTCCTCGTTAAAGACTTCATGGGAATTTTTCAAGTCAAAGGGTGTGGTCACAGGACAGCAGGAATAAGACATTGGGAGCCATTAAAACTAACACATTCCATATAACATCGATTGAACTACAGAATGCCTCCCACAAGCTGACTAGCATCAACACCACTCCTTAAATGTGAAGCAATCAGGATACTGATTGAAAGCAATCAGGATACTGACTGAGAAGCATACGCAGATAAGTCTAAGGGATCACTTGCAAAACAAAACAAAATGTGACAGTATCTTTACCTCATAGTCCTGTTGTGGCTTACCCAAGTTCTCTCTGACTGATTTGCTAGGGAAATACTCTAAGGACCTACTGTTCTTGTATCCACAAAGATTGTTACATGTTCTGAGGCAACTCATATACAGAGATAATCTCTTGTGCACTGTGTAAAAATATTCACCTGTCATAAAGAGCCAATTGATCTATAACTGAGGCAGGAAACAAGAAGTGGTAGGTCCGGTAGGAAGAAAGGATTCTGGGATAGAGAGAAGCATGGGATGATTCATTCTGAGGACTCTAAGAAGGATAGATGCATGGGACCTGAGCAGAAGCCATGTGGTTTACATAGAACAGGATCAATGGGTTATATATAACTTAATAACAAAGAACATGTCTAGTCAAAGAACATGTAAAGCTTTGACCTAGACATTTGTAATATAGAATTCTCAGAGTCACTGTTTTGTGGAATAGAGTAAATGGCTAGAAAACCATGAAGTTGTGGGCAAAGCTCATTACACCAGCCATGAGCCTCCTAGGCCTCCTGACATTGTGTATGGGTGGTCTGAAACAACTGACATTACCTCATATGCTGCACATCCCATGGCATGCACTTCTAAACAATTTACAGATATTGTACATGAAAAGAAACCTGTATCATGATTATAATTACAGCTTAAAAATATGTTGGAGGGCTGGAGAGATGGCTCAGTGGTTAAGAGCACTGACTACTCTTCCAGAGGTCCTGAGTTCAATTCCCAGCAACCACCCGGTCGCTCACAACCATCTGTAACCATATGTATACACATTTGTGTTGTAGCCAGAAATCAACATCATGGATATTCTTCAATCACTCTTTGAGACAGGGTCACTTACTGAGACCAATGCTCACCTGATTCAATTAGGCTAGGTAGCCAGTGAAGTCCAGGGATCCACCTGTTTCCACCTTCTTGGCACTGAGTTAAGAAGTCAAGGTTGTACCCAGCTTTTTATGTGGATTTTGGAGATGTCCATGTATGTATGGCCAGAATTTTACCAACTGATTCACCTCCCCATCTTCCAACTGTTCCATTTTACAAAGAGTATTTTAAATATTAGAAAATAAACTACCAATATTTTTTGTGTGTGTATGAGGGGCTCAGCTATGTAATACAGTCTCCTAAATTTAAAAGAGAAGGGATACATAAAAGGTCCATTAGTAAATAGGAATAGTTAGTAGAAAAATAAACATAAAATTATATTAAGACACTAAAGGGATCTAATTGTAGACTAATGGAAAGTGTTAAAGGACCAATTTGTTTCTCTGAAACTTAATAAAGAAAAGATGCTATTAAAATGTGTGCTAGTTAGACTTTTAGGAAATGTACCTCCCAGCAACCACAAGGCAAGTTCTGTATAAACACTCCTAACAGATCTACATAGACAGGTTGAAAGAATCGGATACTCATTATATATCAACACCTAATAAAATAGCTGATTCATGCTATTAATAAATGGCAATCCATTAGGTGAAAATTGATATGAAAACGGATAAAGAAATAAAGTTACCATATGTTACCAAGTAATCCAAAAATCATTCACCAGTTACTGCAATGCAGTGGAATCGCATAATATCTCTTAACAATTAGGTTTGCAAATGTATCACCAATATACTTAAGGTCTTCTATCTAATTTGTAGTCTACGCAGCGAACAGAGGGAGGAATCAAATACCATCAGAATGAGGGACCAGAGAAACCTAAATTCCAAAACATGGATCTTTCTACAGAACATCAGGCCTTCTGTTTTTATAATTGGGAGCACAGGATAGAAGAAAGAAGTGAGGGGGAGAAAGACAGGGATGATTCAAACAAAAGGAAGAAACGGAATAAAAGTAGATTTTAAGAAGAAAAAAAAAAACAATAGGGCAGGCATTGTTTTAATTAACATCATCCAAGAGGACCAGCAAATAGCTCATCAGGTAAGGGCACGTGGCCTCAATTTAACCACCTGAGTTCAATTATGAGACTGCCCATGGTAGAAGGAAAGAATCAATTTCAGCAAGTGCTCTCGGAATTCCATGAGCTCAACTTGCCATGATTGCTCCCCTACCCTCCACAGCACAAACGTGGAAAAGAAGACCTACCTCAGTCAAGTCCAATGAATGCATCTTATTTGAAACCCAATTTAAAGAAACCAATTGTTTAAAATGTGTGCTTTTATTAAATATATAAAATCAAGTAAATGTGGGTTTGAACATGAATCGCAAAGGACCTTAACTACTGCTGATTCTATTTGAGCTGCCCGTTGTAGTTTGTAACTAGCAGACTAAAAAGAAGAGACACACTCTCTCTAAGGGGAGATCCAACTACAGTAGATGAAGTTGAGAAGCTCCAAGAAAGGAGGGACCATATACCTTTTAGTTTACTGCTGTACCCTTAATGCCTAACATGATGCCTACACACAAGAGAAACTCCCAAGTCGTTGTCTGTCTTGAATAGTTTGGGAGGGTGCCTCAAAAGACTTCATGGTTTTGTTGTTATTATTGTTTAAACCAGATGACAACAGGAAATCAGCACCTGAGAATATGTGAACTTATTTAAGTCTGGAATTTTATTCACATTTGAAAGAAAAGCTGGAGATACAACAGATAACAGAGGAGGTCAAGATAAGGTGTTTCTCATGCTAAGCTATGAACAAGGTTTTTACCCTGTTAGTGGAGGGCAGTCTTTGAGTGCTTGACTGCACATAAACTAGAAAGGGATTACAGGCAGTTTTTTCAAAAATTCTGGTTTTCATAGCAGCAGTAATTTTGATCCTTTGGCCAAGTATTTGGTGTTGGGAGCAATGCTGTAAATTCTAGAATGTTAGACCTTGCTTTTCCTAGCCAGTAGCCACCATTTCAACAATCCAAAATATCCACAGATATTGCAAAAATTCACCCACAGGCAAAATTTCTCTCAGTTAAGAACCCTTGTACTAATGCTTTTTGCAAAACAGAACAATAAAACCCAAGGCAGAAGATGATTATATGAGCAAAGGCAGAGATGAAAGATATCTAAATGGCATTGGGGAGGAGGGGAAAGGCCGGAGTGACATTTAAGAGGTAAACCTAACAATCAGATATGGGGGTTGAGGGAGAATGAGTCCAAGATGACAGCTGTCTGGATGATGAGATGGTGAGACTTGTCTAACAGAACTAAACATAATTAGTTCAAATAGTGTCAGTTCAAAATTAAGTGCAATGTCATTTATTCGTTTATCCAACAACTGCACACTGTGTGCACTTGCCTCCTCTTTTGAGATGCTAATGGGACAAACAAAAGTAACATTTGTCACATAAAAATTATATTCTAATAAAGGTAGGATGATAACAAAACTCACAACCATCTGAAATAGCCACTACTTACCACAAGGAAGTTTAAGAAATATGATGCTGGGGACTCAAAAGTAGTTATTAATAGTATCACAAAGAAGTCATATCATGCAAGAGTAGAACAGGAAAGGCTGATTTTTAATGCCAATTCTATTATTAATTGGTTGGTTATGTTTGGAATGTTGGTAAGACTCTGGAATTCTGGGTTTCCTAATTAAGTCATGAGGATGAGACTATTGTATAGGATTGCTATAGATTTAAAATAGGAACAAAAAAAGTATTTGTATATGTATACAAATGGGTTAATGTCCATTTATGTGTGTCATCTGGAGCAGAGCAGAACCCTCTAAACTGAATTATCAGTCAGTCAGTGGTATGGAGGAGAGGGCCTCTGATAATTAAAGACCTTTCTCAAAGCCATTCACTGCTCATGGTTTCCATGCTCTGTGCTTTCATTCACAAGTTTACATCATGGGCCCACTCTGTAGTTGATGCTGGGCTGGAGCCAGAGATCCAGCAGTGAACAAGACAAACAAGGTTCCAGATTTCAGCACCAAAGTTGTCACTGGCAGCTTTATCATCCTTAGCAGCTGGGTCTTTCCACTTCACAGCCTGTCTGGGCAACTCCTTGGTGCAAACTCAGTGAAATTCCCAGTATGAGTTCATATTGGTCCTATTCTAAGGCAATGTATACTAGTTAAAAGCTTCACCAGGAACTGTGGATACAGAGAAACCCAGACAGCTGGTCTACCTTGGCCATTCTGCAATATTACCTTTAAAGCTGTTCGCAGAAAAACAGTTTGGCTCTATAGAAAGTAATTCTAGTCAACAGTGGCAGCCAAGTTGGATCCTGCTAAAGCTCTGTCCTGTGGCCAGTTGTGCTTGAAATAATGATACTGGCATCTCCTAAAAAGGAGCAATAGAGGGAAGGCTAAGAGTGAAAAGAAGACTAATGCTTCAGACATGTTTTGGATGAATAGGTTCCTGAGGATGGGGGGATGCTCCTTGCCACCTCAGGTCTACTTCTAAGTACTTGATGTTCAGGTTCACTCCAGGGTCTCTCAGCCTTGTCTCAAAGTAGAGCGGCTAACATGCTTGTAAAATATTCACAGGTCAGTGACATAGCCCAGCAGTTGGAAACACTTCCCATCGGAGCCTGTTGACCTGACTCCCAGCCCAAAACTCACATAGAAGTGGAAGAAGAGAATCAACTCTACAAAATTGTCCTCTGGTGTCCAGAAGTACACCATCACCCCACCCATACCCCACACCCATAGGGCAATAATAATAATAGTAGTAGTAGTAGTAGTAGTGGTAGTAGTAGTAGTAGTAGTAGAAGAAGAAGAAGAAGAAGAAGAAGAAGAAGAAGAAGAAGAAGAAGAAGAAGAAGAAGAAGAAGAAGAAGAAGAAGAAGAAGAAGAAGAAGAAGAAATAGCCAGGATTGTGTATCTTGTCACAGACATGTGCTCAGGGAGGGAAGGGAAAACTTTTCCCAAGGTTCCCAGGTAATGCAAAAGTTGGCAGTCTTCTCTGGAACCATGGACAGCAAACAGAATTCATGGTATTCTTTACCCCATCAATGTTTTCATCAGAGAAAAACATGAAAACAGTGAAAATAATTTGGAAAAAATCCTGAAGATCATATTATGCATTGTTCTTGCTCAGTCTTCCCCAACTTCTGTTATTATTTTTAACTCCAAGCTTCTATGATATAAAGTTACTATTAAAGTAACAATCAAAATTAACCCCCATAGTTCCTATTATGTTAAAAATTATTCATAGGAAATTGACCTTTTATTTCTTAGGTATAAAAATTTGACACAAATACAGAATACAATTCCTTTTATTTATATGGGAAGATAATCCTAATTTTTATTTTCAATTTAATCTCTATCATCTTTCATCAAACTTCCTGCTAATCTAGATGCAGGCTCTATTTTTAAAAGACAATAGGTATCTGTCTCACACAGCAATGGTACCACAGAGAAGACACTTAGATGAAAAAGTAATCTCACAACCAGTGATTGAGAAAAAGAATATTGCCCTCAGGAGAAAAACATGAAAAAGAAAGTTATTTCATTAAATAGAGCAAAAAGAAGCAAATATAAATTTGAGGATCACGAGTAGGAAAAGATGTGTCATGAGCATGGCAGACTGTGAATGTAGCCTATTCTGTTCCAGTAACTATCAGTCAGCAGTTTCATGTTATAGCAAGCCATGTTCCATGTTCAACATTACAAATGAGCAACAGGGCCTATATGTGTATTATTTTAAACTATTACTATGGATCAGAATACCCTGATGAGCCATGAAATTATAAATGGCCAAATGAGGACTGAAAGGACCACAACAGTTTGATTCACATATTAAATATTAATATTCACATATTAAATATCCACAATCCCCAACCCAGACCTCAAATACTAGTGTCACTTTTCAATCAATTGTTAATGGAAAATTGCTATATCTGAGAAAGAAAGGCTCTGGCTTAAGCTAGAGATAAATTCCTATTGACCTAAATTTCATTAAGTGGTAAAAGTGAGGTGATAGTGCCAAGCTTTAGAATCTGTACGGGTTATATATAATGTATCCTGTGTATTCTCATCTGATAGAAATTGAGGCTCTGAAACTAACAGCAAATGTGCAATGATGTTTAGCAACTGACAGATACAAATAACATTTCAAACCATATCTTTCTTACATCAAACATAATTCCTTTATTTAAAATGACTCCATGAATTATTTATGCTCTAGGACACTGGAAGGAAACTTGGAGACTTGGTCCTCTCTTTCAAACATGTGTGTTTGGGAGATTGAACTTCTAAAATGCACACATCATCTTTGAGGATTATTCCCTAAGCATTTTTTCCAAAAAGAAGACAGAAAATGTTTTCCCATTCTTTCCATGGGCTAAAACCCTGACTTTCTAACTCGCAAGATCAGAAAGACACATTGTTCTTATTCCCTAGGCAGAAAAGGTTCACATATTTGTTATACAAGCTAGAGAAACTGCTAAAAATTACTATTTTCAAGCCATCTTGCCAATTGTCAGTCCTGTCTACATATTAAAATAGAAGCTAGTGAAAGCAAGCTCTTCGAATGCCTTTGGAGAAATCTACTCACTGTCATATATACTTGGTTATTTTCTAAAGTTAATGTAGTAAGCTTACAGGTATTGAGCACATGCCCAAACCACTAAAGCTACTGACATAGCTCGGAGCTTTACAAATCACCACTGGTGGGAATCATCACACACCACTGATAAAAGTGTCCTCTGATGGCATGAGACACATGTGTGTCTTTGTCACATTTCCTTTGTTCTTCTTATTGGAACCTTCCTACCTACCTTTACTTTAAGATTCCCATTTGTGTGATTAGTTATTTGATTGATGTTCAACCTTTCTTTCATACTAAAAATCTCACAAAGGTCTCACTGTATACCTATTGTATGACTCATTATATCCTCAAGACACAGCACAGTGTTTGTCAAAATGCTGGGTTTCTTGCTGCTATGAGGTTTAGCATATAGTCCTTAGAGTAAGAGAATAGATAGGGATATACATGCAGTACCCTACACTCTGTTCTCACCGCTGATATTTCCTGAATGCAGAAGAATTGACAACCTCACAATAGTCTATTACAGCAGAAAAGGCAGCTTTTACAATCTGTGTTTCAACAGACTTTTAAACTGATGCTTAAAGAAATCATATAAAATTGACCGATAGCAGCTTAGAGACTAAATAAATCGGTTCTGTCTGATTAAGAGAAGGGTGGTGGTGGTGGGGAGATGGCTTGGTGGGGAATGTGGCTGCCTTGTAACATTAAAGACATGGCCTTGATCTCCCAAGCCAATGTTTAAAACAAGCTGAGTGGGATAGTACACATTCCTAACACCAGGATAGCATCAGGGACAAATGGGGCTCACTGGCCATCCAGCCAAGCCTACTTGTTAAGTGCCAGTGCAGACCTTGCCTCAAAATTAACAGTGGACAGCCCCTCTACATAGGTTGTTCTCTGGCTTCCACATGCATGTGCATATGCATATACACATATATGTATATATGCACATACCTGCATATAAATTCACAAATGCAAAGACAACAAAGAAAAAAAGACTTACCTACTTTTGTCAATTCCTAATATATAAAAACACAGAAGTGTGAGATCACAGTAAGCTGACAGACCAATTGTCATGAGCAAATCTCAGTCCTCAGGTCCTATGAGCATCCAATTCCTGAGTTCGGGATGATAGCCTTTGATTTCCAAGCACATTGCCAAACACATTTCTTTTCTCCCCACACGCTCTTTGCAATGTACCCTGCTGGCTCTCAAAGTGAGCAGTGAAGCCTAATTCCCTTCATTTGGGTTAACCTTAGTGTGGTTTTGTTTCTTTGTTGTTTTTGTTTGTTTTCTTGCTTTTTGTTTTGTGTGACAAAAATAAGTACAGTGGACGTGAAATTTTTATATAAGGCTGGATTATAAAATGATTTACATCCTTCTGTATGGGTTTCTTGAACCACGTGATAGAAGCTAGACTTTAGAATCTAGGGAGATCAATAATAGGCTAATTTGTGACCAAGGTTGGGATGTTTGCATAACAATTAGTCACTTAAATTTTCAGGGATATATATATATTTATCTTTTGCAGGTTTTATACTGTTTATATTTTTATAGAATGAATAAACATCACAGCTCTGTTACTGAATAAGAGGAATCTTCTCCATTCAGAGGCTTTCTGAATTTGTGTTTGTAAAAACCCAAGCACTGTGCCTTCCAGTGATCTCTAAAATGTCCTAAGAGCTGATGAAGAAATCTTTGCAAGGTAAGGCAAAAGGCAAATAACATAATAGCCAAAATAAACTTCTGCATGTCCTCCCTGTAAACTTCCAGTATCAAACTTAGATACAGAAATATGACCCAAACGTGTAGTAAAGCAACAAACACCCAATCTTTGCAATCAGAGGAAATCAGACAGAAGTATACTCACATACCACTAACCAAGTCACCAATACAACAATAGAACAAAGACAATCTCATCTGTAGATTGTCCTTGACATAAAGAAAATTATGGTGTAAATGATCCCACATAATCTTTAATGGAAATCTCACTATAATCCAACCTGAACACACTAATTTAAAGAGTACATTGGCTTCACTTAAGAAGACAGAACATAAATTCAAGAAATTTTAATCTATGTAACTCTAAATCATTAATTACATGCAGGGAGACATTTGTAAACTTGTGTACGAGCAGGTAGGTGAAGCTATAAGCTGCCGGAAACTCTCTTACATACATTCCACAGACACATCCACCTTGCCTGTACATGTACAGGGTAAATCCGCAGATTACCAATTTAGAGACATAGTGTCTATCCTACAGAAGAAAAAAAACACTATTATCTATCTCAGGATGAATACAAGTTGGATCAAAGAGAAAGACAGCCTCATTGTCAACCTCACAGAACCTGGAATTGAAACATACATCAAGAACCTAAGTCATTGTCATCTTCATTCTCTGACTGACTGCAGTGATGAGAAAAAAATGCAAATGAGGAACATCCTGGCAGTGTCAAGAAGAAAGCAGTGCATGTGTCTGGTTTGAGTAGGATTCCCTCCCTCATAAAGAAACTCCATGAGCTCATCCAAGTGTTTCTCTCTATACACAGCTCTCACTCGTGCATGCTATCTGTTTACTATGTACAGCAAACAGTCAGCATAGTGCTGAACAAGAACAGATTTACAAAGTTTTGAAAGATCATTTTAGTCACCTCAAGGGCAGTTAAAACACAAATGTCTTCAAAGACAACATAAAGGCAAAGTGGATCAGAAACCACTTAAGGGAAGGAAAGGAAATGCTTTAGAAAATATTTTAGAGCAGTTTCCCAGTTGAAACCAATTTAGCACTGAGCTAAATTTGTGGGTGTTTTTTTTTTTTTTAAGGTCCTCTTGCTCTTCAAGCAAACTCATCTGAGAGGTGGGTTTCGTGGCACTTAACTCTAGGAAGAAGTATTCTGTGGATTCTTACATAAGGGGTTACTCAAAAGAAAATATAGGAAACGCTGGGGAAGCCAAGAGAACATGGCACACAGAATCAAATAAGCAGGGCTCACTCATGGAGACTGAAGCAGCAGTGACAGATCCTCAATTGCTGTACACCAGGCTGCCTGCATACATGCTGTGGTTCCTTAGATTGGGGCTTTTGTTGGACTCCTAACAGTGGGAGTGGGGGTGTCTCTGACTCTTGCCTGCTCTTGGATCCCTTCTCCTGTTACCAGGTAGCATCATCCAGCTTTGATATAAGAGATTGTGTCTTGTCTTATTACATTTTGGTGCACTGAGTTCGACTGATATCACCAGGAGGCATGCTCTTTTCTGAAGGGAGTCAGAAGGTGTGGAGACTGGGAGGAGAGGAGGCTGTATTGTATGAGAATAAAAACAAACAACAAAAAATATTATTGGCATGTGTTCATGATCCACAGTGACAGGTTTCATGAAACCAAACTCTCTCCATGTACGTCACGGACCACCATGATGCCAGTGTCTCTCATATTTCCTCATAATTCCTCTTCCCCTTCCCCCTCTCTCAGCCTTGCTGTATCCCTTCTATGTTATAGAAAACACCTTTTGAATATTGAACCGTATCTCTTTATGACCATGTTTAACGGCCTTTTCTTAAAAAAAAAAAAAAAAAATCAATATTTGAGTCAATCAGGGAATGGAAGAAATACTGACTGCCACTGAGCATAAAAACCTTGAACTGGTCCTGGGAAAGGCTAATAATATCCTGTATTATCCCTTCTCCAGTACATTCACAATACTGCCTGTTAAAGAGTCTGCCAGAATAAATGAGCCTTAAAAGCTGTGCTCAAGTGGCCCTCACAGCTGTACCGCTGAAGAGAATAACTGAACCTTGTCCACATGAATGTAGACAATTGACACACAGAACAACAGCCTGCATTTGGCACCGCTGAAGTTAAAGGTGTTTTCCCTGACAATAATTAATGAAAGTACGGCACGGCTTTGAATCAAAATCCATCCGGCATTTAGTCCAACTGTTTCTAACATGTCAGATCTGCATGATACTAAGAAGTTACTAATTTTTTCTAAAATTGGGTTTTTTCTACTTATAAAATGGGCCCAAGATTACTGTGGTGACTCAGTGGGCAGTGTAATGGGATAATGAGTGAGTATTTCAGGGTGATCAAGGCCATGACCCTTACTCAATCTGCAACTGGCTTGATGCAGATTCTAGTGATTAGTGTCCAGAAACACTTGTTAGATAGGAAGCCACCATTATACCTTTTACTCTCCCCACACTGGAGATCTAGACCAAAGTGGTCACTGTTTCCAATGAGTTAGATGCCTCCATGAGATGTACTCTACACTTTGAGCTCCTCAGTAGAGCAACTAAATTTACCTGCAGTTGTTCAGCAAGTTTCTCACTGTTCAGGAGTCAAATGGCAACAGGTTCCTAGAGACCCTGGCCTTGAACAAATGATTGGGCTCTCAGAATTCATTTGATAATACAGTAGGCTGAGACAGCCAGCTGAATCTAGCACACTTCGTGTCTGAATGAATGTCTGTCTGAATTTTGTGTCCTGGCAAAATTCATACTCTGACAACCCAGTCACCCAAAGAGGTGTCTTTGGGTTGATTAAATCTCAGAGCTAAACTCTTGTGAAGAGGATCAACACCCTTACAGAAGGGGTGCCAGCATTGTACACCATGTATCTTATTAGTTTGGAGGTTGGGCTTGCCAGCCTTTGCCACCTCTGAGACTACAACAAGGAGGCATTATCTATGAATGATAAGCAGACCCCCATTAAATACCAAATAGGAACTTCCCAGAATCCAGATCCATGAGAAATAAAACTATTTTTCCTATCAGACTCTAAACGTTTTGTCATACCAACCCCCCAAAAAGTAAGAATGGACTAATACTCTTGTGGAATTTAATCATTATATTGACTTTATTTTTACAAATTTTTACCATAGTATGAATTCTGTCAGCACAAAGACAGTTCAGGCACCGTCTTTCAACCACAGACTAATTTTTAAAATACCTACTTGTGACCAGTTAAAGCACTCATCTCAAAATAGACCCTTAATAACTACTGATATCATGACCACTAGTGATGTCATGACCCCTGAAATGATAGCTTCCTCTTCCATGTCTTCTAAAAGAAGCTGGGTAAGCTCTTGGCCATATATTTACCTGTAAAACACTAAATATCTACTCTTACTGGTTGGTTAGTAATAAATGATACACATGAGGATTATTTGACATTGTAACATTTTTATTTTTTCATTTCTGGTCCGAAGATCACTACTAACTCAATGTTTCTCAAATATCAGTGGTGCAGTAAATATTTCATGACTAACAAAATAAATGGTAGGACAGTCTGCTCTAACATTTCCTGTTCCTTATGGATACAGCTGAAGAAATGTAGCAAACCAAGGGCTCCAAAGAAGAGGTACTTCATTCTAACATATACTATGGGTCTCTGCCTTACAGCATGAGAGTAGCCAGCCTAGAAAATTCCTCCAAGGCTTACACAGAGTACAACATATAATGTCTAAGTCTAAATTAAAGTGGGAAGAGGAAATCGCAAGCAGAATTAAAATGTCTGGTATTTCATCATCACCATTTAAGACCTACACTGAATATGTCTCCTATTTTAGATATTCCAATGTATTGTAACTTACTAAACTTTTAGAGAGTCCAGTATGTGGACATAGTACACATACTAAGAGCTATGTGAAATTGTGTTAATGACCATCCATAGATTAATCCTATGTCATTGTCTTTTTGGTTTTGATTAAATAATATTTTACTAGCTTCTTTAGAACTTCATGCCATGTATTTTATCAGCCTCCCCACCCCCAAATAAGTATTCCCCCAAGCAGTAACCATGGTAAAATACTGGAGTACTGTACAGCGCAGGAAGTCTTGGATTTTCCCTTGAAGGCATCAGGTTCACCTGGAGATTTTGATCAACACAGATCACTGAGACCTACCTCCTGTATCTCTGCTTCAGTGGACCTGGTATGGTCCCAGAGAATCTGTATCTTTGTACGTTATCAGAGATGTTAGTGTTGCCAATCTACCAAGCATACTTTCAGAATCACTGATGCAACATAGTCAATATGGGAGAATCACAGCATCATGTTCTTGCACAAGCTTTTGGCCATGGACAAACAATACTAGCAGGGCCCTTTGCAGCCTAAACATTCAATACATCTACGGTTTCCATTGTCCTTGGGATACTTTCCTACATTTGAGGGTATTACCACATAAGTCATATTGTATCTCCAATCATGAAATCGAACCCAACTTGCAGCCATATCAAGGACATGATCCACTGAGTCAAAAACGGGAATATGAGGGGAAAGTGTCTCTAGACAGCTTCCATTTTGCTGGCATGGGAGACAGCAGACACCCTGAGCCCTATGGTTTACAAGTACATGGTGTTGAAGAGGCTTTGCTACAAGGTCAAGTTTCTGGCATTCATTATCATTTGGTTCAGAAGCTTCCTCAACAGGCCAGTTAAGCAGAAGAATGTAGGTGTCACTGATAAAATTCAGATATGATTTCTGCCTCCAGCCACTCAGTATTCTGCAGGACACATAACATCCTTCAGTGAAGTCCTTCCTCTCAGAATGTACCTGAATTCATACCAAACAGTCCTGCCTGGTAACATTCAATTCCAAGTGATGCCAATCAATACATATTAAAGCTTCATTTTCTCTCTTTGTGAAACAAAAATGGCATAAAATGAAGGCCAGTTCTAAACAAATACTAGAATGGGCTGACACATGTGTATATACAGATACATATTGATCTTCTTAAAGATATTTTCAACCTCACGTGCGTTTGTCCAAAAAATAAATTTCAAAATACCTTACATACATAAAATAAAGTTTCAGGTAATTTTCCCACAAATAAAACCTTCTTTTTAGATAGCATCAACTAGCAAAAAGTGAATTCAGACTCAAATATTTTTCTTCCATCTTTTGATATAATCTGGTGTGTTTTTAAATAAAATATTCAACATTTCAAAATGAAAAAAAAAAATAGCCATTAGCAAACTGCCTAGAAGAAACAGCTTTGGAGGTGATGTTTACAACAAAGAGGCTTTCCTGGAGCTATGTTGAAAGAGAAAGCGTAAATTAAAATGTGTTCTTCTGTTTTGACGTTCTACACAGCCCCAAGAAGGCCTCCTGGCAATGCTTCCACAGCCAATCCACTCTTAGATTTCTGAGTGCAGTCTACCAGTCACTCATTTGTTGAGAGCTGAGGAGAAAATGACAGCAGCTGTAGTTCTTAGTTCTGACGGCACGTTGTGTTTGCCTCTGGTCCTCAGTATAGTTCCTGCTGACAGGCAGTCTTCTGACTTGAACTCAGTTGATGCATGTAAAATGAAAAGGAGCAAGCTGGACCTCACAGTTATCATCTATTTCCACCCCCTACTTCCCAATAACCAAACAAGCAACAGGGGACCAAGAACCAAGAATGAAGTCAAATTAAACATTATCATGAGCCTCTATTTTTAGAACACAGGCTTGGAGAGATACATGTTCTCATGTTCACACCTAGTATATATTAGAAAAAAAAATATGCCCTTGGGTCTACCTGACTTTGATACACTTTATTACTTTGCTATAATGTACCATCTTTAGAAATATGTGAAATAGATCCATTCTCTCAAGTGCTACAGACAGCAAGTGACTAGGATATCTGTCCGACTCTGATGACGTTGGGGCCAGCTCTCCACTCCTCAGGTGGCAGGAGAAAAAAGTGAGGGAGGGTATTACCCCAGTGACCACTCCATTATACCTCATGGTAAACAAGTAAGTCGACTCAAATTCCTGTATCTGGGCCTGGGTGGCAGCTGAGCTGGTCAGCCCTCAGTCTCTCCCTTATCCACACCACCAGGACAAGCTCTCCAGCACTGTTCTATCTAGGACACCCAATGCCACCACAGGCAAGAGGCAGGGTTAGCTCTCTACTCTCATGCCTTCTGCCTGGTCACCCCCACCTACATCTTCAGAGCCAATTCCACTGTACTGCCCAGTCAATGTTTATGCAGGTGAGCTGTCCCTGCCCCCATGAAGACATGGGCCAGCTCATCTGTGCCCCCTACACCAGGGACAGATCTACTGTGCTGCCCAGGCAAGATTCAGAGCCTGCTCTCCCAAATGTTTCAACCAGCAAGAGGCAGGATACAGGACTTTGAGTTGACCCACCCCAAAATCTACATCATCTGTGAACTGTTGGCATACATGAAAGGGCTGGTCCTGCTGATTCAAAACTGCAGGATCTCCATGATACAGGGCAACAACAGGATAGGAGGGGCCATGTTGAGGACCTAATATTGATAGTGTCACAGAAGCTAGAGTCCTTGAACCAGACCAATGACACATTGCAATAAACATTTGCTAATGAAGATGTGTAGACAGACAGATATATAGTGAGACACACAGTGACACACTACAGCTTCCCTAATGAGATTTTTTTGAGGCATTGCTTTATTTTTGTTGATTTCCTTTATGTTTGTTGGCTTGCATGTTGTTTGTTTTACAGAGGAGGCTGCATGGGCAGAGAGCAGATACAAGGGACTGGGGAGATGAGTGGGACTGGGGTGCATGATATGAAACAAAGAATCAACAAAACGTGAAAACAAAATATGTAAAATGGGAATTCTATTTATTCTTTATGCATTGAGAGCCTTGGTTCTTACTAATTTACATTCCTATATGTTATGTAAAATATAGATATATCCTAGTCTACACGGAGAGGCTATGGTATTAACTCACATGAAAATGACCTGCTCATATATTACAGCTACATGCTGACTTACATGCTAGAGCTTGAGAAAGAGGTATTGATGCAAGACATCCAGAAGGGACAAGGAGGAAAAGCAATCACAGGTGGAATGGAAACCCCTACAAGGCACAGCATTGTGAGGTGTCTCAAGAAATAAAGAAGTGACTTAGGAACACAGATTGTCTTCAGACAGGCTGCAGGGACCCCAGGACCTTACAGGAGACAAACTGATCTAGATAGTTCCAGATACATCTTCCACACAGTCTTCAGTTGTAAAAGGCTATGGCTATAAAGCATCCCAGTGAGCTAGATAAACTACTGAAGATCAAGTTGGAAGTTAGCAGCAGAGAATGCAAAATCTTCAGAAATGGCCCAATGTTCTTTTCACTACTAGCACACCTTCTGATTCCTCGTGAGTCCAACAGAGCCCTTAAAACCAGAGGTACGATACAAATAATCTCAGGCTAAATCAGACATCAAAAATTAGTAAATTGTACCAACTATTTGCCTATTTGACAACCAGAAAATATCTTCCCAGCAATCTTGAAACATTTGATTTTGATTTGCTCTTCGAGTTTCCAATTTTAGTAGAACAAATGATCAAATATTTCTCTACCATAAAAATAAAAACACAGCTGGATATGGTAGTACATGACTTTAATTATAAACTCAGAAACACAGGTGGGTCAAAGCCAACCTGTCTTCACAGAGATTCCAGGCAAGCCAGGTGATATAATAAGACCCTGTCTAAAAATTTTTTTAAAGTAAACTAATAAATTGAAACATGTTGCTAAATAAAAATTGCCTATCCTGTTTGAGATCCAGTTCATACTGGACTGCCTGAGGTTCACACTTTCTCTTGTTTGATGAGATAATATTGGTAATGTGTAACTAACCCTGTGGGAAACTCTCAAATGCTACATATTCATTTTGACTTTCCCCAGATCCAGGTCAGAAAAGTCAACCACCATACTTCCATACATGGCTTCAGGAAATCCCCAGGACTACAGCAAACCAGGGAGAGCATGCAAAGTTGACAGTGTGCTACAGCTACAGAAATATACTTGCTAGAGAAGAGTACAGCTTTCCCATAGTAGATTTTTCACATATGTCAGCAAGTCAAAAGTAGAAATACTGAAGTTGAAATCTTCAAGGTTTACATATAGAATTCATGTGTTTTTCTAAACATCTCCCTATGACAAACTTGACTTCCTGTCCTTAAGTGTTCAAATCCCACTTTAAACCAAACATGACCTAAAAGAGAAGTATTCTATATGTATTCAATTATATATTAGTATGAAGATTGGGCCTTCATTACTTTTCAGAAAAGTTTTTTTTAAAAGATATTCTTTAGACCTTACCCCAGATGAAATTGCCGGTTTGAAGGATAGCATTTTTGTTGAACATTTATCAGGCTACTAGAAAGTTGATGATACAACTACAAGCATTGTGGGACACAAAGTCTCTTGTTTCTCTTCCAAATTTCTAGGTTGATAACACTTTATTCGTGTTACCTTAGAAGGGCCATTTTGCTGATTTTGGTAAGAACCTCTACTTGAGCATATTCCTGATGAGATAACCGGGTATGTATGAAACTATTTGTTCATACTACTTAAACAAATACCTTCATTGCCCAAAAACAAAAGGAAAAGAGGGCAGAGAAAGCAATCTTTTATTCCATATTCTAAGTTATGTCCTATTGAAATGATAGCTCTGACACTTTAGGAAAGGCCCAGAATCTAGTGTCCACCAAACCTTTTCCCAGACCTTGTGAGGTGGCACCTTGTCTTATGTTGGAAGTGCCACTAGAATAGTTTACATTGCTTGCAAGTTTGCTTCAGTGACTCCTGATGGAATTGAAGCTTTGACACAAAATGACACTTGCTCCCCAAATATTCATTCTTCCTATGCCTTTAACACAAGTTCCTTCTTTTGGAATACTGCCCTAGTCCACAAAAGTTACCATGCTAGATGTCTTGTTATTGGACATTTAATGCACATCCCATCAAGAAGCTTGTATAGGTGAATTTGGAAGCATCTATTAATAAGAAGCTGCTGAGTACTAAGTACAATGTGTGAAGATACCATTTTACACAAATTCAGAATCAAAAGAACATTCCTTTTATTTGTAGCCCATTCTTGAAAAAGATAATTTATATGATATACAAGCACTGTTTGCATGCACTCTAAATGTCATTTTCTGGTATCTCAGCTTTTCAGTGTATGCAACAGAGTTGTATTTATATATAGTTGTATGGGAATATAGGAGAAACCTGGTTTAAATAGTCAATGCATTTTGTTAACTCACAAGAACCATTTTTAGGTAAAGTGCCTCAAAATTAGACCAGAGTGTATCTGAGATTCATTTCTTATTGCTGTAATAAAACATTCCAAGAAAAGAAACTTAGAGGAGACAAACCCAGGTTCATCACTGCTGGGAAAGTGAAGCAGCTGGTCACATCCACAGAGATAATGAATGCATGCACCTTTGTGTTCAACTCACTTTCTCCTGTTTCTATTCAGCATAGGATCTAAACCTAGGGAATGGTGCTGCCCACAGTGGGCACACCTTAATTATTGTAATCAGCCATTGGCATGTCCTCAGCTCACCAGAATTAGACAATCTCTCATCTAGACTCTTTTCCCAGGTGATACTAGATAGTTTCAAGGTCACAAAAAAAATTTTCAGAAGGGATAACTATTAATGCATTGTAGAGCATCCCCATGAAAACCTAGAAGGGTACATGATTTTATGTTTTTCTCTGACAGACTACTGCTCAAACTTTACAGTTGTTCAGACCCGAACTATATCCAGCATGCTTTCAGTAAAAGACAGAACATGATTTCCACTTTTCTCTTTAAAGCAAAAATGATAACCAAATTTAAATATTTTTGTTATCTCTCTATAATTAGATATTAAAGAACTGCCTAAAACATGCAAACTGGACATAAGCCCACAAGTTTCAGCAAACTTCAGCCATAACCCTGGATTATAACCATTACCATTGCCAATGGTTATAACCATAACCATTATTATTATCCCCCTGAGCTTATCCATTACCAGGCATAGATAGAAAAAGTAAAGTCAATAAATAGTAAAGTAGCTATTTCTAAGATGCAAATATTTTGCCTGAAGTTGAAAGATTATCCTGTTTACAAACCCAATATTTGAAAAATGTAACCCAATAGTCTCTTAAAGCACCACATATATTGAGCAGGAATTATACTGCAGTATTAAGCAGAAAATCGTTCCCATAGAACAAGGAAGATTTATAAATATCACTTAGACATTGTGATTAGAGAGAATAATCTCACCTGGAAAATATGATTACCCATGGTAAGACCACTGATTATCAGATTTTGCTGATCTTATTTATTAACCATAATTGATGTTTTACTCTTCTTTTTTATAGGGTCTTTTTTTTTTTTTTTTTACAAAGAACAAAACAAAACAGGAAACAACTTTCGAAAACTATTGTAAAAACAAATTCCCATTATAGCAACTAATTCAATATCCTAACATGGACATCTTTTGTATTTTGTGACTTAGGATATCACTTAAAATTTACATAGATACACATATTCATATCCATATACGCATACACATACATATACATGTGTGTATATGTGTGTGTGTGTGTGTGTGTGTGTTGATCAGTTCTAACAGGTGACAGATCACATGTGTGACCTAAATGAGACAGCATCTATTCCAATGCTGTGGCAGATAATTCTGTGTATCCAAAAATATAAAATTGTTTGCCTTTAGTATTGTTAACAGATCCTTTGTTATAGTTTTTAAAAAAGATATTTTTGAAGTGGCGGTGGGGGGTTAAAAGAACATAGTTAGAAATGGAAAGCTAAGGCAGCCTCTCTGGATGAGGGCCTTTTGTTCCCAGATGACTCTATGGGAAAACAGCAGAAAGATACAGGGGTTGGCATTTAGCAAACTCCTAACTTTAGGCTTCACCCACCCTGGATAAATAAAGATGTTACTGGAAAGATCTCTCTGCATCTTGGTGTTCTGTCCTTCTGTCATTCAGTTCTTTGTTCTTGCTGTGTAATGGATTAGGCAACCCCACAGCAACTGCTCTCACCACAGTTACAATCTCATCTTAGCATACCTCCTTTCCTGGAGTCCATGATAGTAGATAAAACTGACACACTGCTCCTCTCTGAGTACATTTGGCTTCATGCAGCCATCATTTTACCCACATAAAATGACGGGTAAGAAAAATGACTTATCTGTGTAATATTAGGTAGTCCAGAAAGGCACTATCTTTCAAAATACACTAAGAATTCATAGGAGATCTACATTTAGAACTTTTAAACAAATGACCAAGTGAATAACCCCCAAAGTTACTGCTACAATGCTACCAAATATAGTGAATACGAACTGCTCTTGAGATAGCTAGATAATTGTGAAGGGTGATTCACATACTTTGTCTCTAGCAGATTGACTGGTGATTTGAATGTACTTGGCCCATAGGAAGTGGCTCTATTAGGAGGTGTGGCATTGTTGGAGGAAGAAAGTCACTGTGGGGGTGGGTTTTGCAGTCTCCTAGTGCTCAAGCTCCACCCAGTGGGGAAGAGAACCTTCTCTGGCAATAATTCTACAATAGATCAATGTTTGTTATAAGTAATATTACAGCCTGAGTTGTTAAATCTCTCCTAATAAATCAATATTCAGGAAGACACTCCATTTATCAAATTACTGGCTTATGTCACACATAGCTACCCACAGTCCTTTATAATCCATTATTTTCTCACACCCACAGAGAAGAGTCAACAGAAGAGAGATTGTAAGGAAGAAAAAAGGGTGCTAAAACTCTGAGCCAATCCCACAGACACACACCTTGTTACTACTTCTGACCACCACACAGCCAAATTCCTAGTCCACAGCCTATGATACACATGACATCTTTTTGTGTTATGGGAAGGTCTGTGGACTCTTGTCAACTGCTGTCAGGCATGACAACATGGCTGAGTTGGTGGGTTGTGCCTTTCAAATCCATTCAATCCCAGAATATCTCATCATTGGTGCCTCTGGGGACACATGCATCTGCCGTTTCCAACAGGATTTCCAGTGTTAAGCTCTAAATACAGTCACATAGTACAACAATCCAATGGATTTCTCCAAATCCAGTCCTGTCATCCTATGTGTGACTTCGCTTTTCATCATTCAAGGGACATTTAAAGACATAAGCCTGTTGCATGGAGGTCCACCAAAACCTCACAGAGCTTTGCTTCAAGGTAGCCACTTTTGGCAGACTGTGGTTCTTAGCACAGGTTTCTGGAGTCTTATGTCCTTGTGAGATATATATGTGTGTGTGTGTGTGTGTGTGTGTGTGTGTGTGAATAATTAGGACCGTCATGCTTTGTAAGTAGTGATTTATATATATATATATATATCACAACCTACAAAGCATGACGGTCCTAATTATTCCAGAATGGATTTATATTAGAATCAACTTCTCACTTTCCTATCCTGGACTATCTTTCACTCTCCTCTGCAGACTCCATGTCCATTTGAACCTGGCCTTTGCTAGTCTCCTTTCCCTCCTCTACCTGTCTGTTAAACCTGTCCTTCTGTCCCTCCACCCATTCCCGCTGTACACTGTGTAACACACTCTTTCTGCTTTCCTTCTCATATTTGTATGAGCCATTGTACCCTTCCACTCCCTTAGTGTAGTTCTTTCTAAAGACAATGTCACCTCCAATCTTCTTTAAAACTCTTCACAGACCTCACAGTCTCTCTGTTTATTAACTTATGTTAATGCTTGGGCTCGTTTCATTTGTCTCCAGACAAGCCATGGAGATTTTGTATAATGCAATCAATTAATAATTACAAATAGTGAGTTATAAAAAAAATGGTTCCTAGTCTCTGCAGCCTAAATACATTTACAAATGGATTTCGAAAAACTAATTTAGGAAGAGGAAATGGGCAAAAGGAGCTCAGCACATCACACTTATCACCCACAGATTAGGGATGAAGTCTCATCACTTCAGACACACCAGAGTAGGCTGTTGTGTCATCATGACCTCTCTAAGCAGAGACAATATCTTTTAGGGAAAAAAAAAGGAGGAACATAGATTTTAGACAGGATAATAGATAGAATGAGAGAATTCCTTTTATTCTTCTCCAGAATAATTAGACATAAAAAGACTTACAGTAGTAAGCCAGAAGTGAAACAGCTCATAGACACAAGGTTACTTTTATGCCTATTTCCTGAACATGGAGTCTCACCAAAAATTTCTTAAAAGTCTTTAACAAAACAGTAGCACAATTAATCCATTTAGGTTAATGATTCATTAGTAAATTGTTTAAGTACGTCAAGAATTAAGCAACTGTCTTATGTTATAACAAATGCACTATTGCAGTTTGAAGGCTAAATGTGTTTTCTTCTGGTTTTCTATTATCAATCTGTTTTAGCATGGATTTAAGTCATCACAGGCAGGTTTCTGACCAAATTTAATTACAGTTCTAATTTTTCACTTCACTAACTTTATTACACTTTAATTTAAATTGAGAAATAAAGGGAGTAAACCTTTGCAGTCACTGGACTGCTCTCAGTGAGGAAGACTGCTTTCAGCTCAGTGCCCTGTGACCTGAGCTGAGTCTGTAAGCCTGCATGGTGTGTTAAACAGGCTGTATCATGCACATGTCCAAATACATGCACATAGACACATAAATAAATAGATGTAAATTTTTAAAAATTCATGATGGGAGTAAAAGAACAAAGGTGATTTATCAGTGCCTAGCCTATTCTGATCTGGTTAAGATCTGAAGGTGGCAGAAATTCCCATGAGTTAAGTATAGTATCTGCAATGTAGGACTGCTGGAAGATGGAGAAACATCGGGAAGTAGACTTTTTGAAGGATGGGCTCTAGATCACTGATTCTCAACATTCCTAATGCTGAGAGCCTTTAATACAGTTCCTCGTGTTGTGGTTACCCCAACCATAAAATTACTACTTTGTAACTAATTTTAATACAGTTATAAATTGTAATGTGAATATCTGAAATGCCAGGAAATCTGATATACAACCCTTGTGAAGTTGTATACCCCACAACCCTTGGGTCAGTTGACCCACAAAAGGGTTGTGACCCACAGGTTGAAAACAACTGCTCTAGGTGAAGCCCATAAAACTCCACTCTTCCATCTCCCTCTTTGGTCCTCCTGATGTAGTTAAGTGTTATGCATGCAATAACAATTAGTGAAATAAGGAGGTGGCAGATTTGAAGGAGAGCAGGCAGGTTAAGAGGAAAGAAAGGGAAGGGAAAATGTAGTTATATACAATCTCAAAAAATAAAAAATAGCCCTATAATGTTCTATGAAACAACACAATTACAGTTGACAAGATTGAATATTTCAAAGTAACAATCTGAGAAACAGGTATGCAAATTAACCCGATTTAATTATTACATATTGTATGGATGCATTAAAATCCACGTGCTTCTCCATAAACATGTATAATTAGTATGTGTCAATTAAATTTTTAAATATTTAATTATTCATTATATATCTGATCTCTTAGTTGAATGTGGTAATCAGTCTCCTAAAGAAAATGACTACACCCTGTACTCAAAATGTGTTCTGATGTAAGGACCCAAAGATGGCAATCATTCTCCACATTCCTTCCTCCTTTATCACTACCTTGAACAATGCTAGTTATCTCTCTATCACTTTATTATCAAAACTCTTCCTGTCACTGCCAAAAATATCTGATTGATAGAAGTACTTGGAAGAGAAGATTTACCATGGTTCCAATCTGGATGACTCCACCACTTCTAGGTCTATCGTGAGGAAGAGCATCATGACTATAGAACTATGTGGCGGAAGCTACTTACCAGAGTCAATATAGGAACATAGAGAAAAAAATCAGGAAAGAGACAGAAACCCTCAAGGTCCCATCCTATGTGACCTATACTTCCTCCAGCCAAGTCTCATGGTCTAAAGTTACCAGAAACTTCCAAAATAGTGGCACAGATTGAGAATCTGTCTCCAACATAGGAGCTTATCGGTGATATTTCATATAAATCAATCACCTTCGTATCTTCCATAACTGTCTACTTCTGACCTTGTTTTCTTGCAGTCCTTGTTACTGTTGTCCAATTAAGGGCTGAAATACCCTTGCCATTAAAACAATGCTCTACCTTGTAAACCTTAGTGTTATGTCTTGCTTATTTTGCTTTTAAGAAAAAAAATGTTTCTTATTGCACTCTGGCCTCAATAAAGGTGGAAATCCTGGTGACTTCCTGCACTGTCTTCCCTGAAGAAGACACACAGCATGTCCTTATACAAAACACTCAAACGTAAGACAAGACTAAAAGGATGAATGCACCCAAGCATTTTATTAAGAAATTAATCAATCAATTAATTAATTTAAGAAATGGAGCATCACCTCAGCTTATAAACATGTCTGAAAAACTTCAGACAAAATGCCAACCAAATATTCCACCTTAAACATTACTAGCCAAGAGACAGAGACAAGACCCTGTCTATGTGTTTCCAAAGTACTATGTAATAAAACTGAAGTGTGCAATTTTGAGATAATGTCCTAAGAAAACAGAAAAACAAAAGACAACTCTTTGCTCAACACATTTGATGATTATAAGCAATGGCTGTGATGCTCTCAGATGTTCAGGCACAAGGTAAATGAGTAGTAAAACTTCTTTGAGCAAAAGCTATGTTTATACATAATAAAAAATCACAAGCGGAGGGGTAGGGGTAGGGTTCATAGAGGGGAGACAGGGAAGGGGATAACATTTGAAATGTAAACAAGCAAAATGGTTAATAAATTTTAAAAATCACTTCCTGAGACTCAGAAGAAAATAATCCTGAGGGAACATCAAAGCAGGAAACATTTAAAAAACCTAAAAAAATCTAAAATCAGAATCAGATAAAACAGGGTTGTAATCGTTACTTATCCAAGTAGCTGAAAATACTTTTCCAGTGTTTCGTTTGTGTCATTAAATATTTATGAATAATTTTTATCAGTCACAAAGTCCAATATTTTTTCCAAAATGATGTCTCTATTACCTTGAGAAATTTAAAATCATAATATATAGCACAAAGACTATTATATTGTTATCTGTTTGCCAGGTTTCTCATCTTGATTTAAAGCAGTGGTTCTAAACCTGAGGTCGTCACCCCTTTGGAGTTCACAGGTCAGATATTCCGGATATCTCTATATTATGATTCATAACAGTAGCAAAATTACAGTTGTGAAGTAGCAATGAAACAATGTTATGGTTAGGAGTCACCACCACAGAAGGAATTGGAGTAAATCATCACAGCCTTAAGAAGGTTGAAAACTACTGGTAAGGAATGAGCGCCACATAATAATGGAAAAGTTCATCAACTCCTCAAGACTTAAATTGACATCCTGGAAATTTCAAGAGCATATAATACTCTAAATGCAATTCAGCCTCTATATTAAACTTGTCTTTGTTTGGCATTATGAAAAGACAGGATAACTGCAGTGACTGGTTTCATTTCTTACTGAGTGGCATGGCCTTCAATACATCTGCAGTATTTCAATATAGCTACAGAGTTTCAATACAGCTACAATGTTTCAACATGGCTACAGTGTTTCACATTATCTGTATTTCCTCTACTTTCTTTTGGAAGTGTCTGTTTCCAAGACTCTTGTGTATGAACTCAGCATTTGCCTACAGATTAAAAAATCATTCTAAAGAAGCAACCAAGACACTGTAGGCATTGACATGATAGGGAAACTAAAGTAAAGGATTAACTATTTCCACTTTATAAAGTCAATGGATAAAAGAACATGTCAATTTCTTATATGTACATGCTAGGAAACTTCTCAACAAAAAAGTTTCAAAGCCCTGAATTACATGTTCCTGTATGCAGAAATTCAATATTCTCTCTTCCTGTTTTTAGACATAAAAATATATATAAGACATGCAGTATGCTATATGCAAATTAAGTCTAGAATAGTAATACCACAATGATTTCTTTCCCATTCATGTGGTGTGAGAGAGAGCATACATACTTACACAAGCTGAACTTCAATAGCTTTGTTTTATTATGACATTAGCTCTCCTTCCATCATGTGGTCTCAGGGACTGAACTCAAGTCATCAGGCTTAGAAGGAAAAACCTTTGCCCAGTGAGTCAGGTCCCTCAAACAGCTTCTAGCGAAGCTGTTCGGCACCCATTATCCATAGACATAGTTTTACTTATATGATGCCTGGATATGCAAGTAGTAAGTAGTTTGCTTAATGAATAAGTAAGTGTTAAATATGTACCCAAATACTTATCCTGAATTTCCCTTCAAACAGTGTTTATTGAAGACCAGTATTTAATTAGTACATTTCTGTTCCCCTAGACTAGGAGATGTAGACAAGTATCTTTCTTAGATTATATTGAACATAGTAAAAAGAATACACTATCACTATTTATTCTAATAAAATAGATTCAACTATCTTCCTTAATGCTTAGTGTTCATATGACCTTTGCTGTAAAAAATTTAGCTGTAAATGGAATATATGTATATACCCCTCCTAAGACAGAATTTAGAACTTGTTCCACATAAAACCACCATCTGAAAAGCATAACTAAGTATTCAGAGGGCTCCCAAAAGGCTTTAATTGCTCCAAATTCTTCCTGGTTAACATTTTTCCAACTCAGATCACAGCCATAAATCTTGCCACTTGTCTGGGTCAATATTCTCATAGTAGATCATTGCTAGTCAGGTTGCACCTGCTTTCTGATTGCCTGCACCCATTTCCAAGTTGAAATCAATGAAACCCATTAGCATGTTCTCTACTGCACACTTTAATTTTGGATAGTGATGTATTATTAATGCAATCATCTCGGACAAGACTGGTTCAGCATCAAAAGTAAAGCTGAAGGTTCCACAACAGAGAACTTTAATAAGGACTCTTATTACATTGTATTGAAATCTAAATAATTGAGTATATCTTTGAAATAAATTTTAAATAGAAATGAATTATATCCAAGTGGAGGGACAGTAATGGAGTACAAAACATCCTTTTTGCTTCTGAATGACAGAATGTGCTTCTATTCATGTATCACTACGCTCTTTACATACAGCCCAGGCTTACTTTTAAAACTGAAGATAACCCCATCATTAAAAATTACTCTGTTATACTGACCTTTATATTTTATATGAATATGTGTGTGGTATACGTGTGTGTATGTGTTCCCACTGCACATAGGAGGGTACACATACACATATATGTGAATGGACCAAAGCTGACATACAGATTATTCATTGGTCACTTTCCACATTCAGCGTTAAGACATGGGTCTCTCTCAGCTGCACCCAGAGTGCACCAATATGGCTAATCTGGCTAGTCAGCTTGCTCCAAGGATCCACTTCTGTCCACCTGGCACCAAGATGACAGGCAAGCTGTCACACCTTTTACATGGAGAACACGTGTAAATCAGATCTCTGCTCCTCAAATTTGCTGCTTGCTCTTTAATCACTGAGCCAATCCCCAACCCCAAATTGAGCTTTTTCACAGAAAAACAAAAACAATCACCAAAATGATTTTTTCTAAATAAAATTAATACAGCATTATATTTATAATATATCTACTCCTTGATGTTTGACTAAGGAGATTGCAATTTCTAATTTTATTTAGTAAAAAGTAAACATATTAAGAGAAAGATGTTCATGAAGGAATTGATGGACTCAAATACTGCTGAAGAGAAATGTTGATGTAGTGAAATTAAGAATTAAAAGAAGATATTTAGTTTCTTATTTAATTTGTCTCACCAAGCACCTTCTAGTATTTCAAGATTAATGTTCACTTTTCTTAGTGCTTGCCTCGGTAAATATTAATATGGAGACATGATCATACTCATGAAACATAAATATAAATACATTCATTCCCAATGTATTCCAGGTTGCTTAAGCAAATTCACTTTTTCTATGGCAGTTGCTAATAATCGAGACTTGTTACTGAAACACACATCAAAGAACATCAAAAAGAAAATCTTAAGTCAATGGTGTTCATACACCTAAGCAGCAGCCCATGACTAGAAACCACCAAAGAGTAAAGGACTGGCAGGTGGGGGACAGAGTGAGATCATCTGAATTTACCTAAATCCCTAGACAGAGCTTAGAGGTATGTTACTTGTCATGGCATTTAAGAAACCTGCCTAGCTTGTAATAGGGCAGTACAGGCCTGGGGATAAAGGACGTAATTAAAAAGGCCTCTTACAGCAGTTACTAAGGCATTTGCCTTATACTAGAAATGTGCAGTTCTCGACTTCGGGAAGAATGATCTCCAAATAAGCCCCTGGGTTGTTTGAGACAACCAGTCTGTATTTCCAGTTCCATATGATCCATCAGCCACAAAGAATGCATTTGAGGAACATGGAATGGGAAACACACATGGAAGGTGTTGACTGTAGCTCAGGAAAAAGATCACAAAGGTCCAAGCCAGGAAGGATGTATGCAGTGAGCATGAAAAGAATGCATAATAATTCCTTCTTATCTGCAATGAATACATTTCAAGACCTAGAGTGAAAGTGTATGTGTGTGTGTGTGTGTGTGTGTGTGTGTGTGTGTGTTCTTTTCTGTATCTATGATAGTTTGATTTGTAAACTACACAAAGATACTATACAAAATACTAAGCGAACCATCCTAACAATATGCTGTAATGAAAGTTACATAAGAAGAATCTGTCTCAAAATATTCCTGTGTATATTCATCTTGTAATAAAGAATTACAGTTAAATTCCATCACTAATCTTGCACTTTGTGGTCAATGTTAAGCAAAGTATGGACTACTTGAACACAAGAACTGTCATACCATAAATGTTGATGTGGCATGTGATACAACAGTAATTGGCAGGTAGTATATACATTGAAGATATGCTAAAAAGAAATTATACATATTTCAGATAGAATGGAACATGATATTGCAAACAACATCAAGCTCTACTCAAGGCAAAAAGAAATTTACATCTTATTACTTATTTCTTGAATTTTCCACAGACTATTTATTCAGACACATCAGCAACAAGTAACTAAAACCACAGAAATATGAACAGAAGGGGATTCTACTTTTCTATTGCCTTTGTGTTTGTAGTAGGAAAAATTAAATCAAGGTCCTCATGTACTCCAGGAAGTGCCCAATCCCTGAGTTACATATCCAGCTCACATACATCTGTTCCTCCATGTAATTACGATGTCAAGTTGACAAGGCATTGGTAATCATTTAGATATGAACACAAGCTACAACTGGGAATGAAGTATAACATCAAGACGTGAGGAGGAGGGCTCTAAAGCACAGCACATTCCTCCTCGCTGAGAAGAAGGAAGGGAAGACATAACTGACTAAGAACACATAAGACATTTTAAGTTTTTCTAGGAACCTCAATTTTCATTATTAAAAGAGTGAACAAGTGCCCTTAAATTTCATCACACACTGTGTATACAAATAAAAATTCAGCACAGAGCACTACTCATATTTCAGAGACCAAGAAGCTATTTACACAGGGAAAACATGAAGGGAGAGGAAAGCTTCGGGAAAGACATATTATATATTAAAAAGAAGTCGAATATGAATGGGACACTGAGGATAGAGAGACCAATTATAACAGAAATGACAGGGAATCATCTCAGCCTGGGGAATGCAGGGACTTCCTCAAACCAAAATAAGACAGTGGGAGACTTTCTCACAAAAGCCACTGATAATTAGCATCCTGCATTAAGAAGTGAACTTAGGCAAAATGCAAAACACTGTTCTAATAATTTTGACCAAAGCAAGAATATCTTTGTAGTAAATAGCAATAGAAATTAGAAAACGTCAGCAACTTGTAGGACCTTAGCTTTTCACCAGTTTTAGAATACTCTTTTAAATGACAGAATTTTTAATGCAAACTTGCATAGGCTCCTCTACAGGCCTGCCTAAAGAGCTGCACTGAAAAGAGACAAGTTTATATATCAGTACACACACACACACACACACACACACACACACAGTCCTCCACACTGGTATAAAAATTTTTTTTCTCAGATGTGTCTTTGTCTCATGTTGTAGACATTTTTTTGCCCTATTTATTAATTTGCTTTTATAATACGTTTTCTGATTTTGTGTTTTGTGGGTCCTGTGTGTGTGTGTGTGTGTGTGTGTGTGTGTGTGTGTGTGTTGTTTCTTTATTTCTCTGTTTGTTACTCTGGTCTTGATTGGTTGGTTAGTTTGCATGCTTGTTTCTTTGTTTTCTAAAGAGAAATTAAGGAAGGATGTGGAGTTGGGCAGATGGAGAGCAAGCAGGATCTGGGAGGAAGTGAAGATGGAGAAACCTTGATCAGAATATGCTGTATGAAAAACTCTTCTTCAACAAAATATTTTGAAAGAAGTGTTTAAAAGACAGGCAAACAAACTTCATAGCATCCATAAACACATCTAAATGGTCTCCGTGGCTATTTTTAAGCCAACAGGAAGTTGGGAAGTAGACTCAGGGAGAGTTGGAAAGAGTAAATATGATCAAATACATTATATATATATATATATATATATATATATATATATATATATAAATGAAACTCTCAAAAAATAAAAAGTTTTAATAGATTAAGGTGAAGAGTCAGATTGAGTAATAACCTAAAAGTTAGCATGCACAGAAATGTAAGATGTAAGTGGAAAAGGGTATAATTATATCATAATCTCAAAAGGAAGAAAAAAATTAAAGATAAAAAGGAGCTAGACAGATAGCTCAGTAGATAAAAGCAATTACTATTCTTCCAGATGACCTGTGTTCAAGTCCCAGTACCCATATGGTCCACGGGTTCCCATAGTTTCTTCTGGATTTTGTAGGACCAGATATGCACATGTTACACCAACATAAAATACAGACAAAATACTCACAAATAAAATATTTAGTTGAACAACAAATTTTAAACTAAAATTGGAAATTTAGATATGGTCATACAGACAAGAGTGATATAGTGCTGTACGAGAAGATTGTAGTGTGGTTTAGGCTAGAATACTACAGACTGGGCTATCACAGGCTAAAACACAGAGACTCTAAGGAATGCTAAGCTATTCTTTCTAAATAATTCACAATGCACAAAAAATATCAGCAAATAATTTCTTTAAATGAGACATCAAGCCATAGACATCTAAGGTGTTTGTCATTTGTTAGCCCTTTCTCCCATGTTCTTCCAAACCAGTTCTAAGTCACCAAACCTTATTTTTTATCATTCTTTTTCTCTTAGTGTCCAGAGCTCCTAAAAATGAAGTTAAAAATTCAGTGCTCCAAAAATAGTAAATTCAGGCTTACATCATGTACCTCCTTAGCCATGTTTATTCTCAGAATGAAGCTGCACATTATAATTCTGCATAATTGAGAACTGCAGCCAAACAGACATCTACAAATTTTTGAGTAATGCTTTTTTTGGGGGGAAGGGGCTTGTATGATAAAATGAATGAAAGATGGAAGATCAGGATTCTTTGCCATTTTAAAATTATGCGTTCATCTACAGTGGTCCTGTGCCATATGGGACCACCTGGCTCCTTGGAACAAATCCCGTCACCATGACAACGGAGCTCTAACTTTCCCTAACATCTTCAGGATTCTTATGACATACTCTTTCCTGCATCCTATTTTTTTCTCCCTCAAATTAAATTTTTGAACTACTCCTCACAATCATCTATTCTTATACCCAATAAAGATTGGCCTTTATGAATTAACTACCAAAATATCCAACACATAAAAGAAGCATTCCATAAAACATCCTTGATAGAATCAAAACAGCAGGGAGAATTTTAGAAATTCTGGGAAATTCTGACAGCATGCCAACAATCTACACGGGGAGGCAAAATTGCAGTACTGCAGAACACTTTATAATGTATAGTGGATATCTTTTCAAATCAACCTCTTTGTATCATGTATCAATACAATAACACATATGCTATATAGCACATAGTGCAAATACAGTAATAGGACCTAAAAAAAAAATGGTCGTGGTGGGAATTGTTTCTCCTAATTTGCAAATGAGGAGATGCTAGGTTGGGAAAGTGGGACAACTCAAGATTTGTAATATCATAGTTGACGGTCTTCTCTAGAATTGTAGATTTATTTCAAAGAACAAGTGAATTGGGAGCTGGGAAAAGAGTTCAGTGTTCAAGAGCTTTCCAGGCATGCGTGAGGACCTGGGTTAAATCCTCAGGACTGCAAAAATAAATAAAGAGAAAAAGAAAGAGAAGAATGGGAGGAGGGATTACAGTAAAAGACTATGAAAAGAACCTGCTGGCCCATTCATCTTTCAGTGAACACCAAATTCCAGTGACTCTACTAGGTATGTTATTGCAGGAAGTCACTATGTACATAAATTCTAGGCTGAACACACATGCACACATACACATATATACACACATGCACACATACACACATGCATACACATGCACACAAACACACATGCACATGCACGTGCACATACATGTCCACATACATTCATACACAGGCACACACACACATACACACGTATGAACACACATGCACATACACACACAGTGATACCATTTAGAAATAAGAATGTTTTTTCATCTCTGCAGATAAGTAAATGTTGAAGTGAAGGCTAAGGGCATCATGAATAGATCACACTTGTTTATTTGGCCGCATTCACGTTCATGGTTTTATATGTTTGTTTGTGTGAACTTATCTAGATTTCTCATTCTCCCTCTTAAGATGTTCAAGCATTTGGTCTTCTGAATGTGTCTGCTCATTTACATGCTTTCAGAAATCTCAAAGGAATAATTAACTGGGATAGGGACCTTAACTATCTCATATACGTTTTTAATTTGACATTCAGTGAACAGTAAAATTATAGCCCCTCCAGTTGTGACACACAATACCTATATAAGTCTAATGAAGAAGAACATATCACAGTTGGCCTATCTGGGTAAATTATAGTATTCAGTCATCAGAGAAAGGCCCAGACCAAAGCAAAATTAATTCCATTATCATGTGCTTTTCAAAGTAAATTAGAAATAAGGTTTAAATAACAGTCAAAGCAAGGCAAAAAAATTGTCACAAATAAACAATGCAAATGCTACTTATTCCTATTCACATGCCAAACACATCTGAGAACACTCATACTGACAGTAGCAAAAGAAAGGGGGGAAACCACTTCTCTAAACCACCCGAAGAAAGCAGTTCTCTCCTAGCTTCATTGAGTTTTTGACCAACTGATATTTGCTGTAGTCTAATGACCACATATGTGCAAGCCATGTGCTTTTACTCCTCCAGAGAGAGAATACTTGTCCTGTAAGCAATGCTATATTTAAGAAGCTGTGGTATTCTCCTCCAACTGCACTGACTCTTATGGCTGAGAGTACAAGGACTCCATAATGGTGAGTCATCTGCTCATCACTGCAAGGAAAAATCTGAGAGCATGGGAGCCACAGACAACCCCTTGGTGGAGGCCTTTGCTTTTGTTTACTTGTGTTTCCCTGCTGCCTAAAATGCTGGTTTTCCACAATGAGGACAGGGCTCTGGTGGCATCATTTTATAGATCATCTCCAAAGCTCTCTACTGTGAATAGTCATATGATTTCCAGTCTGAATACCATCTCAGATGTTATCATCCAAGTCTTATCTTCCAAGAAGCCACTGAGTTATATAAAATTAATGGACAAAGCTTTGGTTAATTCCTAGAATTTCCAAAAGGTATTTGTGTTGCTGAGATAAAATAATATGTTAATGTGCTATGTTTCTTTCTATTTTCTTATTGTGGGTCTGTATATTGACTCATTAAAAATAATCTTGAGGAGTCTGGGCAAAAGGTAGTCCAGGGATCATTTTGATGAAGAATTGTAAGTTCTAAGAACTAGCATTCTTGCTGTGGTAAGGACATGCGAATGCTAGTAGGAGACCTGCTTAAATAAGTATACAAGAAAGGTGATTGGTAAATGAATGAATGAATGAATGAATGAGCCAGTAGGTTATTAATGTTACTCAGTTGTTCTGACTAATTCTTTTTCTTTGGGGATTTATCTTGGGTTCTCAACTTAAGATATCTGGATCTAAATCCAAATACATTTGGAACCTGTAGTGGTTTGAATATTCTTGGCCCATGGGAAGTAGCTCTATTAGGAGGTGTGGCCTTGTTGGAGTAGGTGTGGCCTTTTTGGAGTAGGTGTAGCCTTTTTGGAAGAAGTGCATCACTATGGTGGTGGGCTTTGAAGCTCTGTCCAATGCAGAAGCGTCAGTTTCTCCTGGCTGTAGTCAGAAGAAGATGCAGAACTCTCAGCTCCTTCTACTGCACCATGTCTGCCTGCATGCTGCCATGCTTTCTGCCATGATGTTAATGGACTGAGCCTCTGAAAATGTAAGCCAGCCCCAATTAAACTGTAAGCCAGCTGTCCTTTATAAGAGTTGCTTTGGTCATGGTTGTCTCTTCACAGCAATGAAACCCTAACTAAGACAGAACCCAAGGGAAGCATTTGGTTTGGAAACTATGCTGTCTTCACTAGTGACCTCTACACACTAATGGCCAACTGAGAATGAGACACTACCACTGGCTTCTGGGGAGTCCTCAACCCAGAAGCCCTGAGCAGCACTTAGATGAAGAAATAAAGTGACTCAAATGAGCATAAGACTGTGCCCTGGGAATCACAGCAGCTGTCTGATAGCCTATTAAAATCAAACACTTGTTGCTTAAGTTTCCTTGCCATCCTAGTTTCATAGAGGAGGAGAGCACTAGATGGGATTTTATTGTGGGTCAATAGGAGCTAGACTTAGGTTTTACATTAGTCAGTTCTCTTAGTTAGGGTTGTACTGTAGTGAACAGACACCATGACCAAGGCAACTCTTCTAAGGACTAGCTTACAGGTTCAGAGGGTCAGTCCATTATCATCAAGGCAGGAACATGATAGTGTTCAGGCAGGCATGGTTCAGGAGGATCTGAGAGTTCTACATCTTCATCTGAAGGCTGCTAACAAATACTGGCTTCTAGTCAGCTAGGATGAGGGTCTTAAAGCCACATCCACAGTGACACACCTACTCCAACAAGGCCACACCTACTCCAACAAGGCCACACCTACTCCATCAGGGCCACACTTTCTAATAGTACCACCCCCTGAACTGAGCATATATAAATCATCACACTAGTGAATTAAACGACCACTTTAGGCCACCTCTGCTCACATCTGACACATACTGCAAATGTTATAAAGTAGAGGTCTGAAGTGTTTCCAGAAACTCTGTGGATTTGATTTGGTTCTGTGTGGCGATCACAGTAAACTCTCCATAAGGCCATTGACTGAACAACACTTGACAGCTCTAACAACTAAATTGAAGCTTCTAGCCAATGTGAGAATGGTACTCTATACCTAAATAAACTAAGCCTTATCGAACACATAACAGGTAGACATCGGCAGAAAAAGATTTTGTCAACAGACAACACAATGCAGGGAGCTGCTTGTCTCTAGTGTGCATCAAACAATGACAACTTCCATTTGCAGAGACTGGAAAAAACAAAAAGTATCAAACACAGAATCTGTTGGGGGTAAGGGAAGAGCTACCTTTAGAGATTCTGTCATGGTGAATTACTCAGAATGGAACTACAAAGAGATCATAGCAGATTCCACTGCTAAGCATCAAGTATCCTTAATTATTCATAAGAAAGCAAAGCTCAGAAACTGTGTCAGGCTCCTGAGGAAAATGCCTCGGGACCTGAAATACACAGTGAACTGCCAGGTCTTTAGGATCAGACTGTCTGCATTTTCCCCGTTGCCAGCTTTGGAAACTTTGCCAAGCACTGGGCATATTTCTGAATCTCAGTTTCTGCATCTTTAATATGGGTGTAATGAGACTGTCTAAATTTGAATATTATCTGGGGACTGGAGTACAAAAATGTATGCACAGCCCCAGGCAGAGGCCAGCGTCTAACACACAACTCTCAAAGTGTCAGAGTCCATTACTGTTAGCGTTAGACATAATGCAATGTAAATGATGACTGGGAGCTGGCTATTTTCTTAGGTGGCAACAAATTTATTAAAGAACAGAATATTAATCAATGATCTCAGTGCATCATATATCACCAAGGTGAAAGATAATCCTTCCTTCCCCAAGAAATGTTCACCAAAGTAAATTAATTAATTAATTAATTAATAAAACAAAACAACAAAACACACACACAAGTATATTAGCACAGTGAAGGGTGTCACGTTGAATGAGCTGAGTGACAGAGTATGACAGGAGTGTGTCCTTAGTTTGGGGTCAGGAAGGAAGAGGAAATATTTAAGCTGATCTCCAAATAATAACAAGGTACCTTTCCCAGGGCAGATCTGGGTCAAGAGCTTCTGGAGAAGGGAGTATTAAGCTCTGTGGCCCTGAGGCACAAAGAGCCTGAAGGGCCTCTGAAGCAGTTTCTGTCCCACAGTGATCATAACAGGAAAGCGTGAACCAAGAGAAACTGTTTTCTTAATATGCAGCTTGAGTCTCCAGGGAGAGGCATGTGCTTAGAATTACTGTACACAGAACCAGAGCCTCAGTTGAAAATCCCTGATATGTTTTATAAAACGTGGTAGGATACGGTGGGGGGCGGGGGGTTTAGCGGGCCCACACTGAAGCATCACCTCGCCCGAGGTATCAGCCATAGGATGGATCTAGTATAAAAGGGAGATGTGAGAAGGGGGTCTGAGGAAGGGAAGAGGGAGAAGAAGAACGGGGACAGAGAAGACAGAGAGAGGAGAAAGAAGGAATGCGGCTAGTCAGGAACACATGGGGAAAGAGGAAGAAGCTAGATCGATAGATCGCTAGATGTTAGATAGACAGACAGACAGACAGATGACAGATAGACAGATAGACAGACAGATAGATAGATAGTTCATTTCACCCCAGATGTGTAGCACTCTCTCCTCACCAAAGTTAAAGGCTGTCTTTTCTCCTTGCAAGTATGGACCTACCACATTTATGTTTGGGAAATAGGTAGACTGGGATTTATCTGAGGAAATTGGTAGGTAAATTAAAGTTTCCCCAAGGTTGGTGAGTAGAGATGATTATCAGAGAGGTTTTGGTTTTTTTGTTTGTTTTGTTTTTGTTTGTTTGTTTGTTTTTAGGTCAACAGCAGATGTCAAACTCGTTAAATAATTTTTTAGGGCAAGATTCTACCTAGTCTTTGCTTTACAGTTGAAATTGGGACATAGGAAATGGGCTCAGGGGTGTGGCCTCTTTGTAAGCTGCTAATGCTCCAGTGGGTAAACTTACACCCGCGCACATACTCACATCTCTAATTGGAGTCAGGGTCATACAGGGAGGCAGAGGGAGAAGATATGAAGTAAGAAAGGGAATATTAAAAAGGATTCTGGGAAAAATCAGGGAGTGGATATGATCAAAATATGTTGTTGATATGTATAGCATTCTCAAAGAATAGATAAATTGTTTTAAAGAGAAAAGAGAGAGGAAGGGAGGGAGGAAGGCAGGGAGTGAGGAAGGAAAGAAAGAAGGAAGGAAGGGAGGGAGGGAGGGAGGAAGGGAGGAAGGGAGGAAGGGAGGAAGGAAGGAAAGGAGGGAGGGAGGGAGGGAGGGAGGAAGGGAAAGAAGGGAGGAAGGGAAAGAAGGGAGGGAGGGAGGGAGGGAAGGAAGGGAGGAAGGGAGGGATGGAGGGAGGGAGGGAGGAAGGGAAGGAAGGGAGGGAGGGAGGGAGGGAAGGAAGGGAGGGTGGGAAGGAAGGGAGGGAAGAAGGGAGGGAGGGAGGAAGGGAGGAAGGGAGGAAGGGAGGAAGGGAGGGAGGAAGGGAGGGAGGGAGGGAGGGAGGAACGGAGGAAGGGAGGAAGGGAGGAAAGAAAGAAGGGGCTCCTCTCGCACAACCCTATCAGGGCTGTCAACCAGATGAGTCACTCTTTATCATCTTTAGACCTACAATGCAGAGGGACTCAATATTAAGAATCCACAAAAAAATCCTGAGCCACTCTTCTGGGAATAACCACTAAGGGGTTCCACTCAACACAGAAGACTCCAAACATCATGTCTTAAAATCTTCATCGTCCTGGGATTTTTAAGGAATAAAGCAGTGTTCCTTGATAAACAGCTGTACTGTAAAACCAAGTGAGACTCATACAACACAGAGAGAGTCACGCACACACCAAAAATGACCCATGTTACTTCTAAGAAAAAGACAGTAGGCATCCTATGTGGCGGGGGGAAAAAATTGCTCTAACGTGTTTTCCTTTTATCTTTCTTCCATTATGACTGTATAGAGAGTAAAGAATATTACCCTGATGCATGTCATATACATGGGAACTGAAAAGACTGTGTAGTAGCTGCTCCTTTGAGATATAGTTTGGCTTTGTTTTCTGCCTCCACTTATACTTTTATAAGTATAATAAACAACAACCTACTAGTTTCTCTTCATAGAGAAGTATCTGTCACATTATTTGGTATAAAATCCCACATCTCATCCTTTTAATGTCTTGCCTTCTGATTTTTTCTTACAGTCATCAGCTCAGAAGCAACACAGATCTGAAGACCAAAATGGCTGGGAGGGCCGCTTTCGCACTAAAAATGTGCTGCAAAGCAACATGCAAAGCTAAAGGGAATGTTTGCATGCCTTCATATTTGCAAAGAAATTGGGGGAAACTGCAAGTAATGACTGTTTAGGTATCAGATATGTTTTTTTCTCAAATTATTACAGCTGCATACATTCAAAGAGACGTGTTATGTTACAGAGAACTGGGCAAAACATCAACATCATTACCGTTAATGTGTTTTTACAAACTCCAGCTAAATCACCTACACTCCAGACCACACTTCCAGACCCTGAAACAACTGGACATTATCTCAAAGATGAGAGTATCATAGGAGTTTTCCAAAGTTGTGCTTTTGTGTAGTCTATTATAGTGACAACTAGAACTGAAGAATAGCTGGGTGTTGAATTATAAAATTATAGAAGCTGTGCCTTTACTAAGGGTGTTCTGCTAAGTCTTAGAGACCATAGGATAAACACACAAGAGACATTTACACACAGCCTCACTTAAACCTCAGTGACTTCTAGAAAAAAAAAATGGACTCATTGTTCAGACTCACTCATGGATTCCAAGATTGCTAGGAATTGAGAGTAAATAAAAGATAATTGTTCTCCCAAATAAACAAAAAGCCATAGAGGATGTGGATGGTTTTAGATTAAAATCAAAATAGATATTCACACATCAATGTATATGCTTTAATGATATTATCAGAAGAGATAATAGAGCCCTAAAATATCAATTCAAAAAGTATGACATGGTAATATTCATAAGATTTACATATGCTCTTATATTTGATAGAAAATACTCTAACACATATAATACAATAATATCAATAACTGTGGAGGACATATTTAATAAAACCCACAGTTACTTCCAGAAGCCAACTTAGTCCCTCACACATTCCTATCAGATCAGCACTATCATTATACTCACATGCCAGGGGAAGAATTGGAGAATCAGGATTTCAGTTATTTTTCTAGGTTTCACCACCTATAAAATGAAGATAAAGAGAAAAACATGAGAGTAGAGTTAGGTGGGTAACAACTGAAAGAATCATTTGCTAACAGTTACAACAGGGCCTGGCCCATGGTAACATATGTGCTTGTGCTTATAACAAGCAATTATAAGCCAGCAGAGGTGGCGCACGCCTTTAATCCCAGCACTGGGGAGGCAGAGGCAGGCGGATTTCTGAGTTCAAGGCCAGCCTGGTCTACAGAGTGAGTTCCAGGACAGCCAGGGCTACACAGAGAAACCCTGTCTCAAAAACCCAAAACCAAAACAAACAAACAAACAAACAAAACAAGCAGTTATAGCACCACTGTAGTAACTCCCCACAACATTACACAGCTTCTATGAATATTACACATTCCCCAAAACTCTAGATGCTTCCCACCCAACTGCTCACACCACCACTGACTATAAACAAGAGACTCATTCTTGTACAAAGTGACCATCAGATGAAATGTTTGCAGATCATTCTCAAATTGGATAAGAACAGTCACCCTCACTGATCATGGTAGTAACAGAAATGGGAGGAGCTAATTTGTAAGGTGAACAAGGCCCGTTATTTAGAACTTGGTAGACCAAAACCAGCTTCCTGAATTGCACTTGAAAGCAAATTGGCAGCAAGGGCTGAGCAAGTAAAGAGCCTCAGGATAATGTGCGCCCTGTGGCTCGCTCACTTAGCACTTTAAACTAACAGTTAGTTCTATTTGCTTAGTTTAGAACTCAGTAAAAACCATGCCAAGCACACATAGAACACAGAAATGTTTACACATGTCCAGAAAAAAATTAAGGAAGGAAAAATGACATTACCATTCTGTTTGAACCATGGAATTCAGTCAAGGTCTAGGACATTTATACTTATGCAAAGATGTTCCTAACACCTTGATGCTTAGAAGTAATTTCACATAACTCTCTTCAAGACCATCTTGGCCACATAGCATGGATACCAAGTTCATCAAACATCCAGTGCCTGAACTTCAACTTTACTCATTTGTCAGAAGTTCTTTGTCTAAAACCATGGATGAAACTTAGCTCCAAATGAATAAATGACTTAAACAAATCCCAGAAATCATACTAGACATAAATATAAAGGAAACGCACTCTGACTATGGACTTAGCACTTATAAGCTTATAAGCTCAGACAGCTATATATCACTCTACAAGTTCAGACAGCAAACCTCAAATAAACACACAGGACTAAATCAAACAAGGAGCATCCCACAGTGAAAACCAAAAACAGACAAGAAACTCAGAAAACAAATTAGGAGAGACACTTGCAAATCACATATATGGAAAATACTTAGAAGCCTGATAAAGACTTAATATCTGAAATAATAATTTGTACATCTCAGTAGCAAATTAACAAATAACCCAGCCTAAATCAATGAATACATGAGTGACATTTCCCAAGGAAGGTATACAAAAGGGTGTCGGCTATGTAAAAAATCAACATCACCTATCAATGAAATGTAAAGCAGAATAACGAGGTGTAGGCTTATACCTATAAAAATGGCTGGTTTTAAAATAGATAAAAGACAGGTGTTCGTGTATGTGGAAAGAAAGGTAACCTGTATCTCCTTTGCTGGGAAGGAAAGGAGATATAACAGTATGGATTAACTAAAGAAATCAAATCAAAACTACCACATTGCTCAGCGATTCTAGGATAAACCCAGAGCATCAACCTCCTTGACAGGCTAGCTGGACTCCAGCATTCACGGCTGCATTATTCACAAAAGCTAAGACACAGACCACAGCTCAGTAGTAGACTGCTAGCTTAGCATGCAAAAGGCTCTGAGTTCAATCCCCAAGCACTAACAATCAGCAGAAGCTTCCAGGTACGGAAACAATTAAACTATCCATCACCAGACACAAGGATAGAAAGTCGGGGTACACATTTACAATGGTATGATTTTCATTGTCCACAATAGGACAAGCCTGGGGGAGTTTAGGATATGCATCATAAGCCAGACGTATAAAAAAAAAAAATACAATGCAATCTTATTTGCATGCTGAATGGAGTGAGAACTCAGTCAAATACACAGGCCTAGAGAAGTTGGGGAACAGACGAGTAGGAAATGAGGAGACTTAGGTGAAAGAAAGTGAAGAGTTTTAGGGGACAAATAATAAGAAAATATGATTTAGAAACTGCACTCAACAACATGGGACTTAAATCCTAACATGAATCCTAACACAGAAATACCTACCTATCATGCATCAATCTTAATGTGAAGATTTAAAGTTTCCGGAAATCATGACAAACCTAGGGTTAATCTGGACTCTTCCTCTTTCTCCCTAAGCAACAGTCCCAAACCCCACATAGGAGGCAGTATTAACCACAACCTTATGATCCTAAAGGTCAGGTCTGTGATTACCACATACAACCCTCCACCCAGCACAAGGAAAGCACTTACTGAGACTCCAAGGTAAACTAACCAGTCAGCAAAAAGAGCTTCTTGGGGTCATAAATGCATAAGGCCAAAAGGTGGGGGTGCTCACAAAGTTTAGTTCAACTATGAATCAGTTGGCTGTTTATATCTTGGTACTTAGAAAGGAATGTCCTACTTAGGTTGTCACTGCCCTGTCAATTGGTATATTCTCTGACTGGGGTGGCCAAGTTACTTTTTTGCCTTGAGCTCAACGGCGTTGCAATGCATCTGATTATTCCTGAGGTGCAAAAGCAATAAGGATATTTGTCATTCTGTCAGTCAATCAATCTCAGTCACTAGATCGGTGTCAGTCTCTCTCTCTCTCTCTCTCTCTCTCTCTCTCTCTCTCTCTCTCTGTCTCTCTCTCTCCACTCCTCCTTCCCTTCTTCCATCCCTCTTTCCCTCCCTTCTCTCCTGCCTCCCTCCTTTACTTTTACTCACACCATAGCCTGAAGAACACAAAGCCTACTTTATGAAACGAATGAAAGATGATTAAATACAAACCACACAAAGAAAGAGGGGGTGTGGGTCTGTTAGGTCAACATGATGAATTCCTTTAGTGTGAGGATTCCTTTGATTTGGTCAGCTAGAGAGACTGTCTCACTATGTAACCAAAGCTGAGAAAAATTATTACTAAAAGATAACTAACAAATCTAGAAGAAGCTATAATTGTCACCTCAATGCCAAATTATGAGGTTTTGGTGCTCATTAATTCTTAAATTGAAATCTATCTAAACCTAACATTAAATGGAAGTGGAATTTAATGAGAAGTCAATAGCTGTACAGAGGTATTTCTGCAGTTATTGTGGTTTCTGAAGCATGAATAGTTTCAGGGATGTTGTGATGAGTTTTTGGAGACACGGCCCTAGTTTGACCCTCTTTCCTACAGTTCTTTCAGCTGTCAGGATGAATTTGCTCATGGGTGGATCATGACAATTTGTCAAAACAAACATCATGAAAAATCATAGACTAAATGCAATGAACACACTACTATTTGATGATAAACATGACATCCTCTTCCTCTCTGATGGACGGAGGGCTTAAGATTCCAGAGATGGTAGATGGGATACAGAGCCATGTGATAGAAGGACTCTGGGGCCCTACATCACCAAGTGAAGGGGAATAATCCAAGTAAGGTTCTGATTTCCAATTTTACTTAGCTATCAATGCCATAACACATTTAAGACTCCAATTTTGTCAAAACACAAAGAAGCTATTTTGGCCCTAGCAATGAAATCTGAAATTGATTACACTAAATACACACCAGGCACTCCTGGATACTTCTCAAAACATTATCTTCTATAGTCTTCACATGAGCCTTCTGAGCCTCAGAATCCCCATAAGCAATCCAAAGGTAGAGAAATCCAGTAGTGCCTTACAAAGAGGAGGCAAAATTTGCTAGGCTGAGAGGAGCAGTGGTTCTCAACCTTCCTAGCGCTGTGACGCTTTCATACAGTTCCTTGTATTGTGGTACCAGCAAGCCATAAAATCACTTTTGTTGCTACTTTATATCAGTAATTTGCCTACTGTGATGAATCTTAATATATGTATGTTTATATAGACGTATAAGTATTTAATATGCAAAATACCTGATATGTTACCCCTGTGACTGCCTTTTGACCTGCAAAGGGGTCATGACTCACAGGTTGAAAACCCATGTCCTAGAGCACATACAGAAAGAAAGAATGGAATTTCTACTCAGAACATTCCAGACACTGGGTTAAGTCACTGAGATACAGAAGATCTGGAGAGTCTGTGACATCAGATGAAGAGTGGAAATGATTGCCCCTTAGACAGCCCAATGACCTATGCTAATGAAGACCCCTGGCACATGTGGTAGGGCAGCTTCATGGGAAACTATCACTGTACTTCTGTCTGGAAAGCCTCATTTCACAGGCAGCACCTACCCTACCATGAATCCCCTGAGGAACTGAAGAATCAAATCATCTAATATTATTTCCCTATACTCTGGTCCTTTGAAGGACTATTAAGCTATCTAAGCAGCCAGGGGTTAGTTTTAAATTATGTCACCTCCTGATTAATTGCTGCTTGCCTATTTGGTACAATACTGCTAGATATGATTTTTATTGTTGTTTTGGTTTTTTTTTTTTTTTTTGGTGTTTTTTTTTCTTCTACTTTACATGTGTCTTCTTTGCTAAGCATACTAACCTGAATTTTTCTTGGAGTCTTATCACTGGCTCTTCTCTCCTGGCTAGCCAAGCCATAGTCAATTACAGTGTAGTGCCTCTGATTTCCAAAGGATGACTCCTCAGTAGATTGCCACTAATACCCTCTCCAACTTTAACCATGTTTTAAAATAAAATTTAAGAAGTATTTACTGTCATCTTTCCAGCCCTCAGACTAGGGTCATACAGGGATACAATAGTGAACAAATCCAAATGCATTCCAATCCATCACAAAGCATGCAGTTTGGTTTGGGACAGGCACTGATGAAATAGAAACAAAAGAGTTGCAGTGCGTGATACAGAAGAGGACAAGATTTAACAGGAAAAAGGAAGTAAAAGAGACAAAGAGGGGCAGAAGAAGAGAGGAGAGGACACATAACAAAGGCTGAGTGGAAGGTGGCTAGCTAGACTCAAGTAAGATACTTTATGTGAAGGGAAATTGGTGCATAAACTAAGTGGATAGAGTGAACATTGGAAACATGGGAGTGTAAAAACCATAAAGAAGAAAAGGGGCTTTGTAGGGCAAGATGTACCGGAAAAGTCAAACAAAGTCCAAAACACCCAGGTTCATAATTCAGCTAAAGATAGCAAAACATGGCATGCTTTAAGGTATTATTTATGCATACACCACGGGCAGTGTCTCCTGCTCCAGAACCTGTCTAATGAGAAAAGTGGTACAGGAATTGCTTTTAGCTGAAATGTTCAGTGAAACCACCTCAACCCTGCAAGGCATTTTAGTCAGCTTCAGTGCACTGCAAGCACAATACATGCAAATCGCAAACACATCCTGCCATGCCTGGGTTGATGCCTCAAAACAAGTAAAAAGGCTAATAGAAAAAGTTGTAGCAGAAGCCACTGGGTTGGTTAGAAAAAAACATGATGTTGGTGTGGTTTGTCCAGTTCACTGGGCTTGGATCTTAGATCCAAGCTGACTGGGGCTCTGGGGGATGAGATTAGCCTCATCACGCCACATGGAGTCCTGCAGATAAGGGCCTTAATTAAGTAATGTAAGGAACAAGTTAGACAGATTTGGTCACTTTCTTCCTGCCAGATTAATTAGTGTTCCCAGTGGTGTAACATGCTCATGAGGAAATCCTCAGTAGCTAAGATGGTATAAAATTAAGGTGGCAATATGACCCACAGCAGTTTTCTATAGGTCCCTGACACTTAACACCTTTTGCAAATGGAGGCACATATTTGTTTTAAATTACATTTTCCTAGATTTTGTATTTTGTGACAAGAACAGTTTCTCTCTCTCTCTCTCTCTCTCTCTCTCTCTCTCTCTCTCTCTCTCCCCCCACCCCCACCTACCATCATTTATGATAAAGACCATGTTTTGATATGGACCAAGGCTCCTACTCTGTGATTCAATCATTTCCTCTGAAGACATCATTTGTACATTTCTGCCTTGGCCTGCAAGAAAGCTCACCCTTTCTAGTTCTTTCTGAACTCTGACTAGCTGGTTCAACTCAGCGGTTCTGGATCAAAACTCCTCTCCAAACTGACTGATTGTAACTAGTCTTGTTCTGATCCTGTGAGGGTTAGGTATATCTTATCTCTGACTCATTCCATCAAATCCTTCCCTGATTCTTCTCTTTGACTGCCCCTCAATTAGACATCACTTTCAAACGTGGCTGCTTCCTTCTACAAGCTAACTTTACTTTCATTGTTTAGGATTAAAGATATGTACAAGGGAGTGTCTGCCTTCCTGCCAGAGAGATTGAAGGTGTGTCATTCCTGCCAGATCACACAGACCTAGAAGTTCTTTGGATGTGATTCCTTGACAGAGTAGCCATATTGCTGGATTAAAATTCCTCTACATCTTTTTTCCTTTGATCTTGACTGGGACTCCAGCTCACTTATATCCAGGATGACTTTCTTACCTCTATTACACTGGAATAGCCCTCAAAACATACCCAAAGCTCCAAGTATTTCATAACCCAATATCATGATAGAACTTAGCCATTACTGGTAGGTATTATGATACTAACCGTTCAGATAGGTAAATTAAGGTTCTCCCACACATGATTAATTCATCAAACTTCTGATTTACATTTCAACAGTTAAGTTTTTATGTTGTTAGTCCAGACATAATGTTTGGTGATTCCATACTCCTGATCCTAAATATGTTTATTCATATACACATCATTAAATGTCCCTCATTTCTTAACAGATAATTTCTTGGTATACCATTTAGCATGAGATTCCTCTAGATAAGGGAAATGGCATATAATATAAAAGTTCATCCAAAATAACTGTACCCAAAGACTCCTGACCAGTGGTAGAGAAAGTACCTTATTTAAACCTTTTCATAATGTCTGCAGTATAAGATACGTGGCTTAGAGCTGAGTATCCATGTCCCTTCTAAAGAAGACTTCAAAAACATAAATAAATAAAAAAGAAGATTATGACCAAGGTAGTTACAGAAAAGCAAAACCAGGGACCATACAAAACCATTCCCAATGAGAGCATTTTACTGGCCCTTGTTTTATAAGTAAACAAAAATTATTTCAGTTTGACTATGACTCACAAGCATCTTAGCCCTGGAACTTTAGTCCACATAGTTGTGCTGGAACAAGAGATCTAATGGGAGGTGTTCAGCTCAGCATGGCTCCTTAGTCAGAAAGGAAATAATGTAATTCTCCTGGGAGTAAGTTGTTTCTCTGGAAGAGTTACTTATTTTAAGAGTGAGCTTACTTTCTTAGATCCCCCTTGCTCCCAGACTCTTTTCAAAATGCTACGTTATGAAGTAGCAAGAAGGCCCTTTCCAAATGCTGCATAGATGTCAGCACCACATCCTGGATTTCACTATACCATGGCTGACAAGATGGATCAGCTACTGAAGACACTTGTTGCCAAGACTGACAATTTGAGTTTGATCTCTAGAACCAACAGGGCAGAAGGAGAAAACCAACTCCTGCACCTTGTCCTCCAACGTCAGCATGTTTGCTGTGCCACCCACCCCAACACACATACAGCACAGTAAGCATCTAATATATAAATGTAATTGTAAAGATTTTTAAATTTTCTAGCCTGTAACACATTGTGACAACACACACACACACACACACACACAAATCGAAGATACATTTATGAAACCAGCTTTCAATATACTCGTCAAACTTGAGAATTTGTTGATTAGTCATAATTTAAAATCTATCTTCATACTGATGACATTGCCTCTCACCTTTTTCATTCTCAGACATTTAAAAAGCTGTGACCAGCAGAACACCAGCAAAGGTTCAAAACACTTGAATGTCCAGAAAAACTAAATAGCTATCCCAAAGTTTTTGCATGTTACACAATTGGGAGTCTTCTTTGGACTAAGGCTGCCTGGTCCATGACAGTTATTGAAAGCTGATAACTAACTACTAAAACCCAAAAAGGAGAAGATAAAACCTACTGAAAGTTATCTTAAGCACTTGGAAAGTGCAAGGAATAGCACTCTATCTACACAAATCCTTATCAGACATCAAGAAGTAGATACCAGGTTTCTGCAGGGAAAATCTGAAAGTTACTTTAAACAGATAAGAGCATACTATGTTCAAAGAATTTTAAATAGAAAATTGTTTATGGAGAGTATAGATTCATATCCAGGTTCAGATATGAATCTTGAGAGGTAGTTTTCTAGGTTGAAGTCACAAAGGGCACCGTGGCTTTATGTATAAGCTTTATTCTACAAATCAGTTGCTTTCATTCTTAGTGTATAGACTACATGTTTGCAATAAATATGCTGTGAGTACAATTGTACATGGCATGTGTCTGGAAGACAAACAGGGTAAGTGCCTACAATTACATTTAAGTCTGATCCTTCAATAATGAAAGAAAAAGTTTATGAAATCTACTAGGGACATCTGTGAGAAGATAGTTCTCAGATATGCTTGGGAGAGCTAAACCTGGCTCTTGGATTGGATAGATGGTGTTTATTGTCATGTCCTTAGGATCATGTAAGAAAAGTACTCTAGAAACAGTAGTTACATGAAGTGACATGTCTCAGGTCCAGAACATCTCCAAAGAAAACCCAAGAAACAACACCATCCTTGCTCTATCATCATATCTAACCACAATAATTGTGGGGAGGTGTTCATGTTTTAAATTGTCCAGGATACATTTAAAAAGAACAGTATCATATATACAGGTAGTTTACTAATGACTCTCTAGATCCACCTCAATGAATACAAAATAAAGACTATCTTTATTTGCATTTTGATAATTAACTTTCATTTTTCAGTGTTAAGTATTTCTAGAGATTAAGACTTTCATATCAGAAATCAACTGTGAATTCTCAGGCAGCAGTGAGAATGGAAAGAGAGAGAAGCGAATGTTCTTAACCAGAACAATACCACAATATTTCTTGGTAATATTTAATTAATATTGGTAATTTAATATTTAATATTTGATAGAGTAAACAAGAGGAATGCTTGGCATTACCAGCAATGAGGAAAAATAAAATCTGACAAAAACTCACAAACTATTAATGTGAAGGAAAGATACTTTAAGAAGTTATATTTAAAATTTTCAGGAACAGAGGGACATTTTTGGAAGACTTTTTGCTGTTTGGCTTATAAAATCCAGCTACATTTTTTAGATACATTGTTCACACTGATGTTTATACAGATAATCTGACCTCTCATAGACCAGTTAACTTCCTAAAACCCAGAAGTTGGGAAACCACCAGGCATTCCGACACAAACCTGTGTACTGCTAACATAGGAAAGTTCTTTAATCTCAAAAGCTAAAGAAAAACATGTCTGTAGCAAACACTTGGTCTTCATGTGGGTCCCCTAGCAAATGGAGTGGGGACTATCTCAACCTCTGTTGCCTGACGTTGGATCTTCTTCCCCTACCTGGACTGCCTGGTTGGGCCTCAGTAAGAGAGGACTTGCCTAGTCCTCCTGGAACTAGATATCTCAGTGTGGGGTGGTACCCAAAGGGGGCTTCTCCTTCTCTGAGGAGAAGGGGAGGGGGCAATGAGGGAAGAATTTGTAAGGGCAGGACTGGAAGGAGAAGGGGGAGAATGAGGTTGCAATCCCACGTAAAGTGTATAAAAATTATAAATTATTGGGGAAAAAAAGTATGTCAAATGCAAAACTTGCTACAGTAAAAGTTATCCAGCACTCTAAACACTAAATGATAGACTATTGCAGCTGTCTGTCTCGCTCACCCCACACATGCATCTTGAAGCTTGAATGGCAAAAGTAAATAAATAAACAAATAAATAAGGTTATAAATGCAATATTCTTCAAAAAACACAAAGTCAAAAGTTAACATTTTAAAATAATTTTAATCATCTTGACTCAAAAAATTTCAAAATCCTTGCAGGTGATTTAGTGCTGATGGCTGAGCTCCTGGTAGAACATCCTTTCCATGGACATTTTCTTACTCAAAAGTAATGAAGTTGACCTAACTGGGGAGAAGGAAGTGTTTATTTCTTTGGTCTACCTGTGAGCTTTCCTCTATGGAGGGAGGAGGTACAGCTAAGAAATTAAACGTGAGACGCCACATGTGAAAATCAGTTACAGAGCTGTATGACAAAAATGAGTTCAGTATACCTTAGGCAACAGCTGTTTGCCACCACGGGAGCATCCCAATGTACACGTGTACTTGGCATCCAAGTAAGGACTATTTTCAGCTAAGGGAAGTTAGCAAGACTATGTGATGGATAATAACACCAACAAGACCACCATGCTCTATATACTTCAGAGGGGAGAGAACAAGTGGAAGAGCCATGAGAAGCACAAAGGATTCTGCAAGTTCAAGGCCATTTTCAATCCCTTCACATACTTTAAAGCACTCCCACATCACCTTCTCCACCAGGTCTGCTTACTTTTAGATAGACTAGATGTGCAAGTCTTTGAAGTTGTGTTGAAACAACTCCCTGTGGCTTACCTCACAGAACTCCAGCAGACTTAGAAGGGCAGGGAATTCTCACCTATCAATGGGGCATGTTTAACTCTAGGTGGCTAGACTCACAGCTTTTACAATGTCTGAGATTGTTCGTTTCAAGGCTAATCATGTAACACTACCAGAAAATAAATTTCTTTTCTCAAAATTAACCATGTATAAGTCTGTCATGGGGTTATCTTTGATTAAGCATTATTTAGCCTCTAACAATCAAATAGAAAAAAATTAGCTTAGTTAGGCTAGGGATGTTCCTTAATGGTAGGGCACAAGCCGAAAATTGAAGGCCCTAGGTTCTGTACAGAGAAGCAATCTAACTAGGTTAAATACCAGCTGCAGATAAAGTCAAGACAAAATCATAAGGTAAAGGAAAGCAATACTTTTACCACTACCAGTTAAACAGAGTGCTGCATTAGTAAGGCTCGTAAATACATGAAGTAAATCTTCCCAACACATTTTTTTTCTAGCAGGGGGAGAAACCCAGTGTATTTTATGGGAATCTGTCACAGCTAGCATAATTGTCTACCTTCCAGATTCATGTGTGGCTATCAACACTAAATTAAAATTCTGGAACAAAGCCCAGAGTTTCTTGTTAACTAGAAACCAAGCATGCACCTCTAAGAAAATGGGCTCTTCCTCTTCCTCCTCCCTCTTCCTCATCTTCTTTGTCATCGTCCTCCTCCTCCTCCTCTTCCTCCTCTTCCTCCTCCTCTTCTTCCTCCTCTTCCTCCTCCTCCTCCTCCTCCTCCTCCTCCTCTGAGCATGGTCATGCTCCTTCTCAAACTAGTAACATTCTTGTAATTTGCATTTCTCTAGCCCAGCTTTGATATTAGTTCTCAAAATGTTGTGTACTTAGCAGAATGAGTACATCACTTTCAAAAATACATTGAAGAAAATCAAGTCAAATATAATTCATTTTTATTTTGAGCAACTAGTTGATAGCATCATAATGAGAAGTTTAAGAAACTATATGTCTATGTCAGCACAAAAAAATAAAATAAAATAAATAAACAACCATAGTACCTAGAGAGTATGGTCACAAGAATGACTACGGTCAGATTGTCTCAGAACTAAACATATTCCAGGTTTTAAGAAAGTGATTTGGTGCACACACTGTGTATTACATAACTCTGTCAAGGGAGTTAAGTGTTTCACGCTATAATCAAACACATTCACATTCCTAAAGTAAAACATAAGTTAGCTGGAAAGGGGACTGAAAATCAGTTAGGTGGTTAGGTTAAATGAGATGTAAATAAAGATTTCTGCTACCCAGAAAAAGTCTCCAGAATTACATGTGAACTTTCCTGAAGAAAACACAATAGAAGAACGTGAGACTTAAGAAATGAAGACATGGCTCAGAATGGCGACAGATATATCTAATCCTACCACCCAGAAGAGAACCAGGGAGATCTCTGTGAGCTCAAGGCCAGCCTTGTCTACACAGTAAATCACACACACAACTCTCTCTCTCTCTCTCTCTCTCTCTCTCTCTCTCTCTCTCTCTCACACACACACACACACACACACACACACACACACACATACACAAAGAGAGAGAGGTACATACGCATGTGAACACACACACACAGAGACAGGTACATACACATGTGAACACACACAAACACACACAGAGAGAGGGGTACATACATATGTGAACACACACACACAGAGACAGGTACATACGCATGTGAACACACACACACACATGAAAGGGAGGAAGGAAAGAAGTAAGGAAGTACAGGCAGACAGGTATTTGAGCAGAAGTAAAATAATGTGCAGGGAAAATGACAGACTGAAAGAAGGTAAGGAAGGTTTGAGCTCTTGTGGATTAGGCAAGGTGTAGACAAGTTGATGCCATAATCCAACATATTCAATGAGCGAACAAAAGATAAAAGTCCCAAAACCAACTCTGGAGTAAAAAATCCAGAGGACTTGAATAGTTCCTGAGTTGACTTGAATAGTTCCTGAGTTGACTTGTATTGCCATAGTAAGAGCTAGAATAACAAGGGATCCCCACATCACAATCCCCTGGGGTTTGTGACCATGCTGTGTATCAATGTGACCTCTAAAGATGCTATTATGCCTTATAACGGGATGTTTTCCTCAACTTTACAGGACAACTTAGCATTAAAGCCCTTCAAAATGGAGAGGTTTCTCTGGCTCACGTCATACATACACTAGGAAAAGAACATATAAAGAGACAAGAAGTGTCAGAGTCCGTGATCTAATCTGATGCTGGCAAAGATACACACTGGAGGCATGGAAAGAAAATAAAGATCAGAAGGAAAGACTGTCTGGACTGAAAGAGAGGGAAGGAAGAGTGGCCTCCTAAAACTGCAAGGTATTGACTTCAGCAACAGCAAGGACCAGCTTGGAAATAAATCCATCCTCTCATCTTCTAGTAAAAACATAACTACCAAATACCTTGATTTAAGCATTTAGAACAAATGTGGCCAACCCATTCTAGACCTGCTAGAATGGGTTTCTGTCCACAGAACTCATAAGAGATAAATAGGCATAGGTTTTGATCATTAAATCCACGTTAATAGCTTCACCTCCAATGAGTGGTTGGCCATAGTGTCAGAGAGAGATTACAAATATCAACCAGAATGAAGTGAAGTAGATGAAAGGTATGATTCAACCTGGCAATTAAATAGACTGAAGCACAGTCATTGAGCATCTCATTGATAGACAGATCCATAGATACGCCTTCCTTCTTCTTGTAGTGTCGCTATGAACAGGAGTAGAAATCAGGATTCTTTTACACAAATTGATTATAAAACCAAATATATTGCAAGAAAGCAGACTTCCCACCTTGAAGCCATTAAGTGTCAAAGACAAAGGAAGTAAGGGCAGAGACCTTCATCTAAACTGGCTTATGTTAATTGTAATTATTATAATGATAATTGTAAGCTACCCCATGCCTTACCTCCCTTCCCTTTCCTCTCTTCAAGCCTCCCATACACCCCTCCTTTCTCTCGTTCAAATCCATGGCATCTCTTTTCATTGATTGTTCTGACATGCATAGGTGTATATGTGTTATTACCTGCATATATACATATATATACACATATATATATGTGCACAACATATAACATAAAACCTGCTAAATCTGTAGGATTGAGGCTTCTTGGGCATTCCCCATCCATTGTTGTTCAGTTCACATGATGGCTAGTTTTATGTCAACTTGATATAAGCTAAAGTCATCTAAGAGGAAGAAGTCTCAGTTATGAAAATTCCTCCATAAGATCAAGCCATAGACAAACCTGTATGGCATGATTGATGGGGGAGGGCCCAGCCCATTGTGGCTGGTGCCATCCCTGAGCAGGTGGTCCTGGGCTCTATAAGAAAGCAGGCTGAGCAAGCCATGCAGAGCAAGCTAGTAAGCAGCATCCCTCCATGGCCTCTGCATTCCAGCTCTGCCCTGTTTGAGATCCTGTCCAGACTTCCTTCACTATGATGTGAGGTACAAGTCAAATAAACCTTTTCTGCCCCAGTTTGCTTTTTGATATGGTTCAGCACAGAAATAGTAACCCTACCTAATACAGGAAGGGCGTCATGTTGGTGAAACTTTATCAGTGCAGCTTCTGACATACTTGGAGACACAGTCTCACAGCAAACTCCTTGTCCCTCTGACTTCTTCTTCTGCCCCACTTACCGAATGGTTACAGAGGACACTATTATTTATGGGATATTGAATGTCACTTAAGACTGAGAAATGGAGACTGTGAACAAACCTACATGTCTCAACAGATAAGAACTTTCAGAAATTGGATTCCTCATTTAATCTTACAAGAGGCCTTTTCTATATACAAGAGATTTCATTTTACCAGGTAATAATGTAGTCTGGCACGTGTGAATCATCTTATTATCGTTAACAGTAACACAGTTTAAGTGCACTGATATTACATGGCATTCCAGAGATTAGATGAAAAGACAAAGTCAAAAGGGAAATATACAGTACACAATCTTTAGGTATGACACTTTTCTAAGGAAGGGTAAGTAACCATAAAGGAAGCAAGATTGTTATTTTATAACTGGAGACTGCATTCGTGTTCAAGGTCCAGATGTGAATTTCCCATGAAATTCACTTGCAGTCTTACGTTTCCCTAATTTTCAGGGTCGTACACCAGGAGCTTTCCTTAATTTGATAGAGTTAAGGAGGTGATTAGTGAAGCACATTATTACTTACTAATACTAACCTGAGTTATCGCTGGCTCTATTTACTGTTTATCCACCATACCTCACATCCTAAAAGACTCCTCAACAAGACATTGATGGGTGTCATCAGGAATAATAGAGACTGAGAAGGTTGTTTTCACATGTTTAGGAATACATATGTATGTATGTTGATAAATAGATGAAAGACAGACAGACAGATAATAGAGAAATCAATATCAACAATTAAACAAAAAACATGAATTTGAAAGAAAAGAAGCTAGTACATAGGAGGGGTCAGAGAAAGGAAAGAGAAGGTAAGAAAAAAAGTTATTGTATTTTAATTTCAAAAGTAAATTCTTATTTTAAATGAAGATAGGCCTCCTGATCCTTTTTTAAGGCTGTTTCTGGTACATTTTACTGTTTTGTGGTGATTGTGCCTACCTCTGGTCTACCTTTCCACATCATGCTGTGCTCTTTCCAACCACACACACACACACACACACACACACACACACACACATGCACGTACACACGCACAGACACCCGCACACACACCAAATCTTCTCAAAGAGGGCTCTACTGTGTGTACCTCACCCTCCTTAAGTCTGACAAGTAATTATGGAGCTATAAATTACTAACTGGCTACATTTGCTTTTTATCTAAAACCATTAACTTAAATTTATTGAACCTGAAAATTGGAAAATAAAAATAGGCAGCTGACAACACAAAATTTAAACTTAACCATAAAACGTGGGTATGTGTATTAATATGTATGCTGTATTTCATGATAAGAGTTATCTTATCAAGGGAACCCATCAATCATCAGCATATATTGTCTGAGGAACTACAAATATGAATTTAACAAGAAAAATTATAACACACTTCAGGAGGCATCCTTACTGTAACACCTGGATTTATAGTTAACTCTAATGTGCCCAGTTATTCTTTTTCAGTATTTACTATGTTTGTCTGAACTGCTGTAGAAAAGCCACAAAATCTCACTATGGGATTTTTCTAACTCATTTCCAACTGCATTTGTTCTTTTCTTGAATAAAGTTCCAAGCCCCCTCTCTCCGAAAAAAGTTTAAACATCTTCCTAAATAAACAGCCATCTTCTTTTCTCTTACGATTCTGGAGACACATGGCAGCACACTAAAAATAGGTTTACATCCTTCTGCAAAATGAGAATTGGCACAGAGGAGGAACCTGACCATGCTCGAAGGAGAGTCCCCAGAAATGCAAAGATATTAATAAACAACGATTCCCTTAGCCCTGGAGCTAATGAATATGCCTCGGGAAACAGCTGCTCCCTGCCATATGATTTTGACAAATAAAACTTTTGCAGGCTGACCTTTTTTCCAGGCTAGAATTAGAATGATTTTGAAATAATCTATAAAGCTTGATATTTTCTTGGCCCTCAAGGTAGTTTATAGCTCTAACAAATGAGCACTTTTGCTCAGGAGGGTGAGGGTGGGGGAGCCTGTCCCAGATTCTTGAATGCCTACAGGTTTAGGGTTAGGAGAAATCTTGCTTACTCTGTCAATAACATTGTTTCTGGATTCGGCACTGAAACGGGCATTGCTGACACACAATGATGCAGCCTTTGATAATGGACCAGAGTGCTGTCAGGACAACTGGCCTCTCCCAGCTTCTCTCTTTTGCTTTTCAATACACAACTAAAGAGAGTCACTCCTACTGCTCCAGTACATTTCTACATGCCATATATATATATATATATATATATATATATCAGCACAGAGGAGAAGGGCCTGCTTCTTGTCATGAGGCATTCGAAGAATTAAAACTAAGCATTTGTGTGGGATCCAGCTCAAGGGGAAGCTCCAAGGCCTTACACTATTACTGATGCTATAGTGTGCTTACAGACAGAAGCCTAGCATGGCTACTCTCTGAGAGGCCCAACAAGTAGCTGACAGAGTCAGATGCGAACACTTCCATCCAACCAATAGACAGAAACTGGAGAACCCTGTGGTTGAATTAGGGAAAAGCTGGAAGAAGCTCAGGAGGAGGACAACTCTATAGGAAGACCAGCAGTTTCAATTAACCAGGATCACGCCCCACCTCCCCCATCCCTGAGATCTCTCAGGCACTGAGCCACCAACCAAGAGCATACACCAGCTGATATGACCCCTCCGACCCCTACACAAATACAGCAGAGGACTGACTGATCCGGTCCAGTGAGAGAAGACGCACCTACCTAACACTTTAGAGACTTGAGGCCCCAGGGAGTAGGGAAGTCTAGTGGTCTGGGGATAGCAGAGCGGAGACATCCTCTTAGAGACCAGGAGGAGATATAGTGGGGAAAAAATCTTAAGCATTGTGGAAGTGAGTAGAAGCTAGAAATGACCATGGGAAGGGTGATTCCCAAGGCAGCAGATGCCCGTGTCTAAATTCCATCATGCATACACAGCTAAATGACCCTAACCCGAACGTTTACAAAGTTGAGCATTAAAAATGATGCTGAGGGCATGAAGCTACTCAAAACTCAGAGTGAGCAGATACATCCAAGATTCCCATGACCCCTAGCACCATTCCCATTTCATCACAGTAATGACTGTCCCTCCATGCTTCGGAGAGCATTACTCTGCTCACTTCAACACAGACCGTTCTGGTGTAAACTTGCTTGATTTACAGGCAAGACAGCCTGGCTGTGGCCTCTCAGATCTACTGAGTACCAACTGGAAGCCTCCAAAATCACTAGCAAAAGACACTTTCACTTGCCATGTGACGCTGTCATTCTGGCAAGTGAATTCTCTTTATCTCACTTGCCTAGCAAAGAAGTGCCTGCAAGATTCGGCCTCTTCCTAGACCCACCTCATGCCTGCAAGATGCTTCTGAAAATACACAGGATGATCTTACAGCATCCTATATAACCAAGATAAGAGTTCCAAGGAACCCAAAAATGAATTTTCCAGACAACCATTTCTATTTACCTTGGGCACAGCCACTTTTCCTTTAATAAGTTCAGTGGCTACCTAATATGTTTTTATGGGAGAGGGGAGCAGAGATTCTAATCCTGTAGATAGACATCTGTGACCTTCCTTAATCTATTCTAAGGTTTCTCAGCCTTGGTACCACTGATCCTGGGACCAGATAACTGTTTCTTATACAGCACTATACTGTATACCACACAATATTTAGGAATAGCATCTTTATCAACTGTATGCCAGCACTATCACCTCACGTTCTAATGCTGCAACCCTTTGATGCAGTTCACATCGTGGTGACCCCCAGCCATAAAAAGCATTTTATTGCTGCTTCATAACTGTAAGTTTGTTATTATTCTGAATCATAATGTAATTATCTGATACAGGTCCCTACTGTGAGTTGTGATCCACAGATTGAGAACCACGGAAATGTCTCCAGATACTGCTAAATGTCAAAAGACGAGAGGTATGACATGTTCCCCGATTCAAAGTCACTCCTTTGGCTGCCAGTCTTTCCATAAACCGTAACAGCCACAATCTCTTATGTAAAACTTATCTGCAACCAAACCTCATTTGAAGTCCTGGTTCCCACCTGAACTTTGTCTTCATGTCCTTCCCGCCGTATCCTTCCTTCTTCGTCTTTAGGATCCACTGTTATGTTCCAAATCTTATGGTTTTTCTGAACACACTAGTGGAGATCCTACAGTTCGTTGGGGAAAGGTATTGATTTTGTCCACAGTACTGAATTTAGCAGTTCTGACCACCTAAAAGTCTTTCAGTCTGTAGGCTGCTTCTCCTTATATAGTGACAACGACAAAATCCAGTCTGTGCACCTGGTAACGGCAAAAAGCCAGTAAGATGATACACATGGGTGCACAGAACGTAGAACAAATTTGAGTTATTGTCAATAACTGTGAGGTACAATAGTTATGTCACAGTTGTGGCTATTTAGTTCAGTAGGAGGGTGGGTGGAGGGGATCTGAGAGAAAACAAGAGAGGAAAATTACGATTAGAATATCCTGTGTGAAAATTGTGTTTTCAATAAAAAAGAAGGAAATATTCCAAGTTAATAGTTATTAAAATCTTGCTACGGAAATTCTATCTTTACACCAACAATCGTTATTGTTATTATTGTTGTTGTTAGTGTGTATGTGTGTATGTGTACATGTGCATGTCTGTGTGTGTTCATGTCTGTGTGTGTGTGTGTGTGTGTGTGTGTGTGTGTGTGTGTGTGTGTCTGCAAGGGCATGAGCACAATAGAACGTAATGTGGACAGCACAGGGTTTTTCAGAAGTCAGCTGTCTCTTTGCACTTTGAGTTCCAGGCATTAAACTTGGGTCTTGAGCACAAGAGTCTCTAGATGCTGAGCCCCCTCTGCTGAACTCCAACAAACCTCAAAGCTTGTTGCAAGCAGGTAAAATCCCCTCAAAATCTCTCTCAGAGCATTTTTCAGCGAGACCCTGGACAACTTCTTTATAATTGAATTCAACAAAGGAACAGAAGTTTAAATGTTTAAATGATCCCATTGCAAGAAAATAAAATTTTCACTTCACATCCCTGTATCTTCTCGCAGTCAATGACTCCTCACACACAAAAGTTATTTGTCTTATAAATTATATAGATTACTTCTATTACCTCTTCAGATATTTTATCAGGAGGTCGGAGACCAAGTGTAAGAACTGGAAAAGAGTAAAGCAGTTGACGACGCACTGGGGAAACACTCAAAAGTACAGTGCTGGTGTGGTGTCCAAGGCCCTCGCTTTGGATCACAGGTATCCAAAGAGAAAAACCTACTTGGAGGAAGACAGTTGGAAACAGTAAGGACTGAGGTGAGCACATACCAAGTCAGTGTCTTCTACCTGTGTGAGCAAACCGCTTCCTTTGGCAACACCAAAACTGCCTTCTATTTCTAAAGCCTAAAGTCAGCACTGAGTGTATCTCCAAAGCACTGTACAGAGTCTATATCCATCTTCATTGTTGGAAGGTGGATTTAATTTTGGGTTACAGCCAACTCTTTCCATCAAAGGTTAGGGAATTAGGTTAGCAATCAATTCAAGTAAAAATAAATTCTTAGCAAGGCCTTAACTCTATGAAGTTGGCCTATGGGACTCAATGTGTACACTGCAGAGGAAAAAAATATTTCAGTCAGCAGTGACATTTATTGACGGTGGTTGCAACTTCTCACACAGTAGTGACTGTAAAGCAATATTCACTTTGTGTATTATGGTCTTGATGGCTCAAATTTGTAAAAAGTCATTAGAAAGCTGGAGTCTCCTATGGGGAAAAGCAATTAGTTCTAATCAGTATTTCTAAAGCAGAAATAAAATGGCAAGGAATCTCAGCCTATGGTGTTCCGTGTTTCATGTAATGATTTAGTTTCTGAATGAATTCTACTTTCATTTAAGGATCTGCAAATCTGATTGAGTTGAATTAATACTTCGGAAAAAGTTGTTAGCAAACACTATCTTAGAAAAAAGACTCTATTCTTTAACATTTGGATTACATGTAATCTGAAAACCCCAATGAGTTGATTTACTCAAAACAGAGGTTAACCAATACAGATTAACATAAGAACGCCAGGCAGATTTATTTAAAAACCTTTGCCATATCTAATGTTGAAATATAGTTTGCAAAACTAAAACAGACTTTAAATATGGAGCCTGTACTTCCTGCTTGCATTAAGCCATCAATACTCATGGGTGGCACATTTAAAAAGCAGCAAACACAACCTACTACAAGCCTGTTCCCACACTGCACAGGCAAAGTCTGAGGGGACTCTAAGAGTTACAGCTCAAATCCACACATAAATATACAGAGGTACTCTTGTGGTTTATAAGTTCTATCTAGGATGAGAACCATTTTAAAAAATCAATATGCTCCCTAATTGATCCACTACAAGTTTCATTTTGACAGCGAGGAGTAGAGTCAGAAATAGCATGTGGTTGATTTAATTCAGCACTTTACAACAGAGCACCAGGATTCACATGTGGTTAGAAAGAAATCTATAGAGACTTGGAGCCAGATTCTTCTAGAGGCTATTTGATTTCTAAAGCAGCAAACTTGACAGTTAATTGATAACTTGGAATTGTAGATGAGATGGGAAGTTAGACCAATTTCCCAGGAGTTAAAGAGAAAGGCCTTACACACTCCCATTCCCATAATGGATCTGAATAAATATATTTGAAAAAATATTAGAACCAAGTCACTTAAGCCAGAAGAAAATTTAATCTTTCAACTGATCAGATCCATGTTTTAAATATCCTGCTAGTGAATATTAAAACATAATAACTTTCAATGTGTATGCTGCAATGTTCAATGATAAAGTTGAAAGAATGCTTCTGAAGATTTAAATATAAAAAAAACAAGATATAGAATAGCCAAATATACTTAATAGCAAAATAAGTTAGAAATTTTCATATTAAATAAGTTTAGCTATAGAGAAAAAACTAAACTCCATTTTTTCATGGAAAACATAATTGTTTTCTCTAAATTGGTCACATACTGAGATTATTGAAGGTCACATTGGTCCGTTAAAGACAACCTATGAAAGAATGCTGAAGAAACAAGGTCAACATAAAGAGCGATTTGTCTGTAATTCCATCTGTCTCCTCTAGACATAAAGATTGTTGTTTGCTCTGAGAATTAAATCTCTAAGGAAAATGCATGATAAAAGGGAATACAAGGTCAGGAGAGACAAACCCACTGCAGAGGCTCCAAACTAGTCTAAATAAAATGTGCAAGTACATTACTAGACAGTTAAACAAACTCTCAAGTAGCTTAGCAGTTCTGGAACCATAGACACATCATACACTATCACAAATACACATCACTAATAACAGCTAACATCTTCAGCAGTGTTAAAAAGACTAATATGGCTCGTGTGTGTCAGGTTGCTTTCTAAGTTCATTACACCCATGTAACTCTCAAGTATAGATGAATACTGCCCCATTCTCCAAGGCCATATATCTGGTACCTGGTAAAACACACTCTTCACCACTGCTGTAACTACCTATGCTAAGACAGCTACCTCTTCAGAAAACCAAGATCTAAGCCTTTCTGAATTACAAGGCTAGCACAGAGACTTGATATACCAGGGTCAGAGGATTTCTAGGGGCTCCACCTGCTAAGAGGATGAGGGAGGGGTAGAGGGGGAAGGATTATGGGAAGGTGTGACAGGAAGGGGGGCAGTGAGCAGGATGTAAAGTGAATAAGCAATAACTAAATAATGAAAAGAAAAAAGAAAAAATTTCAAGGTTAGTAATCATAGAAACGGTTTACGACTAAAAGGCATACAGCAGAGTACACTCTACTTACTACAAAGTACCTCAGGAAATCACCAATTATTTGGGAATTAAATTCAAGAAAATCGTAATAGCTACTTCTCTATGGAAAAGTAGGAAAGTAAAATGAGTAATACCTGAAGTATCTACTACCTACTGAGTGCCTGATACTGCATTCTGGGTGGGCAATGATAAATTGAATCATCCCATTGGTCCAGCAAGGTTTCTTCCCTGTACCTTGTTGTATACAAGAAATTTAAAAGTAAAGATTAAGTTCGTAGGCTATAGAGTGCAAATAATTGCAGCCCAGATGGTAACTACTCTGAAAATTCAAGCTCATCCCTTGTAAAGTTGTTAAAGTTTAGTTTGGCTTATTCATAGTGAAAGTCTTCCACCTAAATTCAACAGACAAGTTTGAAACTTTACTTGAGAGCTTACAGGTCTGGTTCACTGGGGATATGCTTTTCTAGTATGATGAGAATCCTGGGTTGAATCCCCAGACAAACAGATGGAGAGAGGGAGGAAAGGAGGGAGGGAGGGAGGGGAATAGAGAGGGAAGGTGGGAGGGAGGGAGAGAAGTAACTTGTAGGAATTATGAAGAATCTTCTTCATTTATTTTGAGTATGTGATAATTTACAATTTGAGCTAATGGTGGTTATTTTTCTGAATTTTCTGGCTTACTACCTCCACCCGTAAAGACCAGATGGGATGTGCAAAAGTGAAATTTAATTTTAATAAGATCTTTCTTTCTGTAAGGAGTCTACCAGGAGCTGGAGGAGATGGTGAATATACACCTCTTTTTTTCTTTTTTCTCTCACAGACCTCTTAGATGTTTGCTAGGAACTAGGGAAATCTTAGCTTGTGCCTGAAATATTCTGCCTCCTCATTGAGGACTCAAGCCAAAGACACCTACTTATTGTCTATTTTAACACACACCCATCCCCTTTAACACACACACACCCTTTACCTTCTGGATCCAGAGAAACATAAATTCATAGATTCAAATCCCTAGAACATGGGAATATTCAGTATACTCTTGTATCAAAGGCTGAGTACAGAGATACAGGAGGCCAGGGACTTTCCATATTTCTGAATTATTATTGTTAATCTTTGAAGTAGATCTAGTTTTATGTTCTTCTCATTCTCCCAAACAACAAAAATTTAAAACTTTGTATGAAAATTCAATCTCCAACTCAAGATCTACAGATTGTAGGACCAGACTTGAGAAATTTTAAGTGACCATTGCAAAATTTTAAAATGGCTTACTCCTTTGAGACTTAGTCTCCATTTTTAGTGATGATACCATTTGATGTGAAATAATTGTATTACTGTTCAGGATGTGTGTGTGAGTTTTAAAAAGTTGACATTTGTTTGTTTCTAATTTATCACAAACATGAATAGCTAATTGTGATAGAAAAAGCAAAGATGTCTGAACACAATTCCAAGCACTCAGAACACCTCTGTAGTTGAAGATTGCTGGAATGTGGTAGACAAGATCATTTTCTCAGTTAAAACCCCTGACCTCAATAGGGAAAGACTGTCGTCATGAGTATCTGGGGCTTAATAATGAAGATTCTTTCTCCTGTACTTCACTGGGGTCATTTCCCAAAAAAGTTTTCTGCATGAGAAAATTTTAAAGGAGCTCTCTTCTGTTACATAGCTTCTCATGTTATCTGACTTCTTTTTTTCTAGTACTGAATAATCAAGGACCCTGTGAATGAATGACAACAGTGTTAATGATAAAAGCTAATGCTCATAGGTGCTTAATCTGTGACAGTCTGGCATTGTTCAAAGCATGCCCTACACGTGAACTCATGTTAACTTTACCACACCCATGCGAAGAGAGATGCTACTTACTGAGGAAGATGCTGAGGTACAAAGACGCATATAATGGCAGCTGTCAAACCAGAATCTTACCTCAGGCAATGGTTAAACCCCATAATTTCTCTCAGCCACTCAATAAAGTCTATTTCTCTGCTGCATGAAATGACTTAGAACACAGGAGAGCTTATTATAGGACAGACTCAAACTTCCTTGTGACTACGACCATCTGTAGTTTGTAGATCATTCTTCCTCAACACCTATCTCCCACAAGCTATTTAGACGCATTTCTATAATAAAGTAAAAGTTCAAATAAGGTACTCCAAGATACTGGTTTTATAACATAATCAAGGAGTTTTCTTTACATAAAGCTTTATGGCAATAAAGCATTTATATGTTTTTACCCCTACCAAGCTGGTGGTAAGATCAGTGGGTAACACCTTCCAAAACACTGGGTTCTTGAATCAATACATGCTGTTGAAGGGTCTTGGTCAATACATAAAAACCAAAGCACATGTTAAGAGCAGGCCACGGTGAACATCTCGTTTGTGAATTTTAATATTGGATTTACATTCTACTAAACAACTGCGGTTCTACAGGGACGTTTCTTTGGAAGCATGTAAGGATGGGTCAGCCCATTCCAACCATGAGAACTCCAGTTCTGATAGTGTGTCTTTTTACCAATACCCATGACCAGACACTGTGGAATATATTAACTGACCATAACAATACTTATCACACCGGTCAGCTGTGGTGGTGGAAACAAGCCTTTAATCCCATCACTGGGAGGCAGATTGATGATTTCAAGGACAGCATGCTCTACAGAGTGAGCTTCAGGTCAGCCAGGGCTACACAGACAAACCCTGTCTCAAAAGAAACAAACAAACGAAAAGAACCCAAAGAAAATTAGTTATGACACTGTACACAAAAAAGAAGAGTAAATACAATGTCATAGTCATAAAGACCAGACATTACATCCACTAACGCTACATTATCTCACAGATGTCTAACACGTGAAGAACAGAGGAAAACGTTCAAATTTGAAACATATACTAATAGCAACAAGAACTTGAGGAAACTAATTTTGGATTTTTCTTTTACCCCTGGACTATCTAGAGAATGAGGAGAAAACTCAACTCAGATAAGTACTGAGGTAGGTTTACTAGTGCATATCATGAAAAAAAATCAAGGGAGGGACTGAGGGGTGGAGGAGGGGGGTGAAAAGAAAATATATCATCTACATGGACTGAATTCAGTCATTCAGCCCTAATTCCTGCCTTAAACATTAGTCTCATGCCAAAGCTCTCCATCATTAACCCTGAATTTATGTCTATCTCTTTCGCATGCAGCATTTTGAAAAACTTTGCTATAATCACAGCCAAAATCACACAATATTTTAAGTAGAATATCTATGGACACCTATAAGTTTGTTGTTTCTTGGAGGTTCTGAAAGATTGAAAGCTCCTTGCACAGTCTATCCATGTTCTGAGACTCAGGCCACAGAGCCCAGCACAGTCTTCACAGACATCTCCTCCAGTTTACAGTTACCTGTCAGACGTACAATCTAAAACAAGCTTTTGACCCTTTCTGACAGATTCTTCCATGCAAACTGGATGTGCTCACAACGCCTATCACAGAGTCATCACACTGACTGAGAAAATTCTTGCTAAACATGGCACCCGTCAAGTCTTCCATAAACAGTAACTGCTGTTCGCAACATGAGAAGATTTCTCGGGGTCTGCAAGCTGATGACAAATAAAACCATTACACTGACGTCATCTCTCAAAGATCCAAAAAGTTTCCAAACAAGTGATCAGATTGATATCCCTTTCTAATAGTTTAGGATAAAGCAAATACCTCATGGAGTGCACACACTGACAACTAACCATCTCACGCTGACGCTCAGTTTTAACTCCATTTGCAGTTTCTGCTGTTTCTTGTCGTTTCAATGGGACAGCATATGTCTCCAAAGTGTTACTCTGCATCTCATTATAAAACACACTCTGGACTGTCTGACTGACAGAACACACATCCATCAGCGCATAAAACTTAGATGCTATACTTACAAAACATGCTTCCCCACTTACACATGCGCTACAGCCATAAACACAGCTACAGTAGGGAAAATGTACGACCATTAAACCCAGTGGTTTTCAACCTCTGGGACATGACCCCCATAGGGATCATATATCAGATATCATGCAGATAAGGTATTTACATTATAATTCATAAGAGTAGAACAATTACAGTTATGAAGTAGCAATAAAAATAATATTATAGATGGGGATCACCACAATATGAGGAACTGTATTAAAGTGTGGGTCCCCCCTTTCTCCTTGGGGATCGTTGGCCACAGGCACGAGAGTGGAAGGAGCACCCAACATGGAGAACCACTGCCTTAGTTTTTTCTCTTTTCTTGAAAATCTTCTAATTTAACCTTCCTAAATGCAACTTATGTGGAGACAAAAGTCAAAAAAAGCAAAATGGCCGCGCACACTTAAAATCTTGAAAAGTCTTCAAACCTTCAAAATCTTGGGCCTCATATTTTATATGAGGGATGATCAACACTTAAAATTCTGTGGCATAGGAAATCATTCCAAGCACTTAAGATGAGTAACTCATCACTTAAATTTTACCATATGCACCGTAGAAGGAAGGTTGGATTTGGAATTGGAAGCCCTGGATCTGGATTCCGGAACTGCTGAATTACATACTCATATGTTTTTGCTACAGTGGTTGTGTCTGTGGCTGTAGAGTGTGTGCAAAGACTCCATTCTGAGACGCCAGTACTACCCAGACTCCTGGGTTTGGAAAGGACCCCAATGCAGCTTCCCCACTGAAGTGTAGCCATGTTTCTGACAAATGAATGGTTAATCTTTATGCCAAAGAACTTCAACCAACCAGCCCCTATTCTGCAAGGCCTGACACCATATGGCACAAGTGTACTTCATTTCCAAGCTATCAATGTCTATGAGACTGCACTGTAACATGTATCTTTTACTTAAACGAGACTGTGAGTTATTTTTCCTTCTTCTTCTTCTTTAACTTGAATTTTAAAAAAAAGAAAAGGATTCAAACATGTGAGCGCTATGATCTGCTCCCATACATGAATATCCTCAGCTGTAGAATGGATTAAGTTATCTTCATTTGGTTGCTGTGAAATTCCAGCAATATACATATGTAAAAAAAACACAAACAAACAAACAGACAGACAACAACAACAAAAAATAAATACCTGGGAATGATAGGAACAATTCTAATCATCCCTAATAAATATTCTAAATTCTCGGGCAAGGAAACCTTAGCCAGTGATCAAAGCTTTAGCAGTCATATCTGCCATATTTATTTTTGGCATTTTGAGTTTTAGGAATAGAATATTTAAATATAAGTTATGTTAGAATATCATATAGGATTAAGAAATCATTTAATCCCATAAGCAAATATAAAAGATCTTTGACGGTAATAGTAAATTTTAGCTGGCCCTTTTGGATTTTTGAGACAAGATCTCTCCAAGCAGAGGAAGCTGGCCTTCAGCTTGGGATCTTTCTATCTCCAAACTCCAAGTGCTCAGATCACAGGCCCCAGCCACCATGCCAGGCCAGTGCCAGCTTTTGTTTGTTAGGTCTATTCAGCTCTGCTTTGCAAGTACACACTATGTAAAAGCATTATTTTTCTGAAAATATCAGTGTGTCTTAAGCCTGTTTACTGGGGTGGCACATATACAATTCTAGAACTAAGAGCAAGTCATGTTGGCAAAGGGTGAACTGGTTTCAAAAATACCTTTTAGAGGCCCAAGAGGTTTTTATGTATAGTCTCTTTTTGTATGCATTACAGAGGATAATGTTTAATTGGTTCCTATTTAACTTGTGAATACAATGTTTAATAACCACTATCACTGTGCCAATGGTATTTTCTTGGCCAAAAATAAACATTAAGTTTCTTTCAGAACAAGAAAAAGAAACGAGGAATAGATTCAAATAAAGCCAATATATACTAATCTATGCCTGTGCTTCCAAAAGCAAGGTAACAACGCTACCTGCTCAGCAGCCTGTGACTCTCATTGGATAGGGAATTCTGCCCTTGTATTCTTTTATTTCCTTGACCTGTCTTGGTTCATTATCTATTGCTGTAACAAAGTACCCGAGGCTGGATACTTTAGGAAATCCTGCTCTTGCATTCCTTTGCAAGGTCCAAACACAACCACTATCCCAGAGAGTCTCCCTGACTATGTTACAGCCCAACAGAGAAGCGCAGAAGACACCAGCCCTATATGGTAGGGAACAACAGATAAGGTGGTACTGCTTTAAAATATTTAGTCTCCAGAAAGTTTATCCAGTCAGGAGACCCGATCTATTCTCACGAATCAGCATGAATCTATTTGCAAAGGTGGCACCTCCATGATCTCATTATACCCCCCCCCTAAAGTATTGCCAACCTGGAAACCAGCGATGAGCATGCCTCTTTGGTAGGCAAACCATATCCAAACCTGAGCACTTCCAAACACTGCTTCGTCTGGAACAGTTTTTGGTTTTGAAATTTTCTTTCATATTATCTTTTTATCAACTCAAACTTATAGACTTAAGGTTTGTTCCACAAAGGCCATTTTTAATGAGACGCCTTACCCTTGCAAATAGCATCAAGTTATCTTTTTCCTGTGTGCCTTAAAATTGCTTGATAGTATAAAAATGGCTAAAATGTTTCCCTATGAATGGATGCTGAGTATAGCAGCATCAGCAAATTGCAGTTTAAAGACTAAAGTGGCAGGATTTCCAGCTTGAGCTTAATGGGATGTGATCTCGGCTACACTGCAGCTAACATGTAAAGAGCACACACAGCCTTGCTCTATGTCACTCTGTCACACTTTCAGTCTCAATTACGACATAGTGTCCTCCGTTTCCTTTCACATGAAAATGCTTATATCATTAGAATTTTCTCAGGAGTTGACTTAAGGAAACTTAACCAGCACACAAGGATCAAAAGGAAGACACCAAGTTACATGGGGCCTTTTGGAAGAAACTAAAAAAGTCCTGGGCTCAGAGTCCAAATTTAAATACACCATAAACACACAAAAAAAAAATTAGCAGTGAATGTTCAACTGATCCCTACTGCTGTGAACATCCCTGAGAGTAATTCTACTTACAAAGACAGAAACTACGACTACTTACAAGTCAAGATATAACCCATTAGAATAGTATAAACCAAAAAATAGTTAACGTTATTGCTAAGAAACTGAACTCTCTAAATAAAAAATAAATAAATAAACAAAATATGGCTGTTGGATCCCAGGTGATCTGTGAATATCCATTAGGGCCCTTTTAAATGAACATTTAACATTTTAACTACAGATAGAACATTAAGGGGGAAAAAAAACACTGTCCATTTATAATAACAAGCTTCTTTGGGCAAAGGAGACAAGCAAAAGACTACTCCTTTGACTAAAGGAGTCATGGCGCATGAGACAGCAGCTAAACTTTGCTCAGTTTCAGGAAAAGAACAAATTACTTGTCTGTGGTGTTTTATTTCTGACAGAGAGACACAAAATGCCCAAGAGTATATCCATCCAACGGAACTTTCTATGATGGAAAAGTGCTATTTTGTCCTTTCTAATGTTCAACCACTAGCCCTATCTAGCTAAGCGCTCTCCACATGGCTAGGTCCACTGAGGAACTGCAATACTAGTCTCAGCTTTATTTCATTCAAATAGCCAAATCGGTCTGGTAGCTACCTTGTACGTTATAAATTGGCAAGTCTTTGATACTCATCCTAGGATAAAGGAAGAGATACAAAGTAGATCAATTTTTTCAAAAGTATAAGGGAGACATGAGCTAGAATGGAGGTGGGTATAGCTAGCTCATTTCCTCAGTGTACAACTTCAGACATTTTTATGAATGAGAAAAAAAAACAACAGTTAACTATTGTGAGCAGGTGGTATACTGGTCTAATGTTTTTCCATAGTAAAGTAACATCTGTAGGTATTGTTAAGACCAGCCACCTGAGCCAGAGGGAGCCAAGTGGAAATTACCATTCCAGTTCTGTGCCTTCAGTGTGAAGGGTGGGTAAGAGCATCTGCCCACCCTTTCTAAAGGTCCCTTTACTAGGTCTGATCTTACTAGAGTGGAACACGTATTATCTTTACTAATTTTAGTTCTTAAGATCCGTATATCCATTAAGCCTGTAAAAATTGAAAATATTTTTAAAGCCCATAAAGTGGCTTAGCTGCCAGGTATCTTTATGATTTTTTTAATGGTGGATCTGAGAACTAATTAACTGCCTTATAATATTTAATAAGTAGCAATAATTCAAAAAATAGAAGATTCTTCTTGTTGTTAACATGAATGAATCTGTACTAGAGTTCAGAAATCTAGATATAATTAGAATACATATTAGAGGGTCATTAATAATTTTAAACATAAGAACACAGAGGATAATCATCTTAGTATATAGTTGGTTTGCTATTAATTAAATAAAGCTGGACATCATGGCCAGTATTCGTGATTCTAGCCTTAGGAGATCAGGGCAGATGGTCCACAAGTTTAAGGACAACCTCAGCAAACTTCATTTGCTGAGACAAAAATGGATGGACAATGTTAAGCACCTAAGGTAGCTTTTGTTGAGATAAGACCCTGGCCTTCAGGGTGGGTCTTCTCCTAGATGCTAGGTTTTAAAAGCATCACTGGACTCCATTTTGAACACAAATGGACACGCAGGATGACTCTATCTCACTTTGCACATAGAAAGCATTCTTTCTAGCATCACCTCTGAAACACATACGACAAACAACTTATTCCTAGGAACCACCATACAACCTTCTCATGCTAAACTACATGAGCACATGGGTATTAAAACTGCATCATAGAGATAGAACTGCTGTCTGACATGTAATATGTGTCTTGGGTTCATAGTAGTAATTAAGCTTGGAACGGGAACCTGTGATGGCCTCAACCAACTATAAAGGGAACTCAGAAGTCCTTGGCAAATCACAGCCTCTGAAATGTGCACAGCTTGTCAATTTATTTGTTTATAAATCATGACAGTGAGAAAAGGCACAAACATGTCAATCTAGTTCCTAGCATGGTGCACTCCTGACATTCATGACTGTTATATTTATAATAAAAGAGAGCTTATTAAATTTCATGTCTGGGCTTGAACTTTTAACTTGAATTTATGTTACAGCTCTTTTCAGTAATATTTATTAATAGTATGTACACCTAATTGTTAAAATGCTATATATTTGCTGTCAGAAATGAAGACATGCTTTACAGAAAGCAAAAAATAAAAAAAAAAAAAAATGAAGAATTCTGCCTCTTATGACCTTGAAACATTTCAGTCCTTAGGTAGAGAACAAATGGATTGAAAATGGGAATGTCATGGGTCTAAGACATAGCACAGTTTTCACAGAACCCTCAAATCATGCAATGTATAGGCTTCATTCATGGCAGTGCCTTCTCTAAACACTCTATTGTTAATGATATTAAAACAAGAAACATGTATACTGAAAAAGAAGCCACAAGTTATTTTAAATGCTAACAAAAAGTAAATCAGTAATTTTTCCCTATTAGAGTTTCATTTCTGTTTGTTCCTGCCTCTCTGATTACTGCTTCTTCTTTACATCTCTATGCTTTAGTCTCTGAAGAATAAATAGACAACAATACAGTACAGACAGGTATCATCCATTTACAGGCAATGGAATATCAGCTAAAGAGGCAGAATCGTTTGCCCATGGTCATTCAGACAGCCACCAGGAAAGCTGAAAATCAAATCAAAGTTAGCTTAGAGCTCTCGCTCACAGACAAGCTGTCCTTCGGGCAGAACAGGAGGAAGGAGAGAAAAGATGGGCTAGGGGGTATTCCCTCCCCCTAATGATAATGTCTCTGTCATCAGCATTGCCTTTAACAACTCTGGCAAGGCAGCCACTGTCAGCAGCCAACACTGCTATCAGTTTCCAGGGTGCTTGTCAACAACCAAAGTAACAAAATCCACAAGAAGCTGCAACCTTGTGTGAGACATGAGGAGGCCAAGTTGAACCAAATGACATGACACCTGCTTTTCAAAACAAAGCCTCAGAGGTAATTCATGTGGCTGTCCATCTGTTTTACAAAAATTACTCAGACAATATAGAGCATTAAACGTTTTGGGTTATGGTTTTTTTGGTTTGTTTTTTTTTTTTTCTTGTGGCTCTGGGGGTTAAACTTCATGTGTGCTAGGCAAGTATTATTCCTCTGAACTCCCCAACTTCTTCCTCCTCTTTTAATTTGAAACAAGGTTACTAAATTGCTTAAACTAGCCCGCCTGAAGTTCACTGTATAACCTAGAAAGGCTTTGAGCTTGAGACTGCCCAGCCTCAGCCTTGGCAATTGCTAGCATCACCACACTCAGTCCCAATGACTTAAAACACAGAATTCTTGGGGCTGTGTTCTCACTAAAATAATTTAAGCATGGTGTTAAGCTCACTATTTTTGCACTTGGTAAAATAAGCCGATGTGTTTGCACTGAAACCTAAGAGTCTTAACTCTGTAGTTGGCTTCATGTAGTATATCACCTCTAGGTGTTTGTCCAATGCTAACACAAGGATTAAGTCATACCAAGGAGCTAAGTGGTCCCTGGGATTTACTAGTGCCCATGGTGCCCACTCATACCAGTGGAGAACAGAGGCCACCACTGTTCACCCCATAATTCTGAGTTTCCTTCCCTTAATATTTTCTATAAAAATGTTTCTCCTGATCTGTGTTTTAAATGTTCCATAGACCTACCCAGACATAAGTAAGTTAGTAGAGGTTTTCAAGGAAAAAATTATAGCAGTGATAGCACTTAATAACCCCTGTATGCCAATATCATAAACCATAAAATTAAAAAGTTATTATTCTGAATTTAGGACTCTATATTTCTCCTCAAATACACTAAAACAAAATGAAAAGTTAATCTTTAAATGATAATAAAAAACTCCAACCCAAAATTTGCCCTGCCTACAAGAAGTTCAGGGATAAAGAAGGAGCAAAGACTGAGACAATGGCCAACCAATGACTGGTCCAACCTGTAACCCACCCGTGGGAGAGCCAACCCCTAACACTATTAGTGATATTCTGTTATGCTTGCAGACCTAGCATAACTGTCTCATGAGAGGTTTCACTCAGCATCCACTGGAAACATTCAGAGATCCTTAGCCAAACATCAGGCAGAGCTCAGGAAGTCTTCTGAAAGAATGGAGGATAGGAATGAGCAAGCCAGATGGGTCAAGGATACAAGACGATCTATAGACTCACCTACCCTGGGCCCATGGGAGCTCACAGAGATTGAACCACCAGCCAAAGAGCATACATGGACTGGACCTAGGCCCCATACACATGTGTAGCAGATGTACAGCATGGTCTTCATGTGCCCCCCCCAACAATTGTAACAAGGGATATCTCTGACTCAGACTCTGTTGCCTGTCTTTGGATCCTTTTCCCCTAACTGGGCAGCCTTGTCTTGCCTCAGAGGGAAAGGATTTGCTTAGCTCTGATGAGACTGGGTGTGCCAGAGTGGGTTGGTACTCAGGGATGGGGGCCCTCCCCTTCTCTGAGAAGGGAAGGGAACAACAGGAGAAGAGAGAAGGAAGGTGGGATTTGGAGGACAGGAGGGAGGGAGCTGCAATCAGGCTATAAAATGAATAAATTAATTAATGAAAAACTATTTTACTTAAAAAAAGAAATTATTTTATTAGGCATGCTTGATAAAGATATAGCTAAAATGTCTCAATTTAAGGATGAATAAAACAAGTAGATATTTTACCAAGAAGTGTAAACAATAGCTAATAAGTGTGAAAAATCATCATTGATTAGAAATTTTAAATTGAATATTATCA
>JADRCH010000124.1:7136518-7196027 GCA_019843965.1 Rhynchomys soricoides
GTGTGAAAAATCATCATTGATTAGAAATTTTAAATTGAATATTATCACATTTATCATAATAGATTAATTTAAAATTTTTAATTACCTATAAACTTCTGGTAAAATAAACCATCCATACAGTGTCCTAGTTTGTTCTCTGTTGCAGTGATAAACACTGACCAAAAGCACTTAGGCTCAGGGAATGTTTACGTAGATTATAGATTACAGAGCATCATTGAGAAAAACCAATGACTGGCCCAGCCTGCAACCATCCTATGGGAGAGCCAACCCCAGACACTATTAATGATATGCTGCTATGCTTGCAGTCAGGAGCAAGAACTGATGTGGTACATTTACACAATGGAATACTACACAGCTATTAAAAACAATGACTTCATGAAATTCTTAGGCAAATGGATAGCACTGTTAAGTGGTTATTAGCCCAAAAGTTTGAAATACCCAAGAGTCACTTCACAGCAACAGTAGGGCTGAGTGTGAGGTCCCAGATGGAGGACTTGGAGAAAGGACTGAAGGAGCTGAGGAGTGTGCAGCCCAAGGGAAGGAACAACAGTGGCAACTGGCCTGAACCCCCACCCCCGATACTCCTGGAGACTGATCCACCAACCAAAGAATACACGTGGAGGGACCCATGGTGCTGGCCACATATGCGGCAGAGGAGGGTCTTGTTAGCCATCAGGGGGAGGAGAGGCCCTTGGGCCTGAGGGTGTTAGACCCCCCAGTAGAGGAGAATGACAAGGAGGGAAGATGAGAGTGGGTGGGAGGTTGGGTGGGTGGGTGGGTGGGTTGGAGAATATCCCCATAGTGGCAGGGGGAGGGCGGAGGGAATGGGGAGGTTCCAAAGGGGAGATCTGGAAAGGGGGAAACATTTGAAATGTAAATAAAATATGAAAATAAAAAAAAATAAAGAAAAAGAAAGAAAAACTGTGGCAGAACACTGCTCAGCAGCATGTCCCTTGTTACCTTTTCTTATACAACCCAGGTCACCTCCCCTGAGTGGCACAGGCACAGCCACAGTGAGCTGGGCCTTCCTACATCTCACTTCTATCAGGAAATGCCCCAACAACATGCCCATAGGCCAATCTAATGATGGCATTTCTCAATTGAGATTCCCTCTTCCCTGGTGCCTCAGGACGACAAACAAGATTTAGCCATCACAGCCACTTTGGAAAAGAGATTTGCAGGTTTTGTTTGGTTTATATATTTTTTTTGAAAAAATGGTCTCAACTAGCTTCAAACTCATAACCCTCTTATTTCCAACTCCCAGGTGTTACAATCGCATGTGTGTCAACAAGCCTGGCTTGGTGATTTCGGATAAAGTAACAGAGAAGTACCATGTTACCCGACAAGTTCACTCTTAGGAACTGCATTTTCATCTAACAGGAATAAAAACATGTGTTCATATAAACCCTTGTACATAAATGGTTATGTCAGCACTGTTCATGGAAACAAGCCCTGGGCCACACACAGGCAAATATAGTCTCTTCAGACAATGGAACACGTCTCATGACTGAAAAATGAGTGGAGAGCTGGGTAGAAAGGCTTAGTCAGTAAGTGCCTGCCATGGAACATCCATACCTGACATGGATCCTGTGTTGCATGGTTTTATGTCAACTTGACACAAGCTAAAGTCATCTGAGAGGAGAGAACCTCAATTAAGAAAATGCCTCCATAAGCAAGCCAGTAAGCAACACCCCTCCATGGCCTCTCTACATCAGCTCCTGCCTCTAGGTTCCAGTTCAGGTTGAATTCCTGCCTTGACTTCCCTCAAGGGACTATGACTCAGAATATGTAAGCCTAGTAAACCCTTTCCTCTCCAAGTAGTGGCTTTGGTCATTGTGCTTCATTATAGCAATATTAACCCTAACTAAAGACATCCAGACCCAGAGGGAATGTCAAATAGAGGGAACTGTTCAAACAGAGGAAATGTCAGGTTTGCTGGAATGTGTCTGTAACCCCAACATTAAGTGGGCAGAGATGAGAGGATCCCTGTAGCTCCTTGGGCAGCCAGTCTATCTGAACCAATGAGCTTCATGTTCACAGAAAAACCTTATATCTAAAAGTGAAGAGGTGGGGGGGGGGGTTGACACCAGAATGTTGACCTCTAGCTTTCACATATACATGCCTACATGCACACATCCATACTAACAAGCACAGCATCCCCCCCCTCCTCTCTCTTGACACAGTGGAACTGGAGAGGTTGATTATTGGTTAAAAGCAGTCCCTGCTAATAGAGAGAATCTCTTGTGTAATGTGTGGAAGCATCACCTGTCAATAAAAAGCAAAAAGTTGGTGACCTATTAGCAAAAGGCAGGAAATAGAAGGTGGGAGTTCCTGTAGAGAGACTGGAACTCTGGGAAGTTAGTCAGGTGTGAGTGGGAAGATTTGCCACCAGGACTCTGGTGAAGTTGGAGGGATGAAACTGGGGAGCCCTGTGGAAGACAAGGAATAGTTTAAATGGGTTAAGTAAGTTATTAGCTACTCGGGGAACAAGCTTAGCATAAGCGTTGTACATAAATAAGTCTCTGAGCTGTTTTTCAGTAACTAGAGCATGGGTGGTGAAGCCTGCAGTTACAACTGCTCACAGCTGCCTGTAACTCTAGTTCCAGAGAACTTCACACCCACCTCTGATTTCCACAGGCTCTGCATTCATGTGGTGTACATACAGATCCTTAGTCACACACACATAAATAAGAATCTAGGTACACAATGAGGCAGGATAGTAAGATGGGGAAAATTTTAGAGCCAGGGGGAAGAAAAGATTCTTCCATCAAGGAGCCAGGGCTGAGACTCCCACCAGTTGTAAAGAATTCTATCTAATCCTAATCAATGGCATTTTCTTTCTGTCCCTCCCTCCCTCCCTCCCTCCCTCCCTCCCTCCCTCCCTTCTTCCTCCTCCTCCTCCTCCTCCTCCTCCTCCTCCTCCTCCTCCTCCTCCTCCTCCTCCTCCTCCTCTTCTTCTTCTTCTTCTTCTTCTCTCTCTCTCTCTCTCTCTCTCTCTCTCTCTCTCTCTCTCTCTCTCCTTTCTTTTCTCATATATTACACCCAGAGGACAGTTTCTCCTCCCTTCCCTTCCCCTATCCTCTCTCCCATGCCTGCCCTCCCTCAGAGGTTTAATTAACACCTTTCTTCTTTCCCAGCCAAAAGCCTACATTTCATAGGCCTCTCTTCAGAATGCCCATTGACAGGAAATATCCTGTCCTAAACTCTTCGGAAAGCCTAATGGTTTTACCTTTGAATCATTTATCATTCCTGGTTTTACTTTATCAGATCACAACACCACTCAAGACATTTCTGGGCCCAACTTATGGAGCTCATATGCCAGAGAGAAAAGAAAACAAGAAAAGTTCCCAGCAACCCATTGAGCCATAACTTGAGAAACATCCAAGTAATGTATACAGCTACTGGTAATATGCTTAACTTCCACTCACCCTGAGGAACCCACATCCAGACTCAAAAGTGTCTTTGTCTTTCCTAAAACATTTCTCTGTTCAAAAAAATTCCCAACTCTACCTCATAGCCCATTTTGAAATTGGTTTCTGCTTCGAAGCTGAAGATTTGGTTTCTCTTTAGTTGAGGTCCTTAAAGTATCACCTGAATGTCACAGGCTGCCAAGGACAACAGTGTGGAGCTATGCCTTCACCCCAGCTGCTACTGAACAAAACACTACATCTTCTGCTTCTCTGCCTAAAAATAGGCATGAAATATCTATAGAACACAAACTTATAAATACAGAAAGAAGAGCAGTCATTGCCATAATTAAGACTGCCTACAAAAAACCACTTCCAGAATCTTGGAGTTGATGGAAATTTTGTAAAACAGAATTGTATGAACTGGAGGCAAACTATGAATTTTATTTCAGGATATTGGTTTCTGTTGTGATAAAAATGACTGACCAAAAGCAACTTAGGAGAGGAAATAACTTATTTGGCTTACCCACTACATCCATTGCCAAGGAAAGCCAAAGCAGAAACTCAAGGCAGGAACCTGGAAGCAGGAACTGAAGCAAAGACCATGTGGGAATTCTACTTCACTGGCTGGCATCCCCTGGGTTACATGGCTACGTTTCTTATTCAACCCAGGCCCACCTGCCAAAGGGTAACACAACCCACAGAGGCCTGGGTCTTCATTCATCAGTATGCAATCAAGAAATGCCCCACAGAAAATTTCCACAGGCCAGTCTAATGGAGAAAAAATTTTATTGAGGTTTTTCTCTTTCCAGATGTGTCAAGCTGACAACCAAGATTAGTCATCACAGATATGTAGAAATATACTTTGAAATTTTAATAATGTCTTATATGTTCATACTCATTTTCAAATTGGAAATAACAGGTAAGACCAAACTGTGCAAATGCTGGCAAAAGAGCCACACAGAAACAAAAAGTGTTAATATGTTTTTGTTTTCCTAACTAGTTTCAACTGTATTCATCCTCGACAACTTAAATTATGGAAAGGAAGTTGGCCTATTAACCAAATACTTCATAAGTAGGATCCTGCAGAAATTAATAAAAATAACTAAATCTAAATGTAACTATCATTCAATTTATTAAACTCAGAATACTATTTTTATAAAATTGTAAACTCCACTTGTTCCTGGTTCTTCAAGATTTAACACATTTAAAATCAACAAGTCAAATTGAATTTATTTTTTTTCCCAAAATTCACAGGTTAATTCCAAAATTTTAAAAGCTGTTGGAAAGATCATTGTTTCTGGTAGTTTGTGTGGTGTCAGTCAGCATCTTAGACACTTCCCTCTTGGATTTAAATATAAACCCCACTTTTGAGAATATGATGTACCTGTCATGTTCCTGCTTCTTGTGTCCTCCATTGCAGGGTTACAACAGGCTTCACGAGACATCTTCTATGAATCACGAGACTCATCTTCTATTAACTTGTAACTTTAGTTTAAATTTGTAATCAACAATTTCACTGGATATTGAAAAGCCCCTTACGTTTCTAAAAATGATATTGAAATTGAACTCCATGATCCAGACAACAGTGGGTAAGTCATCCTGTCTACAAGGATATTATGGTCTGGAGGGGAAAGTAAATCTTTTTGAGTGATATTGGTCACTGTCTTGCTCTCCTAAGTGCTTCATACTTTTATAGGCCACAAAAGAAGACTCTTAAGAGTGGCAAAAGTCTGTATAGTAAATGACTTTAGTCCTAGGAACTGAAGGGCCATGCTACAATTTGGCGGATTTACGTAGTTAATGCCCTCCTGTAGTAACAATGATTTGGGGATGCTTGAAGACACTCTGTACCCAGCAGAATATAAATCATAGGGACCCCAAGCCATTCTTTAATTGTTGCCCTGATGACAACTGCCTTGGGTGAAAAGGAACTACATCTATATTCTAAAGATCTGCAACTTCAAAAAAAAAAAAATAAACTACGATATATATATATCGTAGTTTAATTGTCTGTATTTCAAATTGGAATCCCAGGGAAAGGCAGCTTGGGGGTTAGGGGGACAAATGCTTTTCTACAATTGCTCTGATTAAATGTGAATAATTTATGTCAATAAAAGCTTGTGCATCTGACTCGAGCAAAGACAACCCTGAGTGTGGACTCTGGCTTGGAAATGAGACAAGGATACAGTTCTTCCTCCGAGAAGCTCGACGCACACCATGATGTGCTTCTTTATTATACCCTTGACTTTCTTTTCTACATCTGAGGGCAAGTGCCTGTAATCTGTGAAAACACTTACACATAACTTCTTGAACACTGGTCAACAGCGTGCAAATTTTAAGAGATGGTTTGCATCTCTGTTTATCAGTGTTCAGACCATCCATTGCTTAAGTTCATTGAATTGGATCCACTGGCTGACCAGGAGAAAGGGATGTTTAAGTCACGCCTCAGGGTCCCCTGCCACCCAGAACCCTAGTCATTCCTAATAAACATAAAGGAACACAGAGTCCTTGGCATCGCTCTTTACAGGCAGTAGCCTGAAGATGACAAATAGTACCAATACACTGAGTTGTACTTCTGTGCTGCTGTCAATCTGAGACTCAAACATCTCAGCCTTCTATTTCTAAAATGGAATCATCCCTGGAAGCAGAATAGAGAGCTGTCACAAATTTCTGTATTTATTATGTAACCAAACAGAAATATGCCACAGACTTGATGGTTCAAAGGAAGCCCTGTAAAAGTGTTGGACTTCTCAGTGTCTAAAGAACACTGGAATGGTTGGCTGTCTCTGGTCTCCACAGAGACCCACTGTGCTGTGTGCACATCTAGACAGCAGGAACATTTTCACTCAATCAACTCTGTGCCAGGCACGTAGAATGTGCTAGACATTAGTGGGGGAAAGGGCAAAACGAACGTCACTAAGGGTTGATTGGTGTTTAATAGCATCAATACTCACGAAACTCAAAACAGACACATTTCATGTTAACTCTGGAAAAGTATTACTGTGTGGATCACATCAGAAGCATTAGTCCTGTACCGTTATTTTAATCTTGTTTTTAAAAAATCTCATGCCACCTTTTCTTTTGAAAAGGCACTGAGGTGGTGGGTTCTTGCTTGGATTAAGAAGGTGACCAGAAAACAGACTAAGAAGTCACACAAAAGGCCATATGTGATACTTGCGAGATTCAGTCTCTGGAAAGTTATGGGAAATCTATTGGCATCTATTCCCTTATCTTGGGACAGTAAATATGTTTCAGAGTCTCTAAAATACCTCATATTTACCATAGCTTTGTAACTCCCCCCCCCCCAAAAAAAAATGTGGCAAATAATCATAATAAACCTATTCCTCCTGCAGGTTCTAGAACATTCTCAGACTCACATTCCACCTAAACCTGGTTGGGTCAGGCTACACATTTGCTTGCTTCCTTGTTTACATGTGGCTTCTAGTACTGTTAAGACTGTTAACAGTACTACACTGTTACTGTACTAGTACTGTTCTTGAGAGAAGAAAGGAGATTCTAAGGAAGGGTGAGATAATAGTAGAACATGTCCTATGAACATGGAAAGAGGAATTCTGAGGGTGAAAGGGTCAGAGGGAGAGCAAGGATAAGAGCTCAGGAAGAGGAAGCCAAAACAGAGTATGTAGAGAACTGCAATAAGAAACAGGTTGCTTCATATGCTAATTAAAATATAAATGTAGGCGCTCAGTCTCTATGTTGTCCCACCTCCCCAAACAACAACTGGAGCGGAGGCTCTCCCTAAAGCTGTAGCCTGTCTGAGGTATCCACTCCCCAACAGGGCTGCCTTGTCTGGCCTCAGTGGGAGAGGATGCACTTACCCTGGCAGAGACTTGATGTGCCAAGGTAAAGGGATACCAGGGGTGCCCCACCCTCTCAGAGAAAAAGGGGGGACTCTGTGCGGGGGATGGAAAGGGGCAGGCAATGTTTGTTGTAAATAAATAAATTTTTAAAAATTACAAAAAACAAACTATGATCAGCCAAAAATAAAGAAAAAGAAAGAAAGAAAGAAAGAAAAAAAAGGAAAAGAAAAGAAATATAAACGTAATGGCAAAGACCAGTCTTCAATGGTCTGACCATCATTTTATTCCCAGAATTTTCATAGATCGGGTACTTTGGCTACCAAGCACTTAAGTCACTGTAGGTTTTTCCCAGTATGATTCAACATACCACTTTTACTCTCTTGAGTTTATATGTAATTGTTAATAAAGTATTGTTTTAAAAGTACACAGGATATACATCCTCAATACCCAGCATAGCATCTGTGCATTGCACGGACTAACCAAGGCATTTAAAAAGTCTCAAGGGCATCACAGACAGAATTTAATGTCGGCTGTCAGAATGACCACTGTGTCTCAAATACCTATTAATAAAAATGAAGCTAGTGTGCTGCTTCTCACTGTTTCAAGACAAAGTCACTCGCTTTTAACTAGATTCCAAAGTCACTAAGCCTACTGAATAAACAAGGAGCTGACTCCAATCAGTGTTTTCACAACCATTATGAGAGAAACTTTAGAAGGACAGCTGTATCAATATAAGATGTTTGCTAAGTTCCTAAGGGCTGAGAGTTATCACAGCAACGAATACATTAGTGCCTCTGCGCAGTGACTTTTAAAATCAGATCATATAGTGCAGCAAGTTAGTTCACAGAGCCTTCCAAAGAACATAATTGGTGGAGACAATCTACAAAAAAAGAAAAAGACATACATGTTCAAGTAGGTTTGGGAAAGCTATAGTTTCTTGATCATTATTCTTAAATCCAAGAGCACATTCAAAGCTGGTAGTGGAAAGCTCAGCTTAATTACTGAGTCCAGTATGTTGAAATGTGTGTGTGCAATGGATGTGCATTATGTGCATGATGACATGTGTGGGTGTTTGTTGGGAGGTGTATTATAGTATATTGTCATCTTTTGTTGTTGTTGTGTGTGTATATGCATGTTTGTGTGCTTGTGGATACGTCTGTGTGTATGTATGTGTACTGTATGTGTGTAGTATATGACTATGGTTCATGAATGTGACTATCCAGGTGCATAGTTATGCAAAGAACAAAGCAGAATATCTGGTATCTTCCTTTATGCCTCTCAGTACTTTAAGGCCTAAGACAGTGCCTTGTTAAATTGGAAGCTCCCTAGTTTGTCTAGGATGACTACCTGGGAAGCTCTCAGGATCCAACTCCCTCTATCCTCCATTGCTGGGTCTACAAATAGCCATGCTAGCTTTTCACATAAGCGCCAAGGATTCAAACTCAGGTTCTCACGCTTGAACATCAAGCACTGTGTTCCACTGAGCCAACTGCCACCCCAGCTTGCTGAATGTTTACTGGCCACAGAAACCTATTCTTATTTAAGGCTTTCATCATAGGATTGCAGTCTGTGATGCTGGGGTATCTAAAATACACGAAGGCTGCTGCTGCTCTAGCCCATGACATTTCTACATTCTTGATACAACTGCAGAGATGGTGATACCATATGCAGAAGTCTATCCCTACCACCTCGGCACATTTCGCTCCCAGACTTTATGGTTGAACACATAAAAGATGGTTTTCTCTTATAACCTCAAGGTTGTATTGTACGACTATGTAAGTGTGTCGTTCACTTTACAGACTTGAAGGGACAAATGTTTTGATATTCAGTATCACCTTCTCCCATTTGTATCCAAACAAATTTAAATGTTTTAATATGTAAAGTATCTCATCAAAATCTAATAAAAATCATCCTTGTGCACGGTGCAAGGCGTAGACTTCTTTTGGTGATGATAAACGTGTGTGTATGTTCATGTGTGTGTAAAACCAAGCAAGGATACACAAAAGACCAAAGGAATATTTTTAAGTATGATTCACTCTCACAAATTATTACAAAGAAAATAAGCAGTAAAAAAAACTAAACGTCAGGGTCTGCAGAGATGGCTCAGTAATTAAGAGCACGGACTGCTCTTCCAGAGGTCCTGAGTCCAATTCCCAGCAACCACATGGTGGCTCACAACCATCTGTAATGGGATCCAATGACCTCTTCTGGTGTATCTAAAGACAGCTACAGTACTCCTATACATAAAATAAATCAAATTAAATGTTTACGTCCTTAATATTTATTCTATATATTCATGGTGAATGACCAGCCAGTATCTTAGTTTGTTCCATAGAATCTGTCCTAAGAAGAATATATATTTTAGGTTTTCTATCTGGATTCCTGTTGGTGTAGTAAAAAACAGCAACAACAACTTTAAAAAAAAAAAAAAAAAAAACTTCTTTTCAAGTGGGGATGATCTGTTAAACCATGGGAGCTGTGAGTAATTTAATCCTAGGAAGATAGAAAGCTCTTACATAGTCAGTATTCATTGGCAGTACTATAGGTGCAGTGTCATGGTATATCAGGAGGTAAGCTTAACCTATATGAGCCAATACTACAACACGGAGAATAGAAGCCTTATATTAACTCAGTAGGTAAAAGACTTGATGCACAAGAATGAGGGCTTGAGTTCAGATTCTCAGTGCCCACATAAAAGCCAGGCACAGTGCCATGTACTTATAACTCAAGACTAGGGCTACAAAGACAGGAGGAATCCCTGGGCTCACTGGCTGGTCTAGCTGAAACAGCAGCCAACTTCAGCTAAATAAAAGGTCTTGTATTAAAAATAAGCTAGATGTGCCCATTGGGGATGTGTTCTTCATAATCTGTTGATCTTTCTATATGACCAGCTGTGGATTTCTGTAACAGTTTCTATTTGCTGCAAAGATATGTTCTGTCGTAAGAGGTGATATATACACCTACCTTTAAGTACAAGGTTAAGTTTTAGAATGTAGTTAGGATTGGTTATATTAGCAGTACAATCCAAGGATAAGTTAGACATGTAGTTAAGCCGGTTGCCAGGCATGGGTGTTTACATGCCTTGTTCCAGGACAGCCAGGGCTACATAGAGAAACCTTGTCTCAAAAAAACAAAAAAAAAAAAGTGGCAATCATAGATTCTCAGCTAAAATCCACGGTCTCACTAGCTTTGGGTAGTTGGCTAAGTTTGCATACGAGGCATAATGTTCCTCCTATTGAGTGGGCCTTAAGTCCAATCTGAGAGCTGTTGGTTGCTGCCAAACTAGGAGTGTCACTACTGTACCATTAGGGGTGATGGGTCTCTTGCCATACTGGTCACTGTTACAGGTCATAGAAGTCACAGTTGGTTAATGCTATTGATTGTCATCATCCCTTGGCAGCTTCTAAAGTACTTTGTGGTATAAAAGCTGGAGCACAGGAAAAAGGCTTTCATGAATCTTTTGAGCCCTGTGTCAGAAGTGCCCTGTCTTCGTTCAGCAATGTGGAATTTTCCTTCAGCCACTGAGAGGCAACACCAATAGTCTAGATTGTTTAGGGAGTCACTTGAAACTACCCTGGCAAACAACGCAAGCAGAAGTTTCTGATACCTGGTACTGAGATTAACACATCATTTGTATAGTTATGGGTGTATATTTGTATGTATGGGGGGGCACATGTGCACTTGTAAGTATTGGATAAAATTTTACATCAATATACAATACGCTTCCTTGAGGTTTTATCAAACTTCCTTGATGTCATTTGCCCCTCCTCCTTACGTGCTGACCTCCCTCCATTTCTGTATTTATTTCCCTCCTCCCTCCCCAATTAGAGGCCCTTCCTTCCCCCACCCCACCCCCCAACCCTCGTATCCTACTCCTATGGCCCAAGGATCTCTGCAGAAATGGGGGAGAAAGGATTCCAAGAGCCAAAGGACCAGGACGTCGGCTGTGAGATTATTTCTTCTAGAAATGACCTCAACAAAATAGCTGCCTAAACAAGGCCTGGACAGTGACAACATCAATGGACGTATTAATGCAAAATGGGAAGATCTCATGGGGTCCCATCTTAGGCAAAACATTACAAGCAACTAATGAGTGCTGAGAGAGGGGAAATTAGCCTTCCCAAGGATGAGCCCCCTATGTGGTTATCTCATACAAAGTATTCAGCCATGAAATAATACACACTTGAGCCACACTAAACAAACTCAGCAGGGTTTATTTATATATATATATATGCATTTACATTTTTCAGTATCTATATATTATATATACATTATTCATATGTGTGTGTGTGTGTGTGTGTGTGTGTGTGTGTGTATGTGTGTGTATGGCTGTCAATTTAAGATAGAATGATGAGAAGCCACATAGGCTGAGTTAAAGGGAGGTGGCATGGGAGTTTTTGGAATGAAGAAAGAGAATCAGAGGAACTTATATATTTTACTTAAATTTTTAATAAAAATCGATCCTACCCCCTTCCCCCCAATGAGAACAAGAACAACAGAAGGAGATACTAACGCTGACTCTTGTCCCCACACGTACACACACGGGCAAGCAATCAGCCACAAACCACACACACATACGCACTTTAACATTTGTCCAGCCATTCTAGATGTATCTCACCCTTCATTAACGAAGATGCATATCTTCAGTCTGGGGACCACACTGAGAATGCAGTGATGATAAGCAAACACTATGGCCGACACACCAATTGAGCACTGGGAAGCTAGCCAGTTAATTCACCAGCATTATAATGACCTTACATCCTGGGCTTCAAATCTAGGATTTTGTAATAAATTGCTTTGTTCGGGGTCCAGGCAATCCAACTCTGCTTCTCTAATAGCACGACAATTGAAAATAATATAATCTACACTGGCAACGTCCTTTACATCCCACACTGCTATTGGCTCTTCAGGATATTACCACTTCAGACAAAATGAGGGCTGTCTGAGCAGTCAGGAATCTGCAGTCTTTGATGCTCTGCATCAGACAGGAGAAGGATACACACTGTCTCCTCCCCAAACCTCAGGCTGCAGGCCCTGGAACAACGCCAAGGAGACAAGGGCATTAATGAGTTATTTTCTATTGTTTCTCGTTCAATGGCAGTCAATGCCTTATAATTATGCAAACTACCAAAGGGACAATTTAAAATATAATCAGGATTAGGAAAAAACAATCCTCACGTTTTCACATTTTTTTATAACTCACTTTTGTTTTAGAATCTACTTATCTAAGCCTGGGTGGAACAAGTCCCTCCCACCAGAAATCTATTTGAGTCTACTTTGTCTTTCTTGTTTCTTTACAAGATCCAAATAAAGTGAGTTAGGAACTGATCTCCCCTAAAGATTAAGTCTGACCTAATTAGCTCATATTAAATTGATGGGGTGGCTAAATCAATGCTACATTTTAAGGCTGTAGTTTTCCTATGCACTTTTATCATGTTAATGAGTACATGACATTAAATTATGTTGTTAGGAAAATGCTTGTATCTAATGTAGAATACTAGATTCTTCAATATAAGTGTCAGGGAAAAAATCACTTCTAAAAACAAGCTTACACACTGAATCAGATTTGACAGAGAATGAAGGTCTTTGCATGGGTTTGTAGTATTCACCTAGCAAATTCCAAAACAGGAACACTATAAGCTTAGAGACCCATCTTCCAAATTGTACTGAGAAAGAGAGGTCCTTTATTCTTTCTGAGCTCATTTCTGCTTCCAGGTAACTCATTACATAGGCTTTTATACATTTTAACAAGATGAGAAATGTCCTGTTGGGATGTTTGTTCTACTTAATATATGTTAAGACATTTTCCAATAGCTATCATTGTCAGCTTTCATAATTCCTAGATATTTCCTTGTATGAATTGGCCACCATCATTTAATCAAGTCTGCTCCTTGGTGAGATGAGCACCATACTCTTAAGCCCTAGAAATTTAACCCTTGGCTGCTGAGGATACAAATGGCCATCCTGCTAAGCCAAGACTGTCCTAATGTCATCGGAGATGCTTAGGATTCATGCTTTTAACAATAACAGTTTGTGAAGCTGTCATGTCCTCGGACCTCAATCATAAAACATAACTTACCTGTTGGTCCAACTTTTAGCATTTTAAAACACATTGCTTCAGTTACTCCTCTGAAGACGATCCTACAAGCTTGCTGTCATTATTTTAGAAGATAAGGAACAGGTTTAGAAAAGCTGAACTGAGGACAAAGCAAGGTAAAACTTTAGGAACCCCCCCCCCAATTTTTACTGCTCCTAGTATAATAGAACATGTGTCAACACATTGTGGGCTCTTAGCTAAACACATAGAGCACGTGCTGCCAGCCATTTGAGCATGTTCCCCTGTCAAAGTCAAGGAGGACTGACAAATAATCTCAGAATATCTGTTTGGCAGTTATCTAGAATGGCACATCCTATCTTCTTTACTATGAAAGGAAAGGGTCTGAAGAGATGGCTTGGCAGTTAAGAGCATTCATTGCTCTTCAAAAGGACCTGAGTTTTGTTCTTAGCATCTTTGTTAGGAGCTCACAACCATCAGACTCTCGAGTTCCTAAGAATCCGGCCCTGTGTTCTGTTTTCCATGGGCATCTGCATGTAATAAAATCTCTTTTTAATGGTAAGAAGGCAGAAACAGGTACATTAGGAGATAGTAAATGGAAAAGCTCTTATTTTGTCAATGCTTTTTTTTTAAGAAAAAAGTCTAACCACTAGTCTTGGGGAAATAACTTCTGAGCCCTTGTCTTTGGCTCTTCTGCATTTAGAGACCTTAGGCTCCATCCTCTGCAAGCTTAGATGATGAGACTCATGAAAGCAGTCTTGGCTCAGGACCACAGACTTGTTCTGCTGTTTAAGGACAAGGTTTCTGGACATCAGAAATCAACAAGGTAAGCAGGCATCCCTGTAGTGTATGTGTTGAGGTCTAGTTGTGCATCCCCATCCTCCATTTCCTCTCTCTCTCCCAGGATATTCAGACTGTGCTTCATACCAGGCTGGAAGGATGAAATAGAGTCTAGAATGGGTGGTGGGGTCTTTAGGATCCTGGCTGGCTGGGATGCAGTATTGGGGGGGTGAGGGTGGCTTATCCAAGGATCTCAATATCATAGCTCCTTTGGATGAAGGCCTTCTCAGAGAACCTTCAATGAAACAGTTCTCTGAGATCATCTTAGTTTGTGCACATACCTTTATTGGGGTGAACCAAGGTTATATAGGACTCTTGGAGAGTGGGAAGAGTTCTTCTTAAAGTTTTATTGGCTGACGCTTAAGGTATTGGAGATACCTCATTTGCATAGAGAGGCATTCCAGGAAGTAAAACCTGTAATTTTCCAGGGGATTACATGATATCCCCTCAGGTAGACTATGCATTGGGATCCCCAGATCAGGTGGAAAAGAGGAAGCCCCACTAAGATAAGGGAGCTTCCATTTACATTGAAGTCAGGAAAGCTGTCCAGACATCCCCACAGGCTGCATTAATTTATCCAACAAGAGATTAAACAAAATGATATTGGCTTCTTTTGCTTCCTTTCTGCAGGACTCAGTAAGATCATCAGGATGTTTGTATGTCCTGAATCACCAAGACAAAGCAGTTTATGTTTCCCAGGTGTTTTGGGCATAAAAATTCTCTTGTTATTCAACCATGACCACATCTCAGAGAACAGTGTTTTGTGAGATTGACTTAGATATATAGAATCTCTCCTTAGTGATTTGAGGCATCTAACTTTTTCAATCACTTGAGAATCAAATTGATGATTAAGTACTAATTGAAATTAACCTGTCTTACATTCATTACCATGACCCTCAAATAGGTCAGAAAATTGTCATTTGCAAAGAGTTATTTATACCATAATTTCATTTCATACTAACTCTGTTAACAGCAGAATGATTCCTTTGGCATTTAAATATATCACCATGAAATGATTTCAAAACAAATACCATATGATACCAATAATACCATAGTGTCTTAGCACATTACTATTAACAATTTTATTATAAGGCTGATTTGGAGTTAAAGTTAGATATTTGCAGCAGTAAAATCAATCTCTCTCTCTCTCTCTCTCTCTCTCTCTCTCTCTCTCTCTCAAAAGCAATCCTGAAATTAAATATTATGTCCCTACTGAACACAGAGTTGCTAACTGGGCTGAGATCTCTTTTATTCTACAAAATTATTCTTCCACAATTTGTAAGAAAGACATAAGACTTACATATGTTTCAATATATCTGTGTAATTTCTTAAGCAAATCTACCTGCATGTTTGAAGATATTTCAGAACTAAATAGGATGAAGAAAATATGGAGAAATTAACCAGTGAACACAGAACTTCAATTACTGCCTCCAGATAGAAAACCTCAAAGCTAGGCCACTTCTGCAAAATCAACATGTTAAATCAGCATTGAAATTTCTAACTTAATTATATAGTTCAATAAAATTAATAATCTTTTGATTCTCTGTCTGTTCATGAGGAAGTGGTTAATTACTACAAGTTCATTATTATTACAATGTTTACAAAATGTTAATATTTTACTTCATATCATGAGCACCAGGAACTATGCTTAGTGAGCAACCATTTTTTAAACAAATATACAGGTTTCTTATAGATAAAACAACACTGTATTAGGAATTAGCATGGGGTTATGATAGAAACATTAGAAAATATATACAGTCTAAAGACAAGATACAAATACATACTTCCAGAACAGGACCATGATAAGTTAGACATTAAGACCTACAGTTGATAAATGAGACCTCAGTAAAGTAAAAGGCCTCTGTAAATACTATCATCTGAGCAAAGAAGAAACCTACAGGGTGGCGAAAAGCCTTTACTAATTTTGCATCTGATAGCTTAGCATCTAAGATGGAAAAAACTCACATAACTAAGCATCAAGAAAACAATCTGATTAAAAGATGAAACATAAATGACTGAGAAACACTTGAAAATGTTCAGCATTCTTTTGCCATTAGAGAAAAGAAAATTTAAACTACTTTGGAATTTCATGTTATCCACAGTCATCCAAATGCCACAGGTTATTCCCAATGCTATGGGTTGCCCTGCCACAACTTAATAAGTAAGACCCTATTGCTAAAGATGCCATGTATGGATGTTATCAAGCATGAAGAGATCTAGCTGTAACTCAATTAGAAGCTTCCCTTTACTGGATACTGCTCAAGTGCCAGAAGATGCTATACACACAACTGAAATACAAAAGTAATCATCTGTATCACTCAGCTATGATCCTTGTGATCTACAATACAAGCCGCCTGCAAGATATACCTACTAGTACAATAATGGACTAAATCTTTGGTTGGTTACTTTTTGATTGGACTTAAGGTCCACTCCTTCAGAATAAACACTTCATATTAATAATGACGCCAATATGTAAGACAATATAGGCCATGGGCCTAGGGGGAGCCTAGTATTAATATTATTATGCTAAATGAACATAGCAATAAAACAACTCTGTGCATACTGCTGTACCCATCTTACAACGCTCAGCAAACAAGCTTATTCTTGTGGTAGAGAGTAATTAACACAGAGACCCACAAGTAGACCACATGGACATGAAAAACTTTGAAATGTTCAGCCCAGAAAGGGGTATCTATCACAGTTCTCCCCTCAAGCCTAAGGGATCTATGTATAAGAGGGAGCAAAAGGACTGGGAGAGCCAGAGGTGGTGGACAACTTTAAGGAATCAGCACGTCTAGACCCAACAGAGCAGATGTATATATGAACAGAGACTATGACAATAACACAAGACCTGCACAATCTCCGGCCAAACAAAATCCCAGTACAAAGGAGGGGGAAGCAGGCACAAACTCCCAACCTTAACCAATAAGCTTCTGGGAAAAGGAAAATCAGTTTTCTTCAATGGAGTGACACTAGATATATCAACCACACTCCACGCTCAGAAAGGCCATGTTCAAGGCCAGTCTATATTATATACCAAGATCCTGTCTCAAAACAATTATATAAAAGTTTTTTAAGTGTTCCCAAATTATCATTCAGAAAACTAGAACCTCTTTTCTCTTCACCACACAGAACCAGAGAACGATCATCAGAGTTTTAGCTAAAAGTGACTTAAACATTCTCTTCTAATGGCTTTTTACCTCCACATTCACAAATGGTGCCATTAAATAACAATGGGTCTATGAAAGTCTCTCTACTATATGAGGCTTTAAAAATCTAAGCTTTCCTCTAGGAAACCAACCTTATGAAACTACTATAAAACAAAGACTTGTCTTTAAGCACACTGGAGGTACAAAATCTCAGCCCTTAAAACAGGAAATAACTCAGTGTGAAAAACTCAGAAAAGAAAGAATGGGTTCAATTGGCTTTAAATCGGAGGAGTGACTTCTATACCAATGAGAGCATTGATCTTATAACTCATTCATCTCAGGGCCGGGGGGGGAGTAAGGTTCTCTAAAGTGGATGGACCCCACATGAACATATCTGGTGATGTTCTCAGCAATGGTTATAGGATATTCTCGGTAAAATTCTATTAGAAATTACAAAGAGGTACATTGAAAAGCAGTCACAAGATATGTGGACAAGCAACACAGATCCTGGCACAAGAAACATGAAGATCAGCACAAAAACTCTAAGTCAGAGGCTTAAGCCTCAGATGTGGAACCTGTGTGGGACAGCAGAAACGGTGGCTCCTCAGCATGCCACAGACGTCCATCTAACCATGCCTTTCAGTGTATCTATTCCAGACATCCTCCAACAAATTTGCATTGGCTTCTTCTCCACATCCTGTTACTGGCAGGCATCTATGCTCTGATTTATAAGGTCTTTCTAAAACATGCAACTAGGCTACGCTAGTTAGAAATACATCTATTGGCTAATTAGGAAGGGCCCAGGGCAGAATCCAAGAATGTATTGGACTTGGGAACTGAGATTCATTGGGAAGTTTATGGAGTTAACTGTTGGAGCCCAAGCAAAAGGAGGAAATCAGGTAGTGTTCTCCTGGTTTGGTATGAGTTCTAGGCAGAATGATCTTCCCCGTGGGAGCCAGGCCCTCTGCCCATGAGAGATGCATGCACCCGAAGAGCACATGAGAACACTATTCCCCAACACTCAGTCACTATACACTTATTTATTGGAGGATCCTTGTAGGATGACTTCTGCAGGGAAGTGTGTGTGATCCATTTCTATATGGAAGATACTACAGATGAATAAGAAAGTAGAAAGCTTGCGTGCTGTATTCTTTATGCAAAGATCACCACAGGTCCAAAAGCTGAATTTTCATTTACATGATGTAAAAAACATCCACAATGATAGAGTTTTGAGGTACTTCTCAGAGTTTATCCCTGGTTTATTTTATGTTCACTAAATTAGGCTTTTATTAGGGAAAAATTGCATCCCTTCTTTGTCTTGATTATAGCCCTTACCATATGGTTATAATCAGGAGTCACATTGCTAAGGACACTAAAACCAATGAGAATTCTGAACATTAGAAGGTGGGTGCCCTAAGTACTTACACCCACCTTAACTTGAATATTCTAAGTATAAGACAAATGATACTTGCACTCTGGTACTTGCTGTCAGAGCTGCTGTCCTGGAGGGTGGTCTCAACTCTACTGTCCCCTTCTGAGTGTTCCCTCAGCCTCTCACCTGCATCTTACCCCACCAGACTCAGGAAAGAAAACCAGCTGCATTTGTTCCCATCATGAGCTGTTCAGTCTGACCAAACAGAACATCAATTTCATAAATCAAGGCAACTAACTATACAACTTTATGGTATCTTAACAGTTTTCTAAAATGATTTTTAGAGAGATATAACAATATAGGCTGCCTTCTTTAGAGATGGGCATCACAATTTTATCTATGAAATTTTTAGTTTCAATTGGAAATACTGAGTTAAACCAACTTTATGAGAAAAAAGTGTAGGGTTTAGCTCTCTCCCCACCCCACCCCCAAAATTAATAATGTTGACATCCGATTATAAAGTGAACTCAGAGTCTGGGGACTGAGGGGACTTTCAAGGCCATTTTGAAGATGAAGTTTCATACTAGATACATATTTTCCTTTATTTTTTCTGATGATCAATGCAGATTTCAATTTTTTTTCCTAGAACAGCCTTCTTTTGCCTTCTACACAGCCCAGACAAAAGCAACACCTAGGCTAAAAATATCTTCTGTCTCCTCTTCTATGTTATAATATATATGAATTAATTAATAATTAATTAATTCAGGAAGTAAATGCTGAGCACTTCCAAACCAGGCACCAATCTGCAAAGTAGATGGACACAACCAGGCAAGCAATCCCTAAGACATACATGATTTTCATTCTCTGCACTACATATTGACTGACAATTCACAAAGCTTCCGTCTCAAACCGAACACCAAAGATATGCCAAAAACTAAAAACTATAATCCCACCCTCAAAAAAACTATCATTAACATGTTCTTTCCTGCCAACTTTATTGCTGTTTTGACTTTATTCAAAGTGAACTCCAGGAAGTTTCAGACTCTGGTTGGCCTGACCAACAAGGTATCATTACAAAGAGTAATCTTCGTAGTGAGTGTAAAGAACTGCCATTCATTTTTTAAGGTATTTGCACCTTGTAGCTATAAACAAAACTTTCCTGGGAGCTGTGGTAATTTTATGATAAATATGACTCTAGCCAGAACTGGGAAGTTCTGGGGGTTCACCTGAATCATGTCAATGTCTCCTCCTCCATCCCTCACCCCTACATCCCTGTACCTCATACTCTATCTACAGACTGAACCTTTCCTCACAGTTTTGAATTTCCGTTAAATGATACCTTTAAGTTGAACTGCCTTCCCTGCTAAAGCCAAGTATATTTTCTTTGATTCCTATTTAGAAAGCACATTAAAAGATAAGCCTCAATAAGATTACTGATTCAACCTTATTCAAAATAGATTTCATTTCATTAGATTTTTGGACGTTGGGAAAAAAAGCATATTTAACACGGTGTGATGAAAAGGCTCTAGGTGAAGCTGCACATAATAATTTTAGAAAGGCTTTAGCATGTAGATCATAATTAAGTCATCTCTCTGCTTGTACTGTCAATGGAACTTGAACATGGAAGAGGATCATGCACGCAAGCCAAAATGAAGAAAACAAAGATAAAACCAGAATGCATTATACAGTAAAAAGAAATAGTAAGTCGGATTAAAGCACACTGGTATTAATTTATTGTAATTTTAATGTTGATATAAAAACATTTAAATATATATATAAAAAAGTAGACATGATTTCCCAGAAATGCTCACTTCTTGAGTATAAAGTAACACAAAAGTCTGTTACGCTCACAGGAGGCACATGAGACACATTAACAATCCCATATAGTGATATGCTACTTTGTGACTCAGATATCATCACTATATTATAAAAGAAAATTACAAATGTACATATGATATACTCCCATAGCCATAAAAACATATCTTTGTATCATAAAAATGAGAGAATCTGGGTGCTGTGTCTAAATACATGTGTACAGACACATGCACACATACTCACACATGCGTACAAACATATCTGACTACAAATAACTATCCTAGAAGCACAAACAATGTGAAATCACAGCACAAGGATGCTAGCTTGCAGATGTGAACTTGCCTTTTATTAAAGATGTTATCCCTCAAGATGGTGCAACAATACCAATTAGTCTCCATTCCTGATCTCCAAAGTATACAATGAGGGGATCAGGACTTGAAACAGTGCCACAGTTTTTTAAAAAGGAAATGGCAAAGAAGAAATTGGCTTTGGATTAATGAGCTGGCATATACACTACGGCCTTAATGGGTAATGCTGACAGGGTTCAATTATAGCAGAGTGTGCAGCCTCATTACTGCCAGTGGCTGTCACTTAGAGCACTGGTGCAGAGGAGAGTCCAATGTCTTCAGACAAAGGCGAGAGAAACATGAAAACAAAAGACATTTACAGAACATCCTAAGGAGCAAAGACCCTAACACCCCTAAAAAACCACACACACACACACACACACACACACACACACACACATACACAGAGAGAGAGAGAGAGACAGACACACACACACAGACACTCAAAACACTAACATACATACACAAAAATGCATACACACACACAAACATACACACACGTGCAGACACACAGACATACATACACGCTCTTTATATTTACACTGGGTGAAGTCTTTTTGGCTTGGTTTGTTAATTGATTATTACACCTAGGGCTTTTAGTCAGTAATATAATTGAATTAAGGGCCAGTGTCAAGGTAGCATTTTTAAAGGGGACCTTAATTGCTATTCTCCCTAAAAAGTAGATCCCCCATTAACAATGTTCCTCTTTTTTACTGAACACTGACTGTTAATTTAGCCATTTCATTACTCTGCATCATCCTATGAATAATTATCACCCTTTACCACATAATTTTTATTACAGAGTTTTAACAGTTTGACAGGGTTTGAAAAGAAATGTAGTTCCATGAATAGTTATATGTAAATTTCTAGTAAATTATCTTTATGGTCTGAGGTGTAAATGAAATGGAAATTCACCAAGTGGAGATTTAGGAAGGCCTGATGAATAGAAGTTTCAACTTTTATTGAACTCTTGCTACAGAGATCCATCCCCAAAACACCTTCTGTGGATTCACAGATAAAAGACAAAAGTGTCCTCTTTCTCATGAATGGAGTGCCCTGAATTTCTACTTGGGACAAATACATACACAGCAACTGATTCTAAAGGATTGAGTTCATGTGAACAAAAGTAATTAGTTACTAAGATGATACATGCATTTAAACCATTTATCTATGCATTAAACCATTAATCTGTAAATATTTAATGCAACAGAGTAAGCATTATTTGATATGCAGTATCATCTCTCAATGGTTACTTGAACAGCAAATTAGAACGCTGACTTTTTCCCTCCTTGAAAAAAAAAAAAAGTAGGTAATGTTAATAACCCATCTTTAAATAATAATTGGATTACTTTTCAATAATATATGAACAGCAGAAACAAAATCAATCTTACTAGAGATAATTCAGGAAATGCTTTTGTGGTTTTTTTAAAAGAAAGAAACAACAGAAAATTCTGATTACTCAGAAGATAGTTTCCATCTCCCCTTCCTGAAACCAGAATAAGAATGTACAGCTGAGACTGACTTAAGCCAGGAGTTCTGTCCCCAAGGCCTAAGGAGACCGATCCATAACTACACAGTACACAGACTGCTGAGCCAAGTGAAGCTAAAAGAAGAAACATAGAGAAAAGAAATACCTCAAATGAATGGGCATTTTCCACACCAAGCAAACCATAAAAAAGACAACACACATTCACCTTTTTAAAGGGAAATGGTAAAAACAGCCATTTTTGTAGCAGTGATTCAAATGAGAACTTTTCTAATAAAGATAGATGCTGGGAGCTAAGAATAATGGTGGCTCCCTTTTAGAACGCACAATGAAAACAAAGAAATAAACATACCCATTTATATCTATATTTTTAGATATATCCTCATTCTAACACAGGAAGGTGATTCAAATGGGAATAAAATTAACTTATCTCTGCAAAATCTCTTACTACGGACCGTTATACTCTGGTGATTGTTTTCCGTCTTGAAATATCTGCTTAGACCAGTGGTTCTCAACCTTCCTAAGGCTATGATCTCTGAATCTAGCTGTTCCTGTTGTAGTGACTCCAATCATAAAATTATTTTGTTGCTACTTCATGAAAGCAATTTTGTTACTGTCATGAACTGTGATATAAATATCTGGTGTGCGGGATATCTGATATGCGATGCCCAAAGAGGTCACTACCCACAGGTTGAGAACTGCTGACTTAAATGGATGGTGTTCTAGTCATCCGAGCATGCTGCTGGTTCAGGAGCTTTGGGTGCCGTATCCTTGCCACCTTTTACCATCACCAGTTGTGCAATCATAATGTGCCTCGTTACAATAAGTGTTTCAAGGGCAAATGTGCCTCATTACAATAACTGTTTCAAGGGTGAATGTGCCTCCTTACAATAACTGTTTCAAGGACAAACCTTCCAGGTTTGTCTGGGATGTATTAATAATGACTTCCCACTCCCTACATTTACTTTTCAATCCAGATTCATGTTCCCCATGCAATTGAACAGTCTCAATCACTGAGCTGAAGTATCACATTCCACATTGGGAACTCAGAAAAATGCCAATGGATGCGAGAATCCGGTATTAGCCACCAACGTGTTATAAGAGAGATAGCGAGCACAGCATTGCAGTATATTCCAGTTGGCACCCAACTGTCCCATGAACATGAATGAAGACAAGTCACTTAAATCTGAAGCTTTGAGGTGGGGGACTTTAGTGTAATTTTGGTAGGCTAAAAATACACAAATAATCAAGTGTAGATGATGCACTGGAGAAAGGTCGATTCCCCACCCATCACCAGCCTTTACTGTAATGCATGACTTCATTACACCCTAACACCCATGGCACTTTGTGGCTTATGTTCCTTCTCATATTTGCCAAGTTAAGCCACAGAGTGTAGGATGAAGACTGCCGCCACTAAATGCTGTGCAACCACTAAAAATATATTTCACAGATACCTCTGATCTCATAGGCATAATTGGCAGGGACCAAAATACACTGCGACCCAGCTCATCATTTCCAGCCTACCGTGTTAACAAGTTCAAAGAAATATCTTTTTCTTTGGGTCTTTAGTAAAGTCTTAAAAGACCCTATACATTTTTATTAGGTATATTTGTGACTAAAACACGCTCTGTTCTCTTCTGAAGGTATCAAATGACTAATCTTTAATTCTTAAGATCTGGAAAGCTATATAAAAAACCCGTAGTGTGGTTACCAGCTGGAAAGAAAAGATGACAAAACTGGAAAGGAATATGTGCAAAGAGATAGAATCAGCTAAATGCTTCATACCAGAGCATAGACTGACTTATATACTTACTGTACAGCCTTTTGACTTAATACAATAAGGGCATTTCTATTTTTAAGGGAAAGTACCATAAAAATTAAATTAAAATAGTTATTAATAGTAAAACGATTTCATTTTAATCTAAGAATTACTGGTGTTCTTCCAGCAGAATGTGTCCTTAACTGTTTCTCAAGTCTCCTTTCAAGGAGGTTTCCATCTTCATGTCTGAGGGCCGTCCCTGGCCACTTGTTCTGGTGGGATAAAGTGCCCACCCACCTCTCAGCTGACTTGGGAGATGAACACAGGTAAGCTAGATGTATCAAAACCTCCCTAATACATTGCCTTTTCTCTGAAGGCAATTTTTGATTGGTTTTGACCTCCAGCAACAACATTCATCCCCTCCCCCACCTGACCCAGTTCACGTGTTCCACTCATTGAAATCTCAAGCCTATGGGCAATTCCATAATTTAACAGTTGCCAGGGTTTATCACCAGCTAGTATCTGTTCCACCCATAATCATACATAAGGTTATCCATCATCACTCCAACTGCCAAGCCAACAATGGTGGCTCCAACTATGACTAACCATTGAACACAACAGTGATTCTTCCTCTTAGCCAATACATTTCCAACACTTAAACTAAAGCCCATATATCTTCTCTTGATCCTATCTACTCTGATTTAATTGTACTGTCCATGCTCAGAGTTCATCATATTTGATGCCCTAGTTTCTTTCCTTCCATGACCACTCCAGTCTATGTCAGAGACTGGAGATCGGTGATTCTCAAACTTTAATGTGCATATAACAACCTCACATCCTGTTTAAAGTGTAGATGTAGAAACAAGTTCAAGGTAGTGCTTCAGATGCTATACTTCCAAGCAGCTCCCAAGTGGTACCCATTCTGGATCACTTGGCTAATTTGAATACCACATCTCTGTGTCCCTTCTGGTTCCCTATACCTTGCCACCCCCACTTTTTATTCTTCATGTCTAGTATGGACATTTTTATTAGGTCAAGTACCCTAACCTATTCCCACAGGGTTAGTAACAATATCCCACTGCAAACATAAACCTATGATAACAAAACACCTAGACTCTAAGGAAAGTCACTTCAGTTATTTCCAGTCATAGAGCCCATAAAATTATCTTGCCAATCACCATATATAGAAAGATGGGAGGGATGGCGGGAGGGAGGGAGGGAGGGAAGGGAAGGAGAGAAGGGAAGGAGAGAGGGAGGGAGGGAAGGAAGGAGGAAGGGAAGAAGGGAAGAAGGGAGGGAGGTAGAGAAATAAATTGATGACAGATAATTATAGATAGATAAATAATAGATGATGGATAGTAGCTAGATAAATAATAGTTTGCTATTGAATTCCAAACTCATTTAAATTCAAATAACTTACATACACCAACTAAGAGACAGAGTCCATGTCAGTTCATCATACTGTGATTCAATGCATGTCACCCTCAGGTCCCACGCTGACATAACTGATGTCCACAGGCATACCCAAGTTTACTGGAATTTCTAAGCATTTGAAAGCTGCAGAGCACTAGCCTTTACTCCACAGAAACCAGATCTGCGTTACTTACCAATAGCTGCATCCTCTGCCAACAATTTCACGGGTTATATTGTAAAATAACCCACGAACGAACAAACTGCTTTCCTCGTTCACTATTCTCAGAGGACTCTTCTGCATGAATATAAGAAAAAATCAGCTCTTTTCAAAGGGTTGAAGGGAAGGGGTGTCAAGCAATGTTTAACACCACAGTTAGAAACTCAGACTGCTCTGAGCCCTCTAGGCACACATAAATAAAGCTAGATTTCATTATGGGCCTGACAGCATTATATAGCCCTAAATTTTTTATTTTATTTCAGTCCTAGACAAAAGCAGAGAGAAAGAATAGAGATGCTTCAAAGAATGCACTGTAAAATATCATTGTAAGAAACAAAGAGAGAAAAAATGCACTGAATCAAGAAATGCCTTCCATGCATTTCCAAACACTTTCTCAGAAATACAAAAATCCCTCTTGCTTTCTACACTTTAATGTAAGTCCTTAATTTGATCCATATTCTCAGTGATGAAAGTGGAATTATTTTTTGAAAAGTATTTTGTCCAATAATGTCTTTGTGACTTTCTTATGTTATCAGATTTAACTTTATTTTCAAAGTTTCTATGGCTCAGGACACTAGTGCCCCTTTCTAGTTAAAAGCACTGTATGGTACAGTAGTTTGTTGTTTACTAGAATACCTTCACATAGCCAGTAGACACTGCCGTACAGTATTATTCTAAGCAGCATATTCTAAAACAATCAAATCAAGCCAGCAAGATGGCTCAGCAGGTAAAGATCCCTGCTACCATACCTACTGACCTAACGTTCTATCCCAGATTTTAGCTCATATGGTAGAAGGAAAACTATCCCAAAGTTACTCTCTGACATTTGTTTCTGGTAAACGCAATCATAAATGCACAGACACAGATACAGATAAGTAAAAATCATGAGAAATAAGTAAGAATCAAATCTATGAATCTCAGATTTTTTTTTTCCTATGAAACTCTTATACCATAGCTTTTCATAATTAGGAAATATGTGACACACACAGTTAAAGCATGGACATATTGACCACTTCACTGACAAATGAAAAACATTTCTCATTTTACCGAGGCCTCAAAAATCCTGGCAGCACCTGGACACTAACTATGTTTTTGCTGTTTACAGAATTTGTAATCCTTCTGGGACATCGCTTACAAATTTTTTTTTTCATTCTCAACACAAATTCATCCCATAATACATGATACATCCCTTAGTAATTAGAAACATAGGTAGCATTTGATATTTGTCTCTCAACTGTTGCTTGGGAACTTATAGACTCTATTTAAAGTTATTACTTATTCATCTTCATATAAAATGATTTTCAACTCCTGTTAACTTTTGCTCATAGATCACATTTCCCAAAACATTAGTCATGATCCAGATGTTTCCAGTATAGAGTCCTGAAAAAGACTTGCTATTCTGCATTATTGTTTAAACATTCCTATTTCCTTTTTAAGTCTAAAATTATTGTTCTGAAATCAATACAATATCTTCTGATCATGGTTTTCAGAATCTAGTAATGTCTGAAAGGTAAAAATTTTACTGAGGATAATTTTTCTTTAATTATATGAGTGAGGTCAGAAGCAAAACTAAAATTCAACCAGAAGATAAAAGATGTTTTCTCAGAAATGGTATCCATTAGATTGACTCAGATGAAACTATTATTTTTAAGGATTGAAAAGTTTGGGATTCTGAACACAAGTAATGGAAAAAAAAAACCATTATGTACACAGCACTGTGACAGAGGCTGTGCACCAATGATCTAATCTAAGTAGGATTTATGAATTATATAGCTGTGGCTTTTTAAAGGTTGTTTAGCCCAAAAGGAAATTCCCAAATTTCTAATCCAGAATTTTAAACATTTGTAATAACCATTCTGGAAACACTCAAACTTAACGTAAATAGGGTATTTACCACCCTAACTGTAGCACACAGCCTTTTTCTTTCTAAAAAATGGTCACATTTGCCATTGTTTTTTTCTAAAGCAGTGAAGCTGACAAACTTAGTTGAGAAAGAAATAAAAATGAGTCTTGACAATGACCAATTGGGTGGGGCAGTGTTCATAACCCTTCCCTAAGTGTGTTTTTGCTTTATATATCAAAACCAAGGCTATGAGTGCTAGAGGGCAGATTTTACCTGGGGATTGCAAGACACTTCTGGGCATTCCTTAATAATAACACTTCTGCAATCAAAGAAGTTCTGAAATCATAATTCACATCTTTGACAGACCTAAAGATAATGTAAGAGAAAAACTATAGCACTTTCTTTATATTCAAATTGCCTCTTTGATGCTAAAAGAGACATGTGCATTTTCTTTTTCCTTTAAGGAACACAAAATCAAGTACTATGGTTGGTGGCCAATTCAGTCCTACTGTGTCATTTATAGATAATCTTCCTTCTGGACTTTATGTTTTATTCCTGGCTCAATCTTGTATTTTCTCCAGGCAGAGACCATCTCTCATCTTTACTTTCAATTTTATACAGAAATACTATCTACTTTAAGTTACCCACTGTATCTCTGACTTGGGACTGTATCTCTCTTCTCTTGGTTATATTTTACTTACTATTCTGATGAGAATAACAAAGTTGTAACAAATGGCACCTAGGACTCAAGGCCCATGGCTGTTTCAGCATAAGCAGTGATAATATATCAATTTCTCCTCCATGTTAATTCTCTTTACCTACCATGCAGTAGGTAAACTGGGGAATCCACCATGGCTTTTACAGTAGAGAAACTGAGATATTTCAATCTTAAAGGCTCTCCATGAAAAAATCCATTTCACAAGCAACAGAAACAAATTCTAACTTCAAAGCGAATTAGAGAAGCTGCAAAAAAGACATACAACCAACGACACCACTGCTCTGATCCACTTGGAACTTGAACTATTTAACAATTCTTAAATTAGAGACATGCGAACAGAATTTGAGAGAGGAAACCCAAGTATCCAAGGTCACAGGGATGCAAATTAAATCTCATTTCCACATACACATTTTACTACTAGGATGAGGATGGAAGGCTTGGTGTAGAATCCCAACAGAAGCTAAAGTGTTTGGTTGGATCAGGTGCATGTAGAAGACCTGCCATTTAAACAGAAGCTGCACAGACCCACAAATGTCGATGTGATCCTTTATAGAAGATGCAAGGACTAGAATACCTCCAGAGGAATTTTCAAGACTTCTTAAATACATCCTGGAACTAGAGCTAGTCTTCTAAGAAAGCTTAAATAGTGTATGATACTCCAAGAATCTGTTCAGAGGAACAGAAGATGAATTCAGGAGAATTCTGAGATGTTCCTCCAAATGGAAGAATTAAGGAATGGCTTCTTCCAACCATCTATTCACAGTAGCCTCCTCTGCAGCTGACCTCTCTTGGAAATGTGTAAAGAGTGTCCTCACGCGTCATTTGTATTCTAAACCAGTGTGTCTGAAGCATTGTGTGTTGGCTCCATTCTAATCACGCCTTTGCAAACTATAATTTGGAAATGGCTACTGTTATGTTTGTGTGATTGTGTGTTTGCCTTGGGTCTCGTTTTAACAACACAAGCGCAGCACAAAACGCCTTGTGTGCTATGGATACTATCTAAAGCCCTCATCAAAGAATAATTTAAATGTTACATTCTTTGTCTGATTAAAAGCCTTTTTTTTTTTATTGCATCTGCATGGACTCTGTTAATACGTTCCTAAATATTATCCCGTGCAGAATTTGGAAGCATCGAAAGACAAAACTGAGCTCCTAAGACGTAAAGATAAGGCAGCATCGATACTTCGAATATAATACTGGGGGGAAGGGTGACTTCCCTCCCTCGAGCACACAAGAGTGAAAATCATGAGTGGAAAGAAACAGCTACATAGACTATGAGTCACTTTAGACCAGAACTGGGCAGAGTTCTTTCTCTCTCCTCCATGTGCATGTACAGCCTGTGTCCACAGGCTTATGACTTACAACGTTTCAGCTAGATTTAAAAGTGAATTTGTCATTGAAAATATTTTCATATGATTAATTGTAGTTTTTAGACTGAATGGCTTTGGGATGTTATAAAGCAAATATTCTAAGAATGTCTTCTCATAACCGAATATTGAACTTGGAAGGGAGCAAGCAAGGGAAACTCCCATTTGTACATTACAAATTCTCCTTAGATCCAAGGCTGGAAATGTCTTCCTATAGCTTCATAAACCTTTCCCCGAATAATCTTCTTTAAAATGTCCAATTCTTTGACACATATCTTTTTCAACTATTTTATCTTGGACAAAATATTCTACTTTCAGAATAAATTATTTCCCACTACTATAACTACCCACCATGAACTACAAAGTCTCATGTGTAATTTAAATATAATTTCTACACAGGATTTTGAAACTGAGTTTCCATTCCCTATCAGCTTACATCAATGCACTCTCTCTCTCTCTGGTTTTTTTTTTTTTTTTTTTTGACTTCTTTATCTAGTGCTACACTGCTAATATTGGAAAAGAAAACAACATCAACAACTAATAACAAAATTTGTATGACTAGAAGAGATTAGTATATCCAACTGTAGAACTGCACGGCTGGCAGGAACACAGAGAGAACTCTATTTCAAAACTCTTGAAATGTATTTTGCTTGTCACTATATAAAATGGTTGTCTTGGAGACACTACTTAAGATGTGTAAGGAAGACTTGCATCTAAAACCATCTCACCCATCTGCTGAAAAGTCTTCATTTTACCTTAGCACAATTCAAGAAACTTATTCCTTTATCAAAATACAAATTCTAAAATGAAGCTATTAGCCAATCCTATAAAGCATTTCCAGTTTCAAATACATTAAATTGATTGCATGACCCTACTAAGAATTAGCTTCGATGTAACTCATCTGGGACTCCGTTAGAAGTAAGGACCAAAGGGGAAATGTGCTGTTTTATAAAAAATAGAGAAGGAGTGATTTGAAAGCTTTGGAGAGGGAACATTGAAAGACATGAAGAATTAATGAAAAAAGGAGCAATCATAAAGACAAATGTCACTTGCCTCATAATTTTTACAAATCCTACTCTTCCTTCATCATGGTCAAGAAGAGCAAAAGCAAGTCTTTGATTTCCTAATGATTACCATGCTGCTCCCAAGTCACTGAGCACTTCAAAAGTCATTCTGAATCTAAACATTTACACAGGCCTAGGGAAGGTTAGTAAATACTTCAACTTCAGAAGATGGATTTTGTTTTTCAGTACAAGGGGGCAAAAACCTGAGCTGTGAGGATGAATGGCAGCAAGAAAGAATGAAATCAGAAAGTCAATCAACAGTTGAAGGCAGAGAGACAACATAGAAAGCCTTACACCAGTGATTCTCAACTAGGATAATTTTATGTACCACATTTGGCAAACCAGCAGGTATCATTGGTGATCTAGAGTTGGAGGAAAAATACACCTGAAGTCTAGTGAATGGGGCCAGTGATCTTAGTTAGCATTCTACAGTGCCCAGCCTCCTATAATAAAGAAAATCCCAGTGTCAGCAATGTTCAAGCTGAAACTGATCTTTTATCTGAAAGCTGAAGAACACAGAGTGTGGGATTTGTGGATAAGAATTTGAGGTCCTCAAATCCCAAACTTTAAGTCACCAAGAATGAAGGGAACTGAAATATCTCAACGTATTTGCAGGCTGTGGAAGCCATGGGGTGCTGAGACAGCTGCCCCATGTACACAGAACATTCCTGTGTACTGCACAGAGCACAGTGGAGCAGAAAAATCCCTGGATTGGGACACAAAGAACCTGATTTCCAGTTACAGCTTGACACTGAGCAAGTGAATTAACTCTTTCAGAACCTCCATTTCCTCACCTACTAAATGAGGAGACGAGCTTCCTGTGCCTACCTCACAGCACAGCAATAGGTAATACATAAAAAGGATACTATAAATTAAATCATCAGTATTACCCATTGTGCTTTGTACTGATCCAGAGAGGTCAAATATTCAGTAAGAAACACGGCTGGGTGGTAGACAGAGACCACACCATGCCTTCCCATGAGAAAAAGCCATCAAGTGCCATTTGCAGAACCACAGAGTGAAGTACCAAACCCTAAAGGCTATGGTCTCTACAAATAAGGAGCTAAATTTTTCTCTTGATCCATTCCCATATTTACTAATGTCTTCCAAACCCAATAGCTGGTTTGCAGTCAGTCCCCATCACATTTCATAGTTAAGAACACTTCACATAGGACTATTACACACATGCCCCCACTCCCATGCCAGTGTGTATTTGGGAACTTTTTACTTCAGTATAGTTAGGAGTTGTCAATTGCTACTGAAATATTGGAGAAAAATGTTAACCAAATAATGTGAGTGAATTATGTAGCTAACTACAAAGACTTAGCTTTTGGACATCTAAGTTAGAAACTATACAGTATCACTGCCTTCACATCAATCACAGTGTCTAACGCTAACTGTGGTAGTCTGAACAGTAATGGCCCCCATAGACTCATGTGTTTAAATACTTGGTCCATAAGGAGTGGTACTATTACAAGGTGTGGCCTTGTTGGAGTAGGTGTGGCTTTGATGGAGCAAGTGTGTCACCGTGGGGTGGGTTTTGAAATCTCAGAAGCTCAAGCCAGTTCTCTGCCTGCTGCCCGCAGATTCAGATGTAGAACTCTGAGCTCCTTTTCCAGCACCATGTCTGCCTGCACACTGCCATGCTTCCTCACTATGACGATAAAGGACTAAGCATCTGAAACTGTAAGCCAGCCCCAATTAAATGTTTTCATTCACAAGAATTGATGTCATCATGCTGTCTCTCCACAGCAACAAAACACTAAGACACTAACTACCTAAATTATGAATTAATGGCTCCAACTGTAGTCTCTAGATCATGCCACCCATATGAACTTAAAACAAGGTGTTTATGTGACTTCTGGCAAAAGATACTTTTAAAAAATTCTCTATTGCTTTAAAATGAAGACAGTACCATTGCTTAATGGTATACATTGCTTATATACATTGGTTAGTATATAACCATTAGTTACCATATAATATGCATGGTATATTATATAACCATTAGTTAGTATACAGTACCATTACAGTTAGTACAGTACCAATGGTTAGTATATAACCATTGGTTAGTATACAGTACCATTGCTTATATACATTGGTTAGTATATAGAGAGAATAAGATAACTCAACTGTCTAACACTATACCTGACATTATTTATGTGTTTAAGAATCACTAGTTCTGCTTCATTCCGACTGCATAGTCCAATTCTGCTTTATTCACTTAATTTGAATTATGAAGCACACACTGGAAGAGTAAACACTGAAGGATACTCCCAGAAGCATGGGCCTCTTGCATCTAAACAAACCAGCAGCTGCATGTGAAAGGTGAAGTCTGTGAAGAAATCAAGCAGTGTGGTAGCCCCTCAAGGCACGCCCAAGTTTGAGTGGTATTGTGCATGGGGCTGAGTTTTCAGCTGCCTCTAAGTTATTGCAGAGAAGAACACAGAAAGGATGATGGAAAGGCAGAGGCAAAGGGCAAGCTACAGATGACAGAGAGGGCAGCTCTCGGGAGCAACAAAGGTCAGAACAGATGTTATGATCATGCTGAAAATTTCCACTGCAGTGCAAAGGTTCAGAATGCAGATGCTGACAGAGCACCAAGAATGGCCAAATGGACTGGAGAGAGGTTTAAAGAAATCATAATGACCTTTTAAAGTAAAAAAGGATTTTTTTTTAATTCTGGAGAGAAAAAAAAAATAGAATCCTTATCCTGGAGCCTCTCCAACTCCGCTCTTCTACCTTTCCTTTTGACCTTGAAACAGTTCAATATGTTACCAATGCTGTTCTAGCACATGTTTGAAATATTCCCGTGTGACTCTTATGTTAGAAAACAACTTCAGCATTAGCAAAGATCCCACTTGCTTATATGACAATTCATCTTTCAGAAACACCTAGGTGAACAAAGAAAATGTACCCATCAAGACCAAGACACATCAGAGTCTAAAATGTAAAGGCACACTCAATTCAGCATCCACCATAGTTCAGCATTCACCATCCCTGTCTGCCACTGCATTGTGATCTGTATCCAGTGGCAACTGCTGTTACAACCTTCACTCCAATTTAGATCCCCCATCCAAAGTCTTCACAATAATCCCCAAAGTAGAATCTCCCTGAAGCCAAGCTCCTTTTCAGATCTTTTGCAGGCTAATCCTGAATATGCAACATTGTATTGGCACACTACTTAGTCCTCTAACACGCACCTGTGTTGCCATGGTTCTCGTACATCATGGTTGTGTGTTATTGATGTATGATTTTCTCCTGTGCAATTCTGCAACTGTGATCTTTATTATTTTGGGAATGCTGCCAACAAATTGGCTATATCTTGTAATGCTACATGCACACTCCTTTAATTCTTTACTACATTTATTTTTATTAGCATGCAAAGCAATGGGTTCATTGTGACATTTGCATACATACATGCCATTATACTTTGTTTTTGTTCATCTGCCCCTTCCCCTGCCCTCTCAAGTCCTCCTCCCTCCACCATCTAGCTGGTCCCTGCTTCCCGCAGGATAAGGAGACTACTGCTCTCTCCATAGATGTGCAGTATTTGTTTCTCCATCTGGCTTATTTCTCTTAACACAATGACCTAAAACTCTGTCTTCCTGAAGAGGTCATGATTTCATTGTTCTTTAAGCCAAACTTAATTCCACTGTGTTTATGTACCACATTTTCTTTATCCATTAGTTGGTGGGTGGACATCTATATTGATTCCATTTCTTAGATATAAGGAGTAGTGTACAGTAAATGGTGTCGATATCTCTTTGGAATGTTGGCTTAGAGATCTTCTGACATATACTTAGGAAGTGTCATACATGGTAACCTCTTCCTTATTAGGAAGAGTTATGGTCTCCCTGTTAAGCTTATGCCCAGCTACTTCCTCACGTTAAAGCCTACTTTGTCTTATTTCTAGCTTATTCAGAACTTCCCAAGAATCCTCACAGAACCCCCCCCCCCACACACACACAGGACTTTTCCACTGAACTTAGCCCATTGTACAGAAAAAGGTGCCTTATGAGTAAAGCATCTCCACCTCAAAAGCACTGTGCATTTGGGGAAACCCTCAGCATAGCACAGGATAGGTATCTAGTGAGCACTGAGAACAAGAAAAAATCCAATAACCCATTTATAATCTCCCAAGTTAGCAATATGGATGAAAGGAGAAACAGGGGAGAGGGTCAATGGAAACAAACTGTCACAGAGAGCAAGCTGAGCGCATCAAACTACAGGGCCTCGGTGTCCACAGCAAAGAGCATAATTATATCAATATTTAAGAGTAAAGTATCTGAAAATGTATTTTAAGTACTGTATTCCATGTAAGAACAACAAGGCTGCATTATACCTATAAAATAACCTCTTGCCAACATTTTCTGAAGTAATTGCTACTTAGTGTTTCCCCTTGGTAAACATTTTCCTTCTTAAGTTACATTTTCTCTGTCATGGGATGGGTAATGCATGGCTTATTGACATTTGATTTGCTCGTGTCAACCAGAGGCTACTTTCCAAGCATACCTAAGGGGAGACCAAAATAAAAAAGTTCCTTTTAGTTTTGGCAACTTAGATCATGAGTCACAGTGGCATTCAAAGTTTACAGTACATTTAGAAACCACATATATCAAGACACTCAGAAAAAACTCTAAGTGAGAGACCAGAAAGAACTTTCATAGGGTGGCATTCACAGTCAAATGTCACCAGAAGGGGAGGGCGTGGCTTAGTGTCCCAGCCATAGTGAAGCATGGCCAAACATTGGGTTTAACACCAAGCATTAAAAAGAATTCCCATGATGAAAACAGTTGTCTTTATTGATGCTTTTAATGCTTCATACCACATGCAAGGCAATGGTTATCCTTGAGACTCAAACGTACTCACTACTGATCTGTGAACTCAAATAGAAGACCTAATAGAAATTAAATTTAATTTGTCAATTCCTTCTTTTCATGGATAAAACATGAAACAGCGAAAAATACTAAGACAAAAAAATATGGTCAAACTATGATACTAATGAAGGGAGAGCCTCACTTCACAAAGCTAAAGCAAGTGAAGGAATAGAAAGAAAGGTTTTCCTGGTAGGTAACATCAATTAATCAAGACATCCCAAAAAGGAAAGCAACAAGAAAAACCAAGAAGACTCTGCCAAACATTTATTTACTTATAAAACACACCCAGAAGGGCTACCATGGGCAACAGCTAGACCATAAAATAGCCAGTGTAATTTTAATGAACTTATGTGATTATTAACTGTTACAAACAAGTAAAATATTTCAGGATGGAAAACTTGTTTCCTCGGATATGGATTGGAAAAAAAAACATAAATGAGAATTGAACAGAAATTGTTATTAGCCAGGTTTTCTTTGATCTACATATACAGGGGCCCCAGCCAATGACTCCTCAATGGCTCCACAGACCCTCATCTGTGCTTGTCATTCTCTTTGATGCTACAGAATTCTGAGATGGTTTATGTTTTAAAGTACTTTTTAATGCCAGCTTAATATATACTGGGATATGGGGCTTTTACAATAATGAGAAAGAAATACGTACTCAAAAGAAACTACATTCCCCATTTTGAATTTTGACCCTTCATGTGTTAGCAAGAGTCAGCGTGCTGCTCCCATATGATGCTGACATGTGTAGGAAGCTCCCTTCAGCCCAGAGAACATGAGAGAAAATAACTGATCCCTCACAGGCTTGCTCAACCTTTTGACACTGTGGCACAGCACTGTCATCTGTAAGTTCACCCTTGAGAACCATGCAATTGTATTACAAACAAAAATGCAGAAACATGTCCCAGTGCTCTAAATAAGCTCTAGCTCCTTTCTTGGGCCACTGTCATAGCTGTTCCTATGCATGTCTGTCAGGAGGGTACTGTGTCATTATATGTTATTAAGTTATTATAATTCATTCCCTACATATATTATATGCATTTTCATCTCATGCTATTTTTAACTTAAACTGAATGTATCAGCGTATACCCCATAAGTCAAGGGGTAACCATAGCAGTTTGATTCTCAGAGCAAATAATTAATTCTGCCCTATGTTAAAGAAGAAAAAAATGAACCACAAAGAGGTTGAAGAATTCACCCAGATTACATAGAGCCTAGATTGGAATCTAGAAATTCTGGATCTCAAGTCCTCCCCTCCCACTATCCCCAGAAATCAAAAGATTATATTTATCTAATTGTATCCCTCTCCAAAAGTATATTTGAAGAATCTATTTTGCAAGCGATATACACAACCAAGATCCATGTTCACAATGTTAGTCCTATTGGATGAGGACGGTCCAAAAAAGAGTGTGCAGCCAAAATGACATTTGCAGTTAATCAGCAATAATCAAGGGACTGCATCCAAGAGACTCACCCCAATTTGCTCAAGTGCTACAGAGTGCCATTCACCCGCTAGGATAGAACAAACTGTACACAACTCCTAGGACCAGTTCCAAAAGGGGGAAACAGCATGCCCTATCATTTCTGCAGAGAGAACACTTTCCCACCCTTTCAAGAACCGCTGACTAGTCTGCGTAATTTAAGTAAAAACTTGTCAATAGCCAGAGTTAGTTGGACAGCATGCTGCCTCACCTTAACAGCATAATCTTAGTATAGTACTTGTAGCAAATGCTCTTGACAAATACTGATGGCAATTCTAATCATACTGGTCTGACACGGGGGGGGTGGGGGGGAGAGGCTAGGTGCCCAGTATGATGACACTTCTGGAATATGATCCCAAATTTCAAGAAAAGTTATTTGGAGGTTCCAAATACTATAGATGCCATCTCAAAAAATCAGAAAGGATGGTTTTTTTTGGTTTGTTTGTTTGGTTTCGTTTGGTTTCGTTTGGTTTCGTTTGGTTTCGTTTGGTTTGGTTTCGTTTGGTTTGGTTTGATTTGGTTTGGTTTGGTTTGGTTTGGTTTGGACTGGACTGGATTGGATTGGATTGGATTGGATTGGATTGGATTTTCTAACTATGAAGGTATGCAATAGTTAACAACATATTTGGAAACTCAGTACTAAAGCTAAATATCCATATCGGAATGCATAGAAGTGATTTTCACTGCCCCCACATATGTGCCTCGCTATAATTAGCATCTAAAATTCCTATTGCTTCTAAGAAGTCATCTGTGCTAAGCCAGGGTTGCTATATGTGCGCTTGCAATGCCTTCCAGTACATTCTGTCATGAAACATCTCGCCTTACACTGTGAAATCCAGTTCTCTACCCACCAATCACGGGGCTGTTTAAAAGCTTACCCTTAATTTTTTGACTAAATAATAAACAATAAAGTAGCTAGCAGATGTAAAACACAGAGCCACCATTTGGGGGAGAGGGGAAAGTCTAGGTATTGGGCTCAGAATCCTCTGTCTACTTAGTTTGTACCCCTGAGATGTGCTGCCAGTCCACATAGTCACTTAAAGTCCAAAGATAACATGACCTGGATCAGAATCCAATCCTAAGAAATCTATAACATCTAAAATTAATCCCAAATCCCCACAACTCTTTGCAAAAACAAGAGGAAAGAGGGATCTTGGATTGGCACTTCTACAATGATTGTGAAAGTAAGATCAGAAAGGAGGCAACAAATAAAGGCATATTTGACTTAAGCTTTCAGGTCACATGAATGGAAAAGACCCATTTAAAAACCTACAGTGGGATAATAAGTGCTATTTTGCCTTGCTTTATTTTCTGCCTTATCTATGGGTCTGCATTTTATTTCATGGTTTGTTTACCTTAAACTGGATACTTCTTGGAAATCACTAAAGTATGTATTTAACTGAATTTTGATGTAGCATATTTCTCTCCAGTGTATTCAAGAGACAAGAAAAGCATAAGCAACATCTTATAGCTCAACAATTTTATTGCCTCAGGTCCTTTCCAAAACACTCACTCACTCACATATTTTACACTTATCAATCTGTTCTCTTTCTTGAGAGCAAAGCCAAATGATTCTCAGATTTCTCGAGCTAACTAATTGCTATTTCAATTGTACATATTGAAGGTTTCAGTCACAAAATATAGAACTTCAAAAGACAGCAAACAGAAAGAGGAAAGTGGTCTAGGAAAGCAAGGGATGAGACCACACTGGTGGCGCAGAATATTAGCCCACACAAAGTATACAGAGAGCTACATTCAGTCATCCAATTCCAGAGGCAGAGATGTTATATTCGAGCTACCCAAATCTGAATTCATCTGAACTCTGTGGAGGCAAAACAGTTCATGATACAGCTATGCTTAAAAAACCACTCAAGCATCTCTGACCATCATCTCCAGTAACGGATACTAGGCAGAAACACCATTGTACAATCAGGCTATTCCACTAAGGCATGGGAGCATTAGGACTGACCAGAATCAAGGATCCTTCAGAGGTATTCATTCCTTCAACTAACCAAAGCTTCTTGTATCACTAGCATGCTTCAGAAACCATGGTGGGTCTTCGGGATATAAAATAAAATGGTTATCATTTACTTACAGAATTGGTAATCTATAGGAGACAAAAACTCCATAAAAGCAAGTCATCTGAAAGGAGCTGAAACAATGAAGTATTGTGGGGAGTGCACGTGTATAGTAAAGGTGTGATCAGGCTCTGAGCACTCACAGGAGTGATCAGGCTCTGAGCACTCACAGGAAAACTGATACTTTGGAGATCATGAGTGCATGTTTGTAACTTTGTAAGCACTGGGGACTATGTGGTAGGGGAGGATAGGGGAGGAGAAAGAAGGGGTGATACTAGTAAAGAGGTGAACTGAGAAAGTGCATACTAAGCGGTTTGATGTGATTAAACCAGAAATTTGGATGCATAGAGGTGAGAACATCACAGACCGATAAATCTGGTGGTCAAAGGCCTCCATGGCCTATCAAGAAATTTGACTCTCACGGCTGCCCAGAGCTGACAGCTTTTGTTGAAGGAACAGCGTGAGCATAATTGTGCTTGCCAATTGCCTGGTTGATACTGTACATATCATTGCCACCCCAGGTCAACAAGGAACTTCATCCCAGAGAGGTGAGGGGCAGCACAGACTTTATAAGGTACACAAAGACCAAGTTCAGAGTGTGAGTGTTCCACATGGTGCCTAGAATCCTGATTGGGCTCACAAGGTTCCCTGGAGCAGACAGAACTCTGAGTCTGCCAAAGATGTATGGCAGTAATTACCCCTTCTTACCCACTGTGAGTGGCATCGTGTGTTGGTAACTCAACAGTATTACCCAATTTACAGTTATAGAACAGAGCCCTTAAAAACATTCATGCCCTGTGGCATAGTAACTCCTTGTCTATACAAACAGCCCCAAGAATAATCTAAAATTCATGGGCGTGTTTACACCCAAAGAGTTTCATCTCAGTCATTCTAAAGCAGCAATGTTTAAAAGAAGCATCCAACAGTAGGGGAGTAACTGAATAGACAACATGGATTTATCCAATGAACTTCATATGTTCATTATGAAGTCATTAAAAACATGATTCTAATAGCAACAAAACATTCCTTTATAATTAGTAAAAAGGCCAAAAATGTAATTATTTTATGTAGCATGAGAGCACCATAGAATAATGATTTACATATAAAATGAGATAGATATACATAAAATGCTAGCATGAACAGCTGTGGAAATAGGAGGGGGTTTGTCTTATAATTTTGTATTTTCCAAAAGCTCCATATTTTGTTGATGGTAAATAAAATACTCTTTGATTCTGAAAGCATTGCTTTGGGCTCCTGAAATAAAAATGTACAGGACAATTGATGGAATGAGTCCCTTCCTAGATTTCGGCTTTTTTTCATTCTTTCATGTCCCTGCTTCCACCCATTGGTGGGCCCAAGTCCCGGAGGGACATATTGGGTGGAGACAACACAAAATTTGTCTTCTTTCTGACTGAGAGATCTGGAATCTGAACTTAGAGAGAGATTCTTTCCTTTCCCCCCAATCCCTTGTCTTTGCTCTCTCAGACATGCTCAGCGATCACTTTACCTCACAATATTGTGTCACTGCTATAGCTGTGACAGGAGTGCTTAAAATCCAAAGAAAATCGCATCTCTGAATGAATGGAATCAGGAAAATGAACCCAAGAAGGCTGAGGACAGTGAGAGTGGCAGCCTTTCTATCAGGCGTCTCTTCTACCTACGTGACCCAGGAAGAAACCAAGAGCAAGAAGCTGACCTGAATCTCTGCCTTTTTGCCTTGGAGAAGGCAGCCAAGTGGTGCCCTGTAAGTCAGAAAGTACTGGGGGAACACACAGAGAGAACTGGAAAGGAAACCTCCAAAGCTGTGTATGACACTATCTAGGGTCCAGCCTCATCCCTGCCTGAACTTGTATTACAGACACAGAGAAACCCAACAAAGGCTTCCGTCAAAAATGGGGTGTGGGAGAGGGATTACAGGAGGGGGTGTCAGGGGAGGGCAATGATCCTGGGGCAGCTATTGGGATGTAAAGTGAATTTAAAAAAAAAAAGAAAAGAAAAGGAATTGAAAGAAATAATTAAATGAGGCAGAAAAAGTATTTAAGGAAAACACACACACACACACAAAACAAAAACAAAAAATATTACCATCCCAAACTCAAGTAGATCCCAGTGGAGAACAAATTGGACTTGAAATAACAAAGAGTAAAACCAGAACTGACACCAGGCAAATTACCCTGGGAGGTGCCATGAGACTAACTGGTTTGATTACAGGGAGAAAAAAGAAGTGGAGGAGGTGTTTTAAAAAACATCTCAAGGGGAATTTTAACAAGATTCAGAGTCTCAACTAAATATTCAAAAAGTTCAGGATATAATCCAAACTTACTCAACAAATGAAAAAGCAAGAAAATCTTAACAATTCACAAAGAAAGCAACACACAAATGTTAATCCCAAGATGACTTCATTATAACTAGCAAGGGTCTTAAAGCAAAATTACATCAATGGTAATGTATAACTGTGTATATACATATGTAGATTATATATGTGTGTGCATACATACTATACATATATATTCTTGCAATTATATAACATGTATATTATATAAATAATATTAATATAGTATACATATATTAATATAATATAAATATAATATACATGTGTATATTCTTATATTCTTGCAATTTTATATATATATATAATATATACACACATGCATATATTCTTGCAGTTAATTGAAAGGTAAAAGCCTTCAGAGACAAACCATAAGTAAAGCATACCATCTTGTTCTTCCTCTTCCATATCTGTATCTCAATTCAACAGTTAAAACAGTGTCAGAGAAACAACCCAGAAAACCATGACCAATATTGGAAATTTAACACACAGTGAACTTCCTTAGCAGACTGAGATGAAATAGAAAAAAAAAAAACAAAACTGTCAATGAGCTGAAGAAAAAGGAAGAAATTGTAATAATCATCCATTTGAAAACCAGAGAGAATAGCTTTGAAAAGATATGAACAATCACAGAGCCCTGAAGAAAATAAAACATAACAGTGAAGGATTAAGCTTCAGCAGAGATAATGTATTTCAGAAATGAGATAAAATAAAGACATTGTCAGGTAAGCAAAAGTGAAAATGAATTGTCACCAGAATACCTCTGCCACAGATGTGCATGATAGTGCCTTACATAATACCATAATAACTGTAATCCCAAAAATTGAGAGGTTGAGGTTGGAGAATCATAAGTTTGGGACCAGTCTGGGCTCCACAATGAAATCTTGTCTCAAAGCTAAAAACTGATGATGATGATGATGATGATGATGACGACGACGATGACAATGATGACGATGATAGAATATATTATTTTTCTCAAACTTTTAAAAATATACATTCATTTAATTGCAAAGTTTCTAATGCCGTGAGTAGAGAATCCATAAGACTCTAGACTGGATATCATTTTAAAGAAAATCCGAAATCAGAAATACTCTTTAGGAGGTGTTCAACCAATTAAGTCGGTGCAAATTTTCCAAAACCCATAGGCTCCACATTCTAAAACACTTCAGGTCCCAAACATTTTAGACAATGAACATTCAAACTGTATGGAGTTAGAGAGGAGACAAAGTAGGCTGCCAAAGTCAACTGTCAGGGTTGGAAACATTTTATAGTTTGTAAGGTACTTACTCTGCAAGAATGGGGACCTCAGCTTACATAACCAGCACCCACACAAAAAGTGAAGGGTAGATGTGCATGCCTGTAGCCCCAACATCGGTGTGTAGGGGCAGGGGAGACAGGCTGGTCCTGAGAGATCCAGTCAGCCTGACCCAAGGTAGATGTCTGGTTCAGTGAGAAATTGACCAAACACAATAAGGGGGAATGGATAAAGATGATCCACATCCTGCCCTCATCTCCACAGACACTTGGATGGGCACACGTAACTGCATACTTCACTGGCACACCATAGACACATATGATTGCTCTGCCCACAAGCCACACAGCCCACCATCATTACCACCATGCCTACACAGACACACACACACAAAACTAACATCAAGTATATATCCTATAAACTAAAATAGACGAAAGGACTTTACTATATAGAGAGGCAGAGACAAAAAGTTATCAGTAATCTCCAATACTAAATGACTCATATCATACAAAGGAGGTAAGAAGAGGTACTAGAAGAAAAAACCAGAAGGTACAAACATGGGAAACTAGAGCATCTAAATCCACTGTGTTAGTAATTACAATAAATATAAATGGCTTAAATATTAAAAGTGGAATATAGACCTGAATAACAAAAAGTATTTAACTACATTAACTACATACAGTCAGGTATGTTAAATATAATGTGAATGTTCTCACGGAGAAATTGATGCATTATGTAAACTTAGAAAGCTATGCTCATACTAGTTAATACATTTATCTGAAGAAATAAATAAAATTGGAGTCAAAAAGTAACCAATTATGACTATCAAAAAATCAATTCAACAATAAAAAGGAACAAAAATAATTGTATGTACATTTAACCAAAATATATAAATACAAAAATTAGTAAAACAATAGACGTAAATAGATTTGAGCATAATTATACTCAGGGCCATCAACCTTTCTCTCCCTCAAAAACTGAGAGGAAAATAAACAGGTAATCAAGAAAAGACAGAAAATCTAAAACTCCGCAGAGAATGTGTCTTTTCTTAATCCTCTTTTTAACACTGTATCCTGTTGACAGTACCACAATATAGCACATGCTAGACCACAAAACACAAAAATGTCATATAAAATCATAGTCCATAAAGTATATTCCTGACTACAGCAAGATAAAAGTATCTCCAGATATGTAGAAAGCAAACAATACATTGGAAAATAATCCTTTGAGCAAACATGAATTTTCACAGGCAATTTGAATATATTTTGCATTAAATGAAATCAAAATAAAATTATAACACATAAACATGTGTGGGATCTAGCTAAAGACATGCAAAGAGCAAATTAATTATCATAAAACGTACACTTGATGAAAAAGAAGGATAATAAGCCAACAAAGCCAAGTATTCGACCATGTAACTCCAGAACTCATGAATTATACATTTTTCCTTTTAACCTTCTTAGAAAGCAATGGAACAGAATATATATATTTATATGCTAGTATGAAAGGGCTAATGACGACATCACATAAAGCCCTCCTGCAATCCTCGCCTGACTCTGTGAACAGTTAATTCTTGTTTACCCATGAACAAGGAAAGCCAAGTTAATAAAACATTTTCAGTAAAGGAGTGAGTTTCCATCAAACAGAAACAGAAATTCCAAGTCCCTGCCTGCCTTGTTGTTGTTCTGAATTCATTACGGATCATAAAGGGGACGTCAATGCCATCAGAATGCCTACCAAACATGCCTGACTCTAGCAATTCTGCTTCAAGCATTACCTGAGGTAACAAAGCCTGGGGAACTTTATCTGCTTCCCACACACATCCATAAACCTTTGAAAGAAAAAGTATACATGCACATGCCACGGAGAACACAGCCGATCACAGCCAACTGACAGCGTGCGATGACTCTGTTACAAAACAGAGTATGCATTTTTAATTAATTTAATTTGTTCTTTAACTATTTCATACATGCATATGGTGCACCCTGGTTGCTCTCGCTCTGATCCTCTCATGACTCCCCTGCCTCCCATTCCTGTTTATTCCTCTACCCTTCCCTAGGGATCCCTTACTTACATTCCTACATGATATGTTTTATGAGCCACTGGGTTTAACCTGGGTACCTGGAAATCTTTGGACTTTTCCAAACTTGGGGGGGGGGTCATCCAATGGAACCTGGTAGGCTCGGCAGTGGGTACTCACCTGAAGAAAATGACCGACCATCCCCTCTTCCAAAATCTCTCATTCGCCAATTAAAATATTAAGCATGTATCCATGCAATAATGATTAGTGGAAAAGGGAGGCCATGAATTTGAAAATGTGGGGAGAATTTGAGAGGAAGGAAGAAATGCTGTCATTGAATTATAATCTCAGAATATGTTTTTAATCTAAACCTGTATTATAATGAAAAGTTCCCACAGTCAATCAAATACATTCATTTCACAGCCACGTTAAGCTTGTGATAACAACATGAAGTCGTAACTGAGACACTTGAGTACCTCTTCCCTTTCTATTTCAGGGAATAGCTATTCCTTTATTTATGCTTTACTTGGTGGGCTCTCTGGGTCGAGGACAGAGAGCACAGGATCAAAAGCCTGGCCGTTCAAAGGCCAAAATAAAGAATGTAGAGAAATACAGCAATGGTCCAACCTTGGGTAACAATGTCTACAAGATGCTGCCATGGAAGGTGAAATACAGAACCCCTGGGGTGTCTCTGAGGTGACAAAGCCAAATCCAGGCAAGCCCACAGATTCAGGTAGGCAGGGGTTCCCCAGTTTCTGCAGAATAGTCAGAGCTCGAATACTGCATCTGCTTTCCTGGTTCATCAATAGGTTTCTCAGTGCATAGATTCCAGAGCTGAGAATAAAACTCTCAACTCAAGGCTTGATTCAGGCTTTAGGAGGGTACCTTTCATTTGCTCTTCTGTGTTTGTCTTCCCTGGTCAGGATAATGCTTAGTTCCAAATGTCCAATGAAAATGTAATCTCTGCTAAGAAAGATAAACTAAATGTAATACCATTAGTATGGACACCACATATACATTGAATAGAATCATGTAATGGTGTTGCATGACTGTGACTTAATTATTTTCTAACTCAAATTCTTGCCAAGAGAATCTGGAGAGGAGCAGTAGCCATTCCACACCAGGTCCTTTCCATCCACTGTGTAGCCTCACAAGGACAGGCCGATACAGGGGCTGAAAGGCCATTTGAGCAAAACTAAAGAGTTATTATTACAAGATGGGGTCTGAAATCACCTTCTAAAAGGTGTTCACTCGGTCTTCCTTTAGCAGTCAGGATTCTTACACAGAGTAATACAAAACTAAATTCCAAAGAGAGTTTGGATAGAGTTTTCTAATATCAGATAGAGCACTTCACACACAACATAGAAGAAGTGTTTACTAAACAGAATGCCTTCCTCGGAAATAGCAAATTATGAAGTAAGAAAACAAACAAACAAACAAAAAACCATACACACCACACACCAATGAGTCAGGCCTCTGTACATTTGCATGCATATATGAGAAAAATGTAGAGATCATAGACACCGGCGTGAAATGTCACTTAGTACAAAACCCAGATCAACTACCTTCGGAGGGTCTTTGTCTTTCCTGGGCCCAGCCTCATTGCCAATACAAGAAAAATTTAACTATTCTGCTGATCACTCTCAGGATTATTGTAAGAATCAATACGAATACCTACCAGAGTACGTAGGGCATAGCAAATGAGCCAGATGTATTAGTCCCCTCCTGTACAGTATACGGCAGAATTTCATCACATGCAAATGCTAGATCAAATGCCTTTGAGAAGAATCTAATGGAACAGGGATAATGGCAACTGAAGTGACATGTAACTGTACTTTCATAAACAGCTGCTTAGATGGAGCCTCAGAAGAGAGCCGACTGTCCTGTCTGTCCCCTCCAGCCAGCTGCTTTATTCCAGCCCATACAGAATTCCAAGCAGAGCCTTATCTGACATCTGCTCAGCATCCTGCAGGAAACAGGTCTAGTCCACATTCCACAGTGCAGCCCTTGGCTGACAGTCCCCACCTTGCAGCAGCGGGACCCTGCTGTAGCCTGTCACTCAAGTGGGAGGGCGGGCTCTTTGTTCTTAAGCCTGCTAAGTATGCATACAGCATGCCTATAGCCTACAGGTAGCTGAATGTGCTGAATGAAAGCAGCAGCAATATGCATGAAGATGTCCAGAGCTCCCCTATTCTCCTCCATCCTGCATTCCTTCCTGCCTCCCGATGTTCTCAGCATGGCTGCGAAGCCTTGACAATGGACTGCTCCTATCAATACTCAGATACAATGATTTAAAAGGATGTAATGATGGAAACATGTGCTGCTGGACGTAATGCTGGACCATTCTTACCAAAGGAAGGGAGGGCGGAAATGAAGTCTCCTTTATGACCTTAATGATTTCTTACCTCCCTTACCATATGGATTACCATAGTTACTGCCATTACCCTTTAGCAATGGCCTTCTGGGTAGCTGGAGGAAAGATGTTAAACTTGAGTAGTGATCATGAAAAGACTAACAGATCTGTTATATTAATGCATGTGGAGGTTCCTCCATGCTAATTAGTTCTAAATAACACACTAAGCAGTTGTGCTTAAGGAGTTCCCTTCTACCATGAGCATGTGTAGTTGAAACTCTTCATTATATAAAAGACATTGTGGAACATGAACATCACCCTCAAATAATAAAAGCTTTTACTGACCTATGGTCATGATTACAATTCTGAGGATGCACAAGTCACTCTTAGAGAAAAAAAGAAAAAAAAAAAAAGATTGTTTTTAAAAGTCCTGACTTTAGAGTCTAATGGCTTTACAACAAATTCACTGACAGTTTTTCCAAGATAATCCCTAAATGTCTAAATTTATTTGTCACGTGGAACTGTCTCAGAACACTTCTGTTATATGCACATATTTAAAATAAAGTATCAGAAAACATTATCCTAAGGGTCTTTTTTATTTCTGGAAATTTTGTATATATACATTGCATCAAGTAGAACTGTTACATGTAAAATGTTAAAATAGTCTAAATATGGCATGGCTTTATCAGTGTGGGGGTTAATTACATATGTCGGTATGCAACTCAGCAGGAGATGTCTCACTGCACAATCTTCTAACACTAGCATTGGCTTTTAAAAGGCAAAGCTACATGATATTGTATTGGGCTGGTTGACAGTGACAACCTCAAGTCAACCATTACAAAATATTTCTTTAAATGCAATACTGCTTCCACCAAAACTTCAGTCTAATAAAGGTCCCTTTCAATTCACAAAGACGATCACACCACCGTGTCAAATCTATAATGTCAACAGGTTTACGATCACACACACTTGATGAGCTGAACATTGTAACCTACCCTTCAATAATGCCTGTGGTGTGACAGGGTCTGCTGGTTACCATAGTGATCGTGTGGCAGTTTCTGATTTATTACCCTGTTCCCTGGGACCATGATGGTCTCCCAGCTATACCTTCGGCAGCTATTTGAAATTTGAGAGCTACACTGTGATAAATGTCCACTATCTCAAAGATATACTCAGCAAGATGTAACCTTGGGAAGCAGAGCTTCACATGCAAATTGCTAGTTTTGCCTTCCTTCTTAGACTAGAAAAACATGATTCCAAAGTCATGAAGAAGGGGGACCTCTGCCCTCTGACACAGGGATTGTTCTCCTTGGGGACTGTCATTTTCAGAGACGCTACCTGCTGAATATTTAAGCAGTCTGAAATAGAATACAGGGCAATGAATTCTACCAAGGCTAGCCCAAGCAGCACATTGATTGCAAAAGCAAGCATGCATCAAGGCAATTAGTAAGACTTTCAGCTATGCGGCGCCAAATCCTCAGCCTAGTCAGAAAGTTATCACCATCAATCAATAAATTATGCCATTCATTCTCAACTAATTGACACAGTGGATGCCTCCACACAGGAACCCAAAAAAGAGCATTTGAGAGAATAAATCTCACAGCTGGGTGTCCGTTTGCCAAGCTTCGGAATAAAATGCCAAAGGAAGATGAGTATGTGTTTTAAAAGGATAAAAAATAATAATATAATACCTAGCTAGTTTTATCTGATATTTGCTTCAGGGAAACATACCATGCAGAACACTGAGGATTTGTAATAGAAATCTGTCAAACAACTAGCTGGCACAAAGATGTCAGCTGCCTCCACTGTGTGTGCACTATGGTCCTAGAAGACGATGACTGTATCATTTCAGTCTGTTACATTTTTTCCAATTGTTCTTTCATTCGACTGATAAATGCCATGAGAACATGGCCTTCCAAGCTCATCAAGCCCATAAGCACCACATACTAATTTGTGTATTAGCAAGTCCCACATGGCTTCCAGGTTATTGATTCTGCCATCTAATTCCCTAGCTTTGACAGGAGGGATATTGCTTTTAGGATAAATAAAACTATCTCCACAATCATTTACACACAGCCCTTGGAAATGCTTTTGCAGAAACCTTTTTAAAAGATGAAATGCAACATAATATTTTTACCACATAACAGGTCAGCTCAAATGAAGACCCGTTTTCTCTGTTTTGTAGGTCCAGTGTTAAAGCATAACCACTAGGAAGGGAGAAATGCAGTTTCTGATTTGTGGATTCATCAAATCTGTACACATCCTATGTATATAATGCATTAATGTGCTGTCCATAAATCATTGCATACTTAACCAAAAATGAACATAATACCAAGTGTTATTGGGTTTTACTGGCAGAAGGGCCACAGGGGAAGATCAAATATGAGATCAAAGATCTCTCATTATTTAACAACTGGAATACAGATACACATGTACATAGTTTCAGGGAGTTCCTTCAAAAAGCATATATATCAGCCAAATATTTGAGGGGTGAAGAGAGCAGGAAAACAGGGCAGAAATAGATTGCTTTGAATTAGCTATTTGATTCTGTACTGGGGGAAAATATTTAATACAATACAATCAACTCTCTCCACCACTATATACACAATATGCCCCATAGGTCTTTATAACACATGGTTACATGCAGCAATCACTTCAATTGATTTAATAGAATCTGATCTGTATAGTCCAGCAGTTTAGAATGCACAAGCACCTCACAAAAAAATCAATTGGGGATTAATACATTTTTATTTTAATCAATATACAAGAAGGAATTTACGTCATTGGATTAGATATTAAGTCATAAGTTATCAGCATCTAGAATGGAATTTTTATTTTGAAAAAAACGTATCGTGTGTCTAGGATTAGGAAATTGTGAAGTTGCAAATGAATTTGTGTAAGTTTCACAGCAGTCCTCATCTGTGCAAACACAAATTAAGCAAACACATGATGTAAAGAGCAGGCTGAGCTTTAAATGGACAAATAATTGGTACGTATTCTCACACAGGCTCATAGTCACTACAACCTTCCATGCTATAGCATCAGCTCCAACCTTCTTAGCCTCTGGTCTTCTGAGTCAACTTTACATGACTCCATCCTATCACTGACTTGACCCAATCAACATCAGACTCAGACAGAAATTTTTCTCTAAGGATAGAATGAGGAAAAGAGGAGTCCAATAGCACTTTTATCCTGTTTCTTCCTTCACTCCACCAAGCCAAAAACTCAGTGAAGCAAGGGATCAAACCTAAAATAGAAAAGGTCCCAAACGTGCTGGAGACATAGCTCCATGAAAAGATGCTACTCCAGTATACGCAGACCACAGGTTCGATCCACAGAACTACCAAAACCAAGTCGAATAGACAATGTCATATTAAAGAAGGGAGTCTGACACAAACAAATCAAAGCATACTACATTTGCACATAATGGTATATGCCTAAAATCCTAGGGTCTAAGCAAAGATGACAGATGACTCGACACTAACCTGGACCTCATAATGAGACCCTGTCTCAAAAATGGGGGGGGGGGGGGAGGAATGATACACAACAGCAAAGCTAGAGATACCAGCAGAGTGTGGTGCTGGTAAACTAACAGAATAAACCACTGGAACAAGAGAGAGAAACAGACCAACATAGAAACAGTACAGTGATGCGTGAGACAAGCCCAGGTGCAACATAACAAAGCACTCTCTCCAACAAATAGTTAAAAATAACTGGACAGCTATATGTTTTAAAAACCTTCATAAAAGACCTCAGAGTGGGGGGCTAGAGAGATGGCTCGGTGGTTAAGGGCACCGACTGCTTTTCCAGAGGTCCTGAGTTCAATTCCCAGCAACCACATGGTAGCTCACAACCATCTGTAATGGGATTAGATGCCCTCTTCTGGTGTGTCTGAAGAGAGCAATGGTGTACTCATATACATAAAAGAAATAAACAAATCTTTAAAAAAATAAGTAAATAAAAGACCTCAGAGTGTTTAGAAATTACACAAACTGAGTCAGAAGCCACAGTGTACAGAACAGAGCTGTAAGAAAGCCAGAGGTAAGAGTAAAGTAGTAGAAGCCCTGGAGTTTGACAATGACTTTCCATACATCTCTAAAAGCACGATGTAAGTAAAGATGAAAGAACTGAGGAGCAGCTGGACTTCAATTCTTAAATCTCTGCCTCATGAAAAGATACTACACTGAAAGTTCAGGCATGGAGAACAGTCTTCCAAAGCATCATCCAAGATGTAAAACGAATTCTTTGAAAGTCCAGAATAACAGTGAAGAAATAGACTAAAGACCTTAATAGAAACCTCAAAATGTTCAGACTATAAATAAGCATATGAAATAGGCATGTTTCAACAAGGGAACACAAGATAAAACATCAACTAGATGCCACTGCACACCTGACGGCATGAGCAAAACCCGTTCTACTGACAGGGAGCAACAGAACTTCTACCTTATCACTGGTGGGATACAGAATAACGTAGCCATTTTGGAAGGTGGTTTGGAAGTTTTCTATAAAAATAAATACAGTCTTATCATATGATTGAGAAACTATACTTTGTTATCGACAAAAACTGAAAACTCCTATCTGGTTTTTTTTTTTAAAGCATGTGGACATTTACAGCTATCAAAACATTGGAGTAATTAAAACTTCTTTCAGTAGGTTTATAAGTAAACTATGACACACCCAAACAGTGGGCTACTATTTAGTCCTGTGAATAAATGAGCTAAAATACCATGTGAAAATTGAAATTCATATTTTCCCCCAATCCCAACAGGTTTCCAGTTATATGACATTTATATGGGGAGGGAGGGAGGGAGGGAAGGGAAGGGAAGGGAAGGGAAGGGAAGGGAAGGGAAGGGAAGGGAAGGGAAGGGAAGGGAAGAGATACCATTGGTTACCAAGAAGTGGGCAAGAAAGAAAGACAACTAATACCAGTAGAGGAATTTGAAAGCAGTGAAATTATTCTCTATTATGCTGCTATCATGGATACAACCTATATATATTCAAACTCATTGAATGTATACTTCACTATATCACATTAATGGGGACCATTGATAATGGAGGGGGGACTAAGCTTGTGTGCAGGCAGAGGGTACATTAGAAATCTCTGCACCTTGCATTCCATCCATTAACTTCAAATTACTAAATTTTAAAAAACCCTACTTACAAAGGCAAAGCAGAATATAAACCTGCCAACCTTTTCCTGACCTCTAATTCTGAATCAGTTGAATTTCTCCCTGACTGAGTCCCAGAGATCCAGTTGGGAAAAGAGAAGAGTGTTGACAGAGAAGTCCCTGGCCTTCAACACCTTCCATTCAGTTGCTCCTGTGAATTCTCTCCCTTCACTTTTCTTACCTACGCAGCCTACCACGAGTTAACAACTGTCAGGCAGGCAAGAGGCACTGTGGCCCAAAGGTCAGCAATCTTATTAAATCCCTATGCCGCCAGTGGGACTAAGTAATGCCCATATAGCTCAGTGCAAGGCAGGGAGAAAATGATTGAAGAGAAGGAGTTAGAAAAGCCAGAGGGGAAATCAGAAAGAATAGGAGCTGACTGAGAGCAAGTCGTAGGGAGAAAACCACACAGTTCCATTTCTCTTCTAAGAATATGCCAGTCGAGAAACCATTTTCCATAATTGAATTATCATTGCAACTGGGAAATTCCCCTAAGACGGAGCACGATCTTGCACTTTGGTAATATATGCCATTTTTCTGTGAATACACTGCCCACACCCAGAAGTACCAGAGTAGTCATCCTTTGGCATTTTGTAGACAAGTGCTAAAACTCTGCAAGTATGAAACATATTGACTTTTATTTTTGCAATGGCAATGTTCCAAGAGACAATGCACTCTGTCATTTTAATGAACGTGAATCGGGCTGGAACAAATACACATGATGCAATTCCTCATTTTTAATCTCATTTAGATATGCTAAATAGACAAGGAGACAAACTTTCCAGCATTAAATCTCAACTGTGCTATTGGAAAGTTATGTCAATACTGTTTGTCACTGTCTAACTTCCGACCATTTTCAAACACTATACGTTGAAGAATTCGCACAACATTATTTACATTGAGAAGAGGCATCTATGATGATAGACATGTATGTTCAAGTTCTTGGTTCATGTTATCAAGAGTTTTAAAATTGTTTGTGACAAAAGAAATTATCATTCTAAAGAAAGCAGGGAGGTAAGATCATAGCCTGTGAAAAGTAGGTAAGGCCTATGGTCATCAAACCTAAGGCAATCAACTCAATTAAAACACGTGCGCGCGCGCACACACACACACACACACACACACACATATCCTTTCTATATATGATATAAATACATATATACATACTCTTGAAATATGATAAATGTATATATGTGTGTATATATCTATATGTATATATGTACATGGCAATAAGTAAAATATTTGGTTTAGAAGTTGTCACAGGAAGTATATGATAGTAACATCAGTGAGTAAGATGTAATCCATAAGTACTTCCCCCTTAGCCTGTTGCTTAGGCTTCTGTTTGCAATGGAGCTGTAGACAATTATATTAATATGTGATGTTCACTGAGGGAGTATACGTGTGTGTGTGTGTGTATGTGTGTGTGTGTGTATTCACACATATATACAACCTAATGGCAGCAATATTTAATTAGGCATTCTCTATGATTAATTAGCAACCCAGTTGCTTGCTGCAATACCAACGCATCTACAACAAAACTTAAGTAACTAGCATTTATATCCTTCTTTCCAAAAATATGGGTTTCATCAAACAGAGCTCAGTAAATAAACCAAGAAAATACTCTGAACCTTCAATATGGCACCAAATGCAGTTTAAATACTTCATTTCCCTTTTCTTCTCCTAATCTCAAGGCCATTTTCCCCTGGCAGACAAGATGAAACAGAAACAGACTGGGCAAATACAACAGAAGAATTGGTTCTGATCTCTCAGATCAACAAGCCACTTTGGTGCTCCCTCAGTGATCATCACAGATCACTCTAAGATAATTGTCTATAGCTCCTTTGTAAGCAGAGGCCTAAGCAACAGCCTAAGGGGGAAGCACTTATGGATTACATCTTTCTCACTGACGTTACCATCATGCACTTCCCGTGACAACCTCTAACCCAAATATTTTACTGATTACCATGTGCATGATACTTACAGCTGCTCTAGGTAGAGAAGCTGAACTAGATCATTTCCAATTCCCTTCAAAACCTCTAACCTCAAGCTACTTGGAGATTAGAGTGCAAGGTGCAAGCAGCATGCCAAGTCAGAAGATTTTTAAAAACTGATACTTTTAATCTCTCCTGGAAGGTTAAATGTATTCAAATTAATTTATTCAGAATTTAGTGAAGACCTATTATGTGAACGTTATTTTTCTATATTGTAGGCCTATATCAATAAACTGCCCAAAGCTAGTATTCTCGTGAGCAAATACTGCAATGTTACATTAAACCCACTCTAAAACACTTCAACTATTAAGAAAAACTGAAACCATTCAAAATATTCATCTGGGGCTAGAGAGATGGCTCATGGTTTAATTGATCACTATATAAGCAAGAGTAATGAAGTTCAAATCCCCTGACCCCACATAAATGTGGGTTAAGGATTGAGGCCAGCCTATAATGTGCAGTGACTTCTTCAGTCACATTCTACCATGTTTTTTTGAGACAGGATGTCTCACTTGAACCATAACTTGTTGATTCATCTGCTCTATCCAGCCAGCTTATTGTGGGGATCCCTTGGGTATGCATCCTCAGCACTGGAATTACAGGTAGACATTCACATGAGTGCTAAGGATCCAGACTCTGATGCTCTACCCACACAGAAAGCTCTGAGCCATCTCTCTAGTACCAGAGTCCAATTCTGTGAGTGCTTCTCAGGTTATTCTGAGCCATGCATCATTCTGGAGGCCCCAAACACCTCATAGGCACTGACTGTATCATTCCCTTTATTTGTCCTCCATGTGTGCCAGTTATGATGGGGGGGATGGAGATTAAGTTCATGGATCTAATATGTATTAGAGAATACACAAGTACAGAAATCCGAATAGAATTTTTAAATTATGGTAAGACAAATTTCCAGTGTCGTGAATTTTACTATACCTCATTGAATATTCAATGCTTAGTTGTAAATAAGTTATTACATAAGAAAGTGAAAAACAACAAGTGTTAAGTAAACGCAAAGGATTGGTGTAATATAACAGGGGAGAGGAGAAAAAAGAAATGTCAAATAACCAAAAGGCATCACAGATTACAAAATATATCATGGAGGTTAAGGGGTGGAGTCAAGAATGAATAAGATTCAAATACTCTGTATGCATGTATGAAATTCTTAAAAAATGAAAAAAATACTTTCTTTAAAATCTTAAACACAACCTGCTGGGTGGTGGTGGTACATCTCTTTAATCCCAGCCCTCAGGAGGCAGAGGCAGAGGCAGGCAGATCTCTGAATTTAAGGCCAGCCTCATCTACTATACAGAGTGAGTTCCAGGACAGCCAGGGCTATGCAGACAACCCCTGTCTCAAAACGTAAACACATCCTGATTACAGAGATTTTTAAAGTATGGGAAAATGTATTTATTGAGTTCAAAGAAAAAAATGATACTTAAAAGCAGTTCAATTAATATCTTTATATAAATCCAAGTCCAAACATGAAGATAAATTAATCATGCCTCCAGCGGAAATTAACTCAGCCATAGGCTAGAGATACCTCATGATGCTGATGCACATACGGTACCACTGACCTTGGAAAGGCCCTTGCAGAGCATCCTTCTTACCAGAGGTTCATTTTCTATCATCTTTAACTTTACTGTCCCCTAAGAGACAACCACTCACACAGAAAATCTGCACATGTGTGCTTTTCTGACTTCAGAATCCGTAGTTGTGCTCTATGAGCTTTTAAAGCCACAAACTTGCTCTTGGGGTTGGGGCTGACCTCTTAGGCCTGAAAAGCCTATCAGAGAACTTGTTAGAGGAGAAGAACGACATCTCCCTCTCTCAGCAGCTGAATCCTAGGCCAATGCTTGTTTGATTAATCTCTTAGTGAATGGCTCTTCAGCATTTCTGGAACAAAACTAGCTCAGGACAACCACTGAGTTTGGATTGTGGTGTGGAAAGAAATAGCATAAAAGCACAAATGTGTATAGAGTTTTCAACCCATTCCATACTAAATATATCCTATCAATAACAGTGTGCTGATGCAGCTAACGAGAAATCAGAAAGGCATCATTACCGGATATTATAGATTGTAAAGTAGCAATAGTATCTGAAACAGAGGTTAAAAACTTAGCTCCAATGGTACATAGAAGAAGGAAACTCTCACTTTAAAAATATCCTAGACAAATAATCAAATGTGAACTAGCAGTTGGGACTTTTTCCATTTAATGTTGTCATTAAAATGGACAGATTTGAGTGACATCGGAGTTTACTTTAAACTTATACTAGATCAAGTCACTAGGTGAGGGTGGGTAAAAGTTAAGGTACTCTAACCAGAAAGATTTCAATATTACTGCCACATTATCATGCAGAAAAGGTGGCCACTATGGTCCTAACAAGTAAACATCTAGGTATACAAAAATATCATGACTTATGTACTCAGAAATGGGCCATTGTAGAGATGAAGTCTACTCTCCCAAGTGGCAACCCTTTTCTAATGCATGTTCCACAAGGCTAAAGTCTCAGTCCTTGTACAGCAGAAAACTTTTACTTTCTCTCTAGTGATATAGCTCCTAAAATTCTGAGCAGAGTACACAGCCATAAGATGATGGGCCCCTGTCTGTTCTTCCCCATTGAACGGTTTAACAGTAGTTCCATCTAGCCACATGCTCTATGTCTGTCGTAGATCCTTCCAGCATATTTTAGCAACCTGCGTAGGCCAAGCTGCTTCATTTCTTCATGTCCCATGTGAACTCAGAATATGATCTTTACATACCTTAAAGTCTCCCCATGACACAGAGTTCACCAGGCAAGAGAAGCTAAGATGTATTACTAACCAAAGATCAGGTGAGACCAACAAAACTACCTCAGTCCAGTGCCAGACAGAATAACGAAAAAGCTCGTGCAATGACATTGGCAAACCATCTCTCCCCGCCTTTATTATGACTGACTCTCATTAGGCTCTGATCTGGTTTGTGCCCACAGCATGTCTTATTTTTATAGCTTTACCAGAGCAACCTAGATGATTCTTTTGTCTGCCCAGCCTTGGGTGGTAATTTTCTAAAAGGCAAATTGTATATTTCTTTCCCTTTCTTATTTTAATGATCACAAACACTTATTTTTTACCACATCATGCAGGGAATACTTAACAGCACTAATGGCACCTACAAGAAAAAATGTGCAACTCTTAAAATTTCTGAAGCAAAGAAGGACTTTTAAGAAGGCCTTTAGGTGATTTCCCTCCTAAAACAAATGGCTGAGTGCTGTGTACCAGGAAATGGATTTTCAGTGGATAAATAAATATATCTTATGTATATTCCACTTTCTCTAGCTCTTTTTAGTTTCTTCCTAGAAATTACGTACTCATAAGAAACTGGTTATTATGTTTATTGAAAATAAACAAAATCAGGACTTCGGCCGTCATATATATTGAGTTGCGGGGTTTCTTTCCCCCCGAGTGTAGTGCTCAAGTATTTCAAAACGTGTTATAGCATTTTGGACTATTATCTGTTCATCCCCACAAGGTCTAATTTTATATAGGCAAGGAAGAAAATTGTTTGAAATATTTAAAATTTATAATTGAGGGTTCTGTTATCGAGTTACCCTAGCATATAATTCTTTTGGCAAACAAGATAGGACTCATTTGCATCCAACTTCTATTCTCAGGATTATATATTTTTTCTAACCAGCATGTACATGTTACAGTATTTTTTCCAAAAATGTCAGTCCATGTAGGAAATATTAAAAGGAGAAAGAAGCATAAATTTCTAACAGATGGGACATGCAAAATCTTTATAAAAGTTTAACAATACATGATTTGGTGACATCCTTACACAAATAATAGCAACAAGGAGACAGCACAGAGCACAGGCACTGTTCTGAGTTAGAAAAGCCCTGCCTCAGCTAAATCATGACTGACCACTTAGCACTCATGGGATTGTGGTCAAATACTCAGGAAGTCAGCCCAGCCAGGATTGAATCTCAGAGTGTCTACAGAGTCCTGAAAGGCTTGGGTTCTGCCTACTCAGTTACTCAGATGTGCTGTCTGTCTGCTTTTCTGGATTGGAAAAAAAATAACTAAATACCAAATAATAGCTTGAATAAAGATGTATGCAGGAAATCATCATGAAGTATTCAATTCCTTGTGAAGAGGGTCTTATTGCCATCATTGTCGTTGTTGTCATCATAACAACAACAACAACAACAACAATAATAATAATAATAATGCCAATGCAATAGAGAGCACACAAGAATTAAGACTCATTTTTCTCCCTTGCTGTAAAATAAAGATTTCATCAAGTGATCAAGTGGCATTGAGTAGCCCTTGCCCCAAAAACTGTTGCTTCCTTTTATTTATTTATTTACTTATTTATTTATTTACATTCCAAAATTTTCCCCCTTCCTGGTCCCCCATCCATGAGTACTCTGCCCCATCTCCCTCCCCTTTACCTCTAAGAGGATGCTCCCCCACCTACTCCTTCCTCACCCCTTCTCTGGGACATCAAGCCTCCATAGGACCTGATCCTGAGGAGACTTCAATTTGTTTTTAAAGGTTACATATAGTGAAACAAAAAAATCTACCTTCTTAGGGAATCAGGAGACCAGTTTCAACAGCCTTAGTAACATTACCAACTCACTTCATTCTTCAGATGTAATTTTATAATTTTAAAATAAGTAAGCAGCTTATGTTAATATGTTCTACAGTGTGTCTATAGTGCCCAAAGCCACTTTATAATCACTTCAATGTTCTTAAATGAAGTAACTATGAGAAAAATAAAACATATACCTTGCAGTATGCATATTCAACCTCTTCCGGAAGACTGCTGTCTAATCATCCCTTGAAAGTGATAGTCACTTCTCCCCTTAAAACATCTCCAGAGATCTGGTATTCTCCCTCAACATTGCCCTCATATACTCAGAGGAGAGAATGTTTATAACACTGTGCATACTGCTTGAAGCAATGCATGTATAGAATCCTGGGTGGCACATACAACAAGAAATGGCCTTTACAAGGTACAGGGAAGACAGTGCAGGCAACACAGCAGGCCTTACTAAAGAACAAAGCATTGAGTCATCCCCTTAGCCAAATCACCACCAAGAATGGAACAGAAAGGACTGTCAGACTTTGGTTTCTTCTTCACAAATACTGCTCTAAAGCATAACTCCCAATGTATTTGGGAATATAATTTCCCATTGTATCCATGAGATAGTCACAGATGCTCACATGGATCAAGGGCTCCATCTCCCAAAGCAGAGAGAGAGAGAGAGAGAGAGAGAGAGAGAGAGAGAGAGAGAGAGA
>JADRCH010000124.1:7196037-7218720 GCA_019843965.1 Rhynchomys soricoides
AGAGAGAGAGAGAGAGAGAGAGAGAGAGAGAGAGAGAGAGAGAGAGAAAGAGAGAGAACTGTTTTCTCCACTGCTAGATTTCAGAGCCTTGGAACACAAGACTAATCTGTACCTCACAAAGGGGAATAAACACTGGATCATCATCAAAGTCTCTTATTTTTAAATACCCCCCCCAAAAAAATTTTCTACTAATCCTTCTGAAATAGAAGGAACACTCTTCTCTCTACTAAAATATAAAGCAAAATCTGGATTGAGGATTTTGTTCATATTCTCTCCAGCTCAGCTCACTATGTGCCACACATAAAATTTAAATTCTCCTAAAGGTTATTTATGATCAAGGAAGCATTGTGCAGTTGATGGATACCATACAAAATGTTAAACAAGAAGAATTCCCACTTACATGTGTGAGTCTCATCTTTCCAGAGTATACCAAGTACACTGCCTAGGATTAATTAATGTCATTTCAAAGGTTTCTTTAAGGGGTGTAGATTACTGAAATGTATTGTGATGCTATAATATTCTCCTCCAAGAATATGGATTTAATCATCTACCTCCTGCACTCCTTGCCACCGTCCTAAACACAGTCTCAGAGCCTCATGATGAAATGACCAGGAACAAACATCATAGTAGCAACTGTTAGCCTGGCAGCTCCTCTTTTATACAAGCTACAGCTGAAGGGAAGGTTAGCAGCATTAAACAATGTGATGACTTTGAAATGTGTGTCATGAAGCACAGCTATCTATCAATATGCCTGACAAGGATACAGTAAAGAGCCCATTTCAGCTAGTCAGAAAGGTGGCTCTCCATCACTCTCTCCAGCAGTAAGGCAGACGGAATGAGCTTTACCAAGTTGTTATGGTAACTAAATTGTAGCTGGTTTCATAAAGCTGGAGCTTTCCCCATCCCAGGGTCTGTGTTTAAAATGCAGCATGACTCAGTGTCTCTCATCCAAATCAGGCAGCTGGTAGTCACATCCAGGTACAATAAGCCACACCAAGAATGAACTCCACTTGAGTGGGCACAGCAGCTTCCATAAAACAGGCAAGCAGAGAGGCTCTAGGTAAAGGCCTTCACCTAATGAGCCCCAGAGCTGTGTAATCATAACCAAAGAAACATCCTTCTCCAGCCCACCTCACCAACAGTAAGCACAACCCACTCGTGGAAACAAAACAAAGGTCTCGGAAAACAGTCCATATAAGCAAAACCTTCAGGGGAAATGCATGGACCGTGAGCACAGAGAGAACAGCATTTATGACTAGGGCTCTGAGTCGAAGGCATCCTGTTGGAATGCTGGTCCCTCTGACACTGTGCGAATGGAAGGAAGCACATCTTTCATGTAAGCTGGCCTGCATTGCAGAGCTAATCCCTAAGGGACTCTGGAGTGGCATCGAGAATGAGAACTGGCAGCACACAGCTTGGATTTCAATCTTGTCTGCAGCTGAATAATGACATCATATTAGTCAGGTTGTTTAACCCTTGTGAGACACAGAGCCTTCAGCTGCTAAGTGAGAATACCACCTACTTCTTAGAGTTGTAAAGATGATGAAAAGGATCAATCCACCTGCAATGGAGTGGAAACCCGATACATTGTATTAAGGTTGTGTTACTGTATAAGGTTACTGTCATTCTAGCACTGGTAGTTACTACTATCTGGGTAGACAAAAATGATAGGACCCCCAAAAGGAGTATATATCCTAACATCTGGAACATGTGACTTTACATGTCAAAAATGACTTTGCAGATGAAACTAAGTAACACATCTTAACATAAGGTTATCCAGGTAGACACATGGTAATCATCCATAGCCCTGGCACAGATGAGACAAAAGAGAGTGACAACTGGGAATGGCACTGAATCATTTAAAATAGAAAAGGGAGCCATGTGCCAAGGAAAGTAAGTAGCCTCCAGAAAGAAGACCATCTGTGAAAAGAGAAATGTCTTGGTCCTCCAGAAGGCAGGCAGCCCTCCTGACAAAAGGGTTTTAGGATTTTGACCTCTAAACTGCATAACAATGATTTTGTGTTGCTTTAAAACCACTATAGGTAGTAATTTGTTACAAAAGCAATGGGATGCTAATGTCGTACCTCACTGCTGATATTAAGGGAAAATGTGGCACATGGTTGGCAGTGGGAGGCTGGTGGCTCATGGATTACACCTGAGGGACAGCAACTCTAACCATAGTCAGTCACCAGCTGCAGCTGATGTTCTTCGCCTGCAGGATCTGTGTGCCTCCTGCTGCATAGCAAACAGCTGGAGATGAGCACGAGCTCTAACCTTCCATGTCAGATGACCAAGCCTGAAATGGAGCAGGTGAGTAAATGAACCAGAAAAAGAGGTGCTATCCACCCAGAAGCATCTGGCTTCTGAAGAGGAGCAAGTCTGAATGGCGGTGTCATTAGCCCAAGACTGACTTGACTTATGCCTCGAAGCCAAAGAAAACTGTAGAACTTCAAAATGAAATAATCAAAGCAAGTCTATTTGCCTCTGGTCGGGTCAAGCACTGAGCCTACAAATTTGGTCATACCATAATAAGGTCATTCCACGTAACTCAGGTCAAGACAACATAAAAGTTCAAATGGCCTAGTCAATAACATAGAAAACCACAAACACATGAGAGATTACAAGGAGTGCTCTCTCCTTACTCCTTACTCGGGACACATGGAGTATCATGCTATGTTTTGGTCCCAATCTACATCACTGACAAGGGAAGAGTACTGAGTTCATGCTACTCCTGCAAGAGTGTAGGTTCCTGCTGCCTACATGCAATCTGTGTAGAGGAGGGATGATTTTAAATTAGGAAGAAACAGAGTGGAGAGTGATGTTAGAAATAACATCCCTAAATCATGGGCAAGAAGATGGCGAAGTCTCCTACAATTACAAGTAGGGATGGTTAAGAATACAGAAAAGTACCATAAGCAGAAAAAAGTGTTTCACCACAAGCTTGACGGCCTGAGGTGAATGCAGTATCTTGCGCTGTAATCCCACAAGACAGGAGGTAGAGACAGGAGAGTCAACTGGAAGCTCAAAGCTAGCTACCCGGGAGTGTGCAATGCGGCAGAAAAAGGAGAGAGCAGGTGTCAACAAGCAGGAAGAAGAAAGTTCCCAAACGTTGTCTTTTGTCAAACATGCTGTAGTAAATGTATCATGTGTGTCCATACATAAAATAATCCGAAAAACAATAACTAAATGAAAAGAGTACAGAGGATAAAATTATGACAGGTCCACTCATTGTCACACTGGGAACTCTGGAGGCAAGTCAGCTGTTAGCTCCTGTGCACACGCCCAGCAATCCTGAGAATTACCTTATTATTATTGGTTAATATAGCATGTGCAACAGGGTCTCAACACCAGAGTGTCTGTCCTGGTGATTATGTTGAGTTGGGAAATAGCTCTTCACTATGGTGGTACACAAGAATTTTGCACTAGAGATTTTCTTGTAAAGATGGTGTCTATGTGTTGCGCCTAAATTGAAATCCTTCAGCTTTGAGTGAGTCAAACAGGAGTCACTGGAAAGGACAAAAGACATAGCGTAAATCTCAAGCTCATCCTTAGACTGGGAGATTTGAGTTAAGAAGAAATGACACAATGTCAAGCCCCAAAGGAAGCCCAGCTATGTCCGACTCTATCCCTTTCCTTCTGCTGGGATTTGCAACTTTCTAGACATGGAGATTTGGCATGAGAACTGATCAGAGAGTCACAGAGGGGTGAAGTGACTCAGAATATCAACATTTTCAAACCTTGCCTCAGATTTTACTAACGCGGCATCCCTGAGTCATGTACGCACTGGATGATCAGAAAAATGAATCCTGCCCAATTCATGCTTCAAACGGAATTTCTTTGTTTTACATGTGGGTCTTACTGAAGGAAGAGTACATGAAAACCGTTACAAAAACCATTTCATTTCTCCTAAAGATCAAATGATCTGATGTCCAGGACAGTTTGTGTCTAAAGACCCCTTGTTAAATACAGAAGCATATCCACAGGGGAAATGCCTCATATACTCACCCAGACTAGAGATGTCTTACCTCCTGCGGTTCCATGTTCATATGCAGTTCAGCCTGTGCTAGGAAGGTTTCCCAAGACACTTCCTATCATCCATTATTCTCTTATGAGATAGAGCATGTTACACTCATTCCCTTGCTTTGTTTCACCCACAGTGGGAAGAATTCCATCACCACTAAAGAACAGTTTAGGGTTAAAAAAATCCTCAGATATTTTCCACTTTTGTTATAAAATTGATTCTTTGCCTTAGATATTAATGAAGCAGAATAGAACTTGTCTGTGGGATCCTTTGAAGCTATAAGACTATCTCCTACACACACACACACACACACACACACACACACACACACACACACTGAATTACAACTGTTAAACTAAAATGCAAAATTCTAATGATTATTCACAGGTAATTCCAAGAACATAGGAATTTACAGATTTTCAGTTTTATCCTTCAGTAACATATGCAGCCACTTGAAAATAATATGAGATTCAATATAAAATTTGCATTCACTTTTAGCATAAAATGTGTGAAAAGTAATTCAAGCCTCTTCCCCCCCTCCCCCCAAGTATTCTGAGGAACTTGGGCATGCGTTGGCTGCCTTCTCCCATCTTTGGGAGTATCATAAGTATTCCAAGACAACTCTTTATGACAGACACTCCTGACCTGCCACGACAGCCCTGAAGATGACATCATTTGTGCCCCATGAAAGATGTCCGATGCCAAAGCTCTGGAAGCTAGGAGCCAAGTTCCATTCTGCCCCTTAACATCTCAACAGGTTTTCTTGTTGGCTACCTTTGGGGTTGCTAGACAGAGATTAGTTAGATCTCATTCAGGATGAGATGAGGCATAACCGCACAAATGCTGACCCAGCCAAAACCTTAGTATAGCAGCCACATGCTATGGATTACTGTCTTCTGAGCATTACATGGCCTCTGCCTTCCTAAAACCAGATCGGCTAGGTTTATCTACACAAGAGTTTCAGGAGCATCCTACCAGTCAGGGGAGGTACAGGCATGACTCACGAGGAGTTCATGCAGCCCTATACAATAGGCTCCTGAGTGGACTGACGGTAGCTAAGGAGGAGGGTCAAAAGATGAATGAGACCTCTCCTCTCCCCAGAATACATGATCAGATAACAATTTCTGGTAGTCATGGACTCCTCTTCAATGGTTAACACCACCCATACAGTGCCTGGACTCTTTTGAGTAACTTCAATTAAACCCAATTGGTTCACTAAGGCAGACTTTCATGAAATCATTTCCTTGAGTTAGCATTGGTACTCTATCTGGAGTGAATACATGTTTATAAGCATCTCCCCAGGAAAAATCAATGTGCAACAGCATGCTGACCTCTACCCAGCACCCTGCAGAGAAGATCCAAATGCAGAGAGAAAAGAATTAATATACAAAGCCCTTTACCAGTATACTCCAAGAACTGGATACTTTCCATTTCGTAGCTGTATGTTAATGTTGTCAACACAAGACAAGCATGTCAACCTTTACTACGTTTCTAATGGACACATATAATTTTACAAATGGCAGAACAAATTAAAGTAGAACTAGACAGTATGTGATTGTTTTAAAAGTGCTAGGGAGACATGTACCCTATCTTCTAGACTGAAACCGTATGCTCAACTCTTGTAATGTTAAGAAATATTCATTGTATGTGCTCAGGGTAATAGATGCCTAACTGAGATATGATTTCCTTTGCAACTCAGGCTGCATCATCAAAAGGAAGATGGAGAGATTATTTCACCTTGGTAACATTATTACTATTGAATTTGTGAGCACAAAGCCAGAGCTTGTGAAAAAAATTATCTGCATTCCTGTCTTAGCTCCAACACTACCCTGCTTATAACAGCACCAACACCAACTGGCCCTCCTGAGTCCTGAGTCTCAACACACACACACACACACACACACACACACACACACACACTCACACATGCATACACACATATATACACATGTGTGAGTCGGTGTATCTGACAAAAGATCTTTATGGTGGTTTGAGTAAGATTGGCCCCCATGGGCTCACGAGTTTGAATGCATGGTTGTCAGTTAGTGAACTGTTTGGGATGGAATTGTAAATTTGTTGGAGGAGGAATGCCACTGGAAGTTGATTTTGAGGTTTCAAAAGCCCATGCATAGCCCAGTGTCTGTGTGTGTGTCTCTCTCTCTACTTCTCTCTCTGTGTCTCTGTGTCTCTCTGTCTCTCTCTCTATGTCTCTCTCTGTCTCTCTGTGTGTGTGTCTGTGTGTATGTCTCTGTGTGTGTCTCTGTGTGTGTGTCTCTGTGTGTGTGTGTCTCTCTCTCCGTGTGTCTCTCTCCGTGTGTCTCTCCGCCTGTCTCTCTCTGTGTCTCTCTGTGTCTCTCTGTCTCTCTCTCTGTCTCTCTCTGTGTCTCTCTCTGTCTCTCTCTCTCCCCCATACAGATAGACAGACAGACAGACAGATGGACAATCGATGAAGCTTTCAGCTACTCTTCCAGCACCAACCACACCTGCCTTTGTTCAGCCACACTTCTCCACCATGATGATAAGGACTAACAGTCTAAAACTGTAAGCAAGACCCCAGCTAAATGCCTCCTTTCATATGAGTTGCCTCGGTCATGGTGTCTCTTCACAGTAGAAGAAAAAGAACTAAGGCAATCTTCTAGAAACATCTAAAGCCCATCTAGTATATGGCTTTAGAGAAGGACCACAGGAAACCTAACAACCCTCAACCTAAGAAGTCTATGAAACTGTCCCTATGGGAAACTGATGATGCTATCATTGATGTTGAAGAAGAGATTACTTCCAGTCTTCTCTAAGCCTCAAAACACCTGGCCTATGGAGAGAGTTGGTCAATATAGTAAGTGGAATATGGTGATTACTGAATTTATTGACAAGGAATAGGGGTGTAATGCTGAACTAATTTTCTTTTCTCAACACACTCATACTTTCTGTCTCTCTCTCTCTGCCTCTCTCTCTAAAGCAATGAGAAACTATTCCAAAAGGAAAAACAATGCCAAGCTGTGTGTTCCCTGAACACAAGCTCTCAACAAAGTGCAGGACCACTCCATGTATGAATAGCATAGACCTTCCTAGCATGACTTCCTCCAGGGACTGTTATGCCAGAGATGAGGATTACTGAGGACATGCACTTACAGAATTATCCCTCCCCAGTCATTCATGTGGCAGAAAAATCCACTCTGCCTCATATAATTAACTGATTCAAAGTGGTTTATGATTGAACTCTAACCAAATGAGCTTGCATTGATTGAAGGACACATTCCAACCCTTTGATTTACAATGGCTGTACTTGGAATAATATCTTTACTCAAGGAGAGAATAAACTACTATTTGTACAATGCTAAGACCTATAATAATACATTCAGCTTTATTAGCTCACTTTGAGACATGAAAAAAATCACACATGAGGACACTTTAAGTCATCAGTTTCTAAGGAAAATGTATTAATTATCCACAATGCTCAATTCTAGTAAGAATAAGAAAACAAATCATGTTTTATCCCTTTGTGATATATACGAATGTTGTATCTGGTAACTAGAATCCACAGTCACTAATGACTTGGCAGAACTCTGTTCTAAAGATGAGACTGTCCAGTCCATCTGATGGTGGGAAAGGGTGCTTTCTTTGCACTGAGTACTCACTAAAAGAAATAAGTGAATCACTGTCTCCTTTCCCAACTCCAAAGCACTATCACTAACTTTAAAATGCAAGCTGCTCCTCCCAATACTGTACAGACAAGGGAATGGCCAGCAGTAACAGTTAGCCATACTAATCTTTCTTGACCAGTAGTGAATTTGTTAATCATGAGTAGCAGTTCTAAAGTCTAGAAATCAGTGCTTCTGGGTTCGAATTCCACATTATCAGTAATCACGTTCATGAAGTTAAATAAACCATTGACCTATCCTCCCAGCCCGAGTTACCTGTGAACTGACAACAAATGCATGTAGTATGTAGCTTCCGAATTTGAATCTATCACATGCTAAAGGACTTTGGGAAATATCAAAGGGAAGATATAAACACAACTGATAACAAGAAATGATTCCTTATTAGCATTAAATGATCCCAAGGACAGTATTCCTTTATAGTTCAACTACTGATTTTCCTAAACCAGTTTGTAGAAACTAGAAATGACTTATCTTTTGTACCTTAAATGCTTCTTTGGATTGTTTTTAGCTAGAGTTTATAGAATAGAATTTGAGCACTTTGCATTCCCTAGGCCAAGCAGAATCCTTTATTAGCACTTAGAGATGGTCTGATCCTGCCTATAGGCTATTTCAATTTACCCCCTATTGTCCAAGCTGTTGATCATGGCAACTTGTTTCAGTTGGGCTCTTATGAAGGAAAAACAAAGAAACACTTAGAACAGATAGTGAATGGGTTTGATTTAAAAGTCAGATTAACCTTTAAAATGACAGGCAGATAGAAGAACTTGTAATTTTGCCTCCTCATACATAAAGCCAATCAATTATCACTAAATTCCCATCTTTACCATCTATTTCAGTATCTAGATTAATGGTTCTTAACCTTCTAATGCTGTGACCCTTTAATACAGTCCCTCATGTTGTGGTAACCCCCAACCATAAAGTTATTTTCATTGCTACTTTGTAACTTAGATACTGTTATGAATCGTAATGTAAATCACTGATATGCAGGATATCTGATATGAAACCCCTGTGAAAGGTGCCACCTAACCCTATAGGGCTCACAACCCATGGGTTGGGAACCAATGATTTAGAGACCTTCATATTCTCTTCTTATCATACACCAGTGGTCTGTTTCCCGTAGAACAACAAACTTAATCATCCCTGCCCCCATTTGATCCTCTCTCAATCAAACAAAGCTTCAGTATCTGCATAAACTATAACCCTTTACACTAGGTGGCTACACACACAAGAAATAACATAAGCTACATAACTAAAATTCTGACCCTAAAGTCATTTACCTACATAGTGTTCCAAACCTGTCCAAACCGAGACACAAACCTGTTTAGAGACTAGAGTGTAAATGGGGTTATTACTGTGCTGAGCATGACAGTAGGGGAAACAATGTACACTGTATGTTTTAAGAATTAGAACTCAGCCAATATATTGTCTGCTACATAAATATTAAATTTCAATGTATTCTTTTGCTCTAACAAAGAAGAGAGAGAGAGGTCAGAACATAATGTGTATGCCACAGAGCACATGCACAGAGGCATATGGCACAAAGTCTATACACTGAAAGCAGAGAAGACACATAATGAAACTTTTCCCTGTCTACAAGATCATCCTTCTAATTCATGGAATCCACTTAATCCTCAGGTCCAACTCAGTGCCAGCTAGTCTTCAAACACAGGCACCTAACAACACCCCTAAGAGGAGGCTCAGAATGCAAATGAAAGAAGCCACGACAGGGTGGTCACTGGTAAATTGCGACTTCTGGGTATACAATACCAAACACACACACACACACACAAATTGTTTTCAGATTTAAATACCTTCTAGAAGGCAATAAACTGCTTTATCAAAAAATTAAACTGTAACTCTAAGGGAAAGAATGAAACTAATAACATTTGCAAGAGGTTAATTTTCAAGGACTTGAATATGTAACTTACCACCCACTACCTTTTCATTAACAGTAACAACTCATCAGGATAAACTTCACTCTGCTTAGCCTTCCTCCAGGGCCTGCAAGTCACATGACTACAAGAGTAACAATTCCTCATCATTTGGTTTTCAAGGTAACTCATCCAAAGGGCTAAGATGTGACTTCTTTGTAATTGCATTTGAAAGATCATATGAGAAGCCACAAACATTTAGAAGCCCTGTGGCTTGGATCTATCAGACAAAGTAGAATGTTGTGATATTAACTGGAAAGTTAGTAAGATTAAAACCTCTCTCCCACCCAAAAAAATAATTATGATAGCTATTGTCATAAAAGTGAGACATAATAAAAAAGAAATTCCCAAATGTTTTTAAAGCTGCAAAGAAAGCAATTATTTATTAATAAAAATTATGGACATCTAGGAGGTATCAAACGACTCATTTTACAAAGACATTAGGGGGGCTGCAGAGATGGCTCCATCAGTATAATGCTGTCCATGCAAGCACAAGGACCTGATTTTCATCCCCAGAACCTATTTTTTAAAAAGTAAACAGCATGGTGGTACACATTTGTAATCTCCTTCCAACTGCTGGAAGAAGGACAGACAACAAATCCTGGGGCAGCCTGACCCTACTTGATGAATTCCAGACCAATGAAAGATACTACCAAAATTAAAAGGTGAATGGCACCTGAGAAACACCACCCAAGTTCCACACACACACACATATACACACATACACACACATACATAAAAAAGTACACACACACATGCATACACACATACATGAATACACACACACACCATGTTATTTTTACTAAAATAAAGCTTCTTTTGCTTAAACATTCTTCACCTTGTGGTATCTATAATATAATTGGTATACAATTTTGGAATGTACACAGTGGTTTTTCATTGTAAGATACTTCCCATTCACTCATTCATACATATATTTTAACCAAAGAAAGCAGCCAGTCTGTGTTTCACTGGGTCCTGAATATTTTGTTGTTGATGAATACAAATTCAAGTAGCTACTTTAAATCGGACATGAGGAACTTTCAAATGACAAGTCAAGCATATAGATTTATGGCTACCCACAAGCTCACCGGTAATTATTGAGCCCTAAAAGGCCATCTGAACTCAGAGCGCATCTGTACACTATTTGAATGTCTCAACCTTCAGCTCATATTATTCTAGACACCAAATGGGTCGTGGTAGTGAAAGTCGAAAAGATTACATATGTCCTACATTTTGTAGCTCACCTTTTGACAATTTTACAGTTGCTCATATTGACAAACAAAAGTATACAAAGGAGAGGGCAGTGTTTTGATACTATTCCTCAAATCTAACTATCCCAAGTCAGGTCCTGTGTTGTGTTTGTCTTCTGCCCTGATTTTGTTTTCCTATGTCTACTAATTTTCTAACTATCCTTCCATACATAGGTAACATGGTAGTTTCAGCTTTACAGAAATGTAGGGCTGGAGAGATGGCTTAGCAGTTAAGCGGTTAAATATTGCCCTTCCAGAAGCGCTGAGTTTGGTCCTCAGCAGCCATGTTGGGCAGCTCACAACTGTTGCCTGTAACTCCAGCTCCAAGGGATTTGCTCTTATTCTGGCCTATGTGGGCATCTGAATTCACATGCACATACCTAAATACAGACACACATACACAGAACATTTAAAGGCTACGAACAAAAAACGATTTCCGGATCTGTTTAGATATCATCTTTCTTATGAGTTTAAAATTGATACAAGTGGTAATTGCCTTTTAAAAGATATTTTCAGTTCCTATATTAACCAGCTGATTCCCACACATATAGTTGCTACTCTTAATGAAATTAGCATACATAATAATGTAAGAAATTATTGTGTATTACCTATAATTGATGAATTCCTTAGCAATAAGAGCCCATATTATCCTCACACCAATTGTAAGACAGCCACTGCTATCACCCCACTTTGCAGAAGGAGGAACAAAAATATAAAGAGAAAAATATAAGTATTCCTACCACCCCACCGGCAACATAGGACATATTGTAGACTCGGGACTCTACCAGCACATTGGACTATTCCTTCATTGAACAATTTGTATATTATGATGGGATAGTCTTCAGCCTTCGCTTTGCACTCAAGAAGCATCATATCCATAAATATAAAAATGTTTAGTGCATATATATCTGTGTATGTATGCATTTCATGTTTAATCATCTTCAGTGTTGATCGCTATTTACAGAATAAAGTATGGACCCTTGGATCTAGAATTTACCTCCTTTGTGGGCTTCCTAACCTTTTAGCTGCAGCAGTCTACACTTTGTACAAATTCTTTCCTCCTGAGGACTAACTGTCCCCAAACTTTGCACACTCCCTTACGTCTTTGCACACTTGCAGAGGCACATGCTGAAACACTTCCCACCACTGTGGCCATCTGGCAGGTTCCCACTCATCCTTAATGACTCACTGCTAGCATTGCTCTGGGCCATCTTCCCTGACGCATAGCCACCAACAGAATTATCACTCCTACCTCTGCTTTATATACACACACCTTCTGAACACAATTAGCACAATGGCAAAAGTTTCATATATTAAAAACTTAGAAGCAAAAGAAAAGGATCTGTCCCATCAGCACCGAGGCCCTTAAGAGCAATACTTTGTCTTCCCTCAGGCACTAAGCAGAACAGGCGGGCTTCGAAAACACTGGGATGTGTAAAAGGTCGGAGCAGAACCCAGCAAAAAAGCATCTTTGCTCTACAATTCTGGGGCTTTGTAGTTGATGAGATTAAACTAGGAAGGTGCAATTAACAAATGCCTATGTGTCAAAATGAAAAACAAAGTGTTCATACTTCACAAATTTCTTTGGAACTGTATCTATCATCACAGATCTAAAGTAGAGGAGACATTGGCCCATGCTGAACACAATTAGCTCCATTAAGCTGGAATGCATGGGAAAGATGGCCAGATATAAGAGACAGCTGAATCCTACAGGCCTACCTATCAAGGAATATATCAAATCTTGCTTGAAAACATAGCTCCCCCCTTCCCATTGCTGTCTGCTTCCTTCTGCTAGTGCATCTCCAAACAAATACTAGCCTTCCCAGGTCAAAGCCACTCCCTGCAGCAGTCATGATGTCAGATCCTCACCAGTAATAGAAAGCATTTAAGAGATGCATGTGGCATGAGTAGCTCTGCTCTGGGTCTCTTGGTCCATTTAGATAACGCAGAACTCAAGGCAAACTTCACATGAAATGTAATCTATAGGTTACATATATATAGTCACTACCAAAGACCAATTCTTTTACATATTTTTCTTAGAAAGATAGTATTATATGTTGGTTTAATAATATAACTTGTGCTTTTGTATACAAAGTTAAAGCCTATAATACATGCATGGGGGGTCACTAGACATAGTTAGTACTTACAGAATACAGGCATGTGTAACTCTGAGCATGTAGTAGACTATGACAGCATTGGGTTAAAAGAATAGAATGCATTTCTAATATACCCTGTCTACTTATTTTCCCCTTGTTTTTAAGTGAATAAGGATCAGTTAATGGTGGGATGTGTGCATAGTTGTGTTTCTAGCTTGGATGTTCAAATCGGACATTGGCATTGAGAACCAATGACTATGCTTACTCTATAGTGAGGGTGGTGGGGGCGGACTGCAGAAAGCAGCCTTGAGGTGGATGATTAGCAAATAACAGTTGAAGAGTAGGACTTCCGGGCATGACACAATCAGATGGTTGCATGATCCAATAAACAACCTTGGTTAATAACTCAATTCCACTTATTAAAATAAGTATTTTAAAATCAGTTATTGGATCAATTTCACAAGCTGAGGTCTATGAGCAGATGTTGCCCCTGTTTATTATCTGCTGTATCCAGATTTTCGTTCTATAAGTATACATTCAATTTAGTTATAATTATGAAATGAGCATAAAGGTTTCTTATACAATGTGGGGGACTAGACTGCAAACGCATGTGACATGATGTTCCCTTTAGAAGATTTTCACAGGCGGTTTGCAGAGGGGAAACTGGGAAAGGGTAACATTTGAAATGTAAATCAACAAAATGTCCAATAAAAAAGATTTTCTTTCTTTAACTTGTCCTCTCCATGGATGACCATGAAGCCTCCAGAACTCACTATCTTTGCACATCTACTTCACCAGCTAAGCCCCAAATCAATGAAGACAAAACTACATCCTTTGTGCCCAATTCAACCCCAGCACCCCCAGCCAGTGTCAAATGTACTGCAGAATGGAGAATAAAGCACTCTAGGTTCTGCAGCATCTTTACGTGTGTGTGTGTGTGTGTGTGTGTGTGTGTGTGTGTGTGTGTGTAAACTAAAATTCACCAGGGTTAACAAATAATGAAAACAATCTATGATCATATATTATAGAGATCCCAGGATGCATTTCAGGTAAGAAAATGTCTCTCCAGAATTCCACATTAGATAGTTTTTCATTTGGATCCCATCATCTAGATAAAAATTCTTTAAAATTTGGCATCAGTATCTATCTTGTGACTTATTACATAGATACTACATTTCTAGAGTAAGTTGTGAGATTGGATTTTACTTCTCGTGACTTTTATTGAAATGGAATACCTTAAATGTGTGAAGTTCATTTAAGAGGAAAGAAATACCTAAGTCAAGAACACAGAGGACAGGGGCTTTGGGTGAGGGATAAAAACACTTGATTTTAAACTACAGCCAAAAAACCCTTTATCAATCTCTAGCAAATGGAAGAAAGGAAATAGGACAACCAAGAACATACACGCAGTTGCTAGGCAAACTAATGCACATTCTCCTCTCTCTTAGACATCAAAAGAATCAATAAGGCAATTGATGTTCCTGAGGATTCCATCACTGACCAAGGACAGCACAAGGTGTATGCTTGAAGTTAGAGCTCTCGTTGGAATCAGAAATAGCATCACCATCCCCATCTAGTTCATTGCAAACATTCCCCAAAGTATGAATTCAGACAACTACGACTGTTTCTCAATAATAAAATACAATAAACATTAATCACTCACACACACACACACACACACACACACACACATGTACAACAAACACAACAAAATACTGCCTCCTCAATAGGACTCCTGTCCCTGTGTTAAAACACATTTTGTAGTTTGTTAAGTCTTTTTAATCTCCATTTACTGAAATGGCAGATGCTAAGAAACACAGGTGACTCCAAGGTCCTTCAGTGACCAGGGGTTCATTACAGATTCTTATGCCCTTGCAACCATACTCCTCATGGAGACCTGGAATACAGAACCAGAAAATATACACCCTCAAATTGATTTACAGTACCAAATCTGACAGTAAGCCAAGTTGACTTGTGGGCAAGTACAAAATCCATAATATCATGCAGAGGGAGAGTGCTCCATCAGAAAAGTGCTTACCTGGCAAGAAGGAAACCTGAGATGGATCTCCAAAACCCACATTGAAGGGGAAAAATGTCAGGCAGTTACATGCATTATTTGTAATTGCAGCACTGGAGAAGGAGAGGCAGACAAATAGATTCCTGGGGCTGACTGGTCCTAGTCTAAGAAGGAAGCTCCAGGCCAATGAGTGACTGTCACAAAATAGCATGGATGGTACCTAAATTAACAGTACTCAGGGCTGTTCTGTGGCCTTCACATGCACATGTGCACCTGTTCTACATACATGTGCACAAGCGGGCACACACACACAAATACCAGATCCATAATAACTAAGGAAACAACAACAAAAAATAAATTTAAAAACATCTCAAGATATTTAACTAAAAAGGCTTTCTTCTCAAGAACTCTTCCAAGCACAAGTGAAAATCAAAACACAGAAAAATCACTGTTAAAAATAACAAGGTGTGAGGATGGCAGCACATGCCTGTAATCCCAGCACCTGGGAACCTAAGGCAGGAGGATCACAAGGTCAAGGACAAAATGAACTATATTCTCAATTTTAGACAAGCTTAGAGACTCTGTCCTGGGGGAGGGAAAAAGCAATCTACTGCACAGGCCTACAGTCTCCAAATGCAATTCATATCCAGAAGCTTTGAAATTCCAAAGGGTTTTTATAACCTGACCTGAAGCAAACATAAAGCCATAGCCTGAATTCTACTATATTTACTTTCTGTTGTTTTGATAATAAATTATTATAATCTTAGTGGTTCAAGGAGGTCAGAGGCCCAACAGTTTCACTAAAGTAAAATTCAGCTCTTCAGCAGAACTGATTCTAATTGAGGTATCCGGGTAGGAACCCACTCCCCGGCTTTGTTGCGGCTTCTAGAAACCCCTGGATTTCTTCCCCCGTGGCCTCTTCTTCCATGTACAGAGGCTGCCTGGTTACCTCTCCCCACACTGTCTCTTTTACCACCCATCTCCCTCCAACCTTCACAGGGAATAATACCCAAACTGTCTGCTTGGATGACTTGTGTGACCAAACTGGACCCAGCCAAGTATTCCATGTTAAAGTCTCTATGTCCAGTCCCTTACACATTAATCACATATGCACAGATTTCATGTTGTCATAGGATGACACTCCCCGTCCTGGAGAAAGTGGTATGGACCCCAGAGAGGGAGTTTTCTGCTATCTAACACATCCATTGACTGTGATTTTAATATGTTCTTTCCACACACTTAGCAAATACCGGCACCAGAAAACCTACTTACAACTTATGAAATGCCTTTCCACTTCAAAAAGTTAAATCCTAGATACACTAGAATCATGCTCTATGGGGACAGATATTCATTGGCAGAGAGAGAGAGAGAGAGAGACAGAGAGAGAAGAAAAAGCTGTAAGTAATGGCATAGTTTCTAATGCACGTTCCTATGACATTGAGAGTGAATCTGCTGGAGGCAGAAAAGTCTTTGTGGTTTGTGGGGCCATGTATAAGAGGCCTTCACAGAAACATTAGCATGCATTAACAGGGCAGAACTTGGACCGACTCTCAATTATGGTAACATAATCCCACCCAGTCCTGTGTTGAGCACAGCCTGGCCATAATAAATTGTAATGTCTCACTATAAATAAGCAACTAAACACTTCAAAAAATAAATATAAAACTTTTTACATTAAAAATTAAAAGGATCCAACTTCAAGGGCAAGGAAGGACATTGTTTTGTTCCTTTCTGTATTCCTGTATGCTTGTGAGGGTGTCAAAGGCAGTTAATATACATCTACCAACTTTCTTTTTGTTGAAACATCATGTTTACTTCATGGGATAGATTAATTCAACGTCAGATGTGCCAAGGACACAAAATAAGCACACAAGATGGGACACATTATTCAACAATAAATAAATGAAAGCATGCCTATCAGGAAGCCGCTAAGACACCCAAACTCTAGATACATCTGCCATAAATCAATTTCTCTGGCAACAAAGAGTAGCTCAATTTTTATGTATTGCATCAAGAATATAAATATTGGACCTGTGTCCATCAATTCTAAAGGCAGTTCTTAGTGCATAGTGTGCTCAAGTATAAAAATATCCAGAACTGTTGACTTTATTAACTTTGTCCATGGGCTTGCAATGCAACTAATTTGTGATGTCCTGAAAACCAGTTCCTAAAGGACTGGTTATTAGGTCTCGAGGTACTTTCCAGGTGATGCTTATTTAAAGAATAAATGTCCGCAGAGAAGAGGAAAGAGAAAGCACTAGATGGGAGGGAGGGGGAAGGGAGGGGAAGAGAGGAAAGAGGAGAAGCAAGTCTGAATTCCCAGAGAGCATGATATTGGCCTGAGTCAGTGAAAATCATCACTGGTTTATAGCCAGGCAACCTTGGATCTAAAAAGTTTCTCAGGGGCAAGAACCCTATTAGCGACCCTACTGAACAACAGCAAACATACAGAAACTGCATACCCCAACCCACAAGATGACTACAGATCCGTTCACAAAAATAACCTCATATAGACATTAGGTACTTAGAGGAGCAAAACTTCCAGGCTCCAATGTTCCACTCACTCACTCACTCAGTCACTTCCAGACCTTTTAATAAATAGCATTACTTCGAATGAAATTAAACAAATTCATGAAGGAAAAGATGGTAGTGTCACCTTTTTTGATTCTTTATTACATACATTTAACATGTATGAGAATCCAACCAAAACCATGCATTTCTAAACAATCTATTCTTCTTACAGCAATATTCATTTTAGATAACTGGCTTTCAAATAGATAAGAATAATCTAACAGATTACAGTCTAGAACCATGGGTGTGGTGGTTTGAATTTGCTTGGCCCAGCGACGGCACTGTGTAGAGGTGTGGTCTTGTTGGAGTAGGTGTGGCCTTATTGAAGGATGTTTGTCACTGTGTGGGTGGGCTTTAGAACCCTTGTCCTAGCTGATTAGACAGCAGTCTGTTCCTAGAGGCCTTCAGATGAAGATGTAGAACTCTCAGCTCCTCCTGCACTATGCCTGCCAGGATGCTGCCATGTTCCCACTTAGAAGATACTGGACTGAACCACTGAACCTGTAAGCCAGCCCAATGAAATGTTGTCCTTATAAGAGCTGCCTTGGTCATGGTGTCTGTTCACAACAGTAAAACCCTAACTAAGACAATGCATAAGAAGAACAGCTTAACACTCCACACAGAAATCAAACTATAAACTTGTGAAAAGCAGCTATAATAAGTAAAATGCAATAACCTCTATTTGTATCAGATTAAAGTGATCTAAATCTGTAGGATAAAGTAAGATAATATCACAAAGAAAGACTTCTGTGACAAAATCCTTGTCATAAAGCATTCAGGTACACAATGAAAATAGGTAACATATATATGTGTGTGTGCGTGTGTGTGTGTGTATATACATACATATACATATATATACACATACATATACATATATACATATATGTATATATATGGCCCATATAAATTACATATTTATGTAAACTACAATACATAATACCTACAGAACCAGAGTTCTTGGCCCCCTTTACACCTTTATTTTCTTTTAAAATTCTGAAAATAGTTGAATTTTTAACAGGCATGTTCTGAAAGAATTCCCAGATTTTCTGCTAATAAAAGAGAACCAGGGTCTCCTGCCCTTCTTGTAAATATTGACCATAGGCTCCTTCTTAGGAGCTTGAAGAATAAAGGAATAAAGGAAGCCATAGTGCTTGTTATTCGCTGTGGAAAATGAGTAGTCAAATAGTATTTGCTCAAGCAAAACTCCATGAGTTATCATTTTCCCTCTCTACAAAACAGCAACAATTCCTGTCTACAGTTACTATCCAGGAGGGCAGTGTGGTGGTATGAACGGCTTTGGCCTCCATAGACTTATGTGTTTGAATGCTTGGCTCACAGCAAATGCTACTATTAGGTTGTATGGCCTTATTGGAGGAGGAGCGGCTTTGTGGCTTTGTTAGAGGAAGTGTGTCACTGTGGAGGCGGGCTTTGAAGTCTTAAATGATCAAACTCTGCCCAGTGTTTATATATATTCTCCTCCTGACTGCCTTCAGATCAAAGCACAAAACTCTCAGCTCCTTCTCCAACACCATGTCTGCCTGTACAATGCCATGCTTCCTGATAGGATGATAATGGACTAAACCTCTGAAGCTGTTAAGCCAACCCCAATTAAATGTTGTTCTTTGTAAGAGTTGCCTTGGTCATGATGTCTCTTTAGAGCAATGGAAACCCTAAGTATTTAAGCTATCTATTGATGCTATGTAACAAATTACTCCAACATTCACCAATTTCAATAGATAAGCATTTCTAACTCATTTATCTTCTGTGGGCCACAATTTCAGAAATGGCATGGCTATGTGATTCTGACTCAGAGACCAAAGAGAATATAGTCAGTTACTGCCTTAAATCTGGCATCGTCTTAAGACCATATACTAGGGCTTCAGGCATGCTGCCCAAGGTGGCCCTTTCACATGACTGGTACATACAGGTGCTGACTATACAGAAGGCTTTCCTTTCTTGCCATATCAGTCTCCAGGGACTGACTGAGTATGCTGCCAACATGGCACCTGGCCTTTTCCAAGCAAATGGCTCAACAAAGAAAGGTGGGTATGGCAATGCAATGTCATACATCAGCACATCTGCCACCTTCTGTAGGACATGGGAGGGGACATCCCAAGGGCATGAGTAGTAACAGGCAGGGTTTTCTGAGGACCATTTGGACTCTGATTGTTACAACTTTAAAATGAGCTTCCGGATAAAGGAAGAAATAAATGTTCGATGAAGTTTGAGAACTGTGTATTATAGTTTAACTTCTCTAAGCTGTTATTACATATGACAACAGAGCATTAATCAGGACACTAGAGGACTCGCTAGTGCTCCATGGCAAGCACGAAAGTGTCTATTGACTCAAAATAAAACCATATTTTTTTAAACTAGACTTAAAACATTTGTTCAATTTCAGCATGTTTTTCTTGCACCATTGTGTGTGTGTGTGTTATTTGATTCTGCATTAAATGTTTACTACCATAATCACTATCATTCCAGTATCAGTTTTATCGATAGGTCAAAATTTAAAAATTAGTTATGCTGCAGCCTTAAAATAAGAGTGAATTAGAATGAGAATCAATTGATAACCATAGAGCCACGATACTGAGAGGAATCCTAAGAAATTATTCCATTTTCTGAAACTGACAGGCCTTGGAATGCAGTAAATCATCCTCTTTTACGCTTTTTATAACTTTCCACCATCAAAACTGTGTAGAGTGATACTCTGTTTCTCCGAGAAGATGCCACCAATGTGCACAGAAAATTACTTATTCTGTAAAGCTCTGCATATCGGAAAGAAGTTTAAAAATGAAGTGTGGTGTTCTCATCCAAATATCACATTCTTGTCAATGGGACTTCAGATTCCGCACATTCCGCAGCCTTCTGTAGGCAGAGCGTATAGTTTGTCTTTTTAGGATGACAAGCTAGTAAACGGCTAAAGCTACAGATTTTACGCTTGCTTTGTGTTTATCCTAACATATTATGACGGTAGCTAACTCTTATTTAGATGGTCAAGTTTTGGATGACTGTCCCAGTGTTCTTTCTATGGCTGTGATAAACACCATGAACAAATCAACTTGGGGAGGCTTTGGCTTCTGCTTCCACAATTCGTCTATAATTGAGAGAAGTCAGGACAAGAACTCAAGCAGAAACCTAGCGAAAAGAAATTGAAGCATTGAGGTTCTCTCTTCCCAAATTACTCTAGCTTGTGTCAACAAAACCTAACCAGGTTGACACATAAATACATCACCGAGAAACTATAACCTTTCCTTTCTTGTTTGTCCAAAAGATGTCATGTTAATATCACTGAATAAAACACTGTAAAACTTTTAAAGTCCCACTGCCTTTAAAAGAGTCAAAGAGTTTAAAAGCTCATAACTGTGGGACCTTGTAAAAGCAAAAATGAGTTACATACGTCTTATAATACTTTCTTATTCCTAGAGGTAATATGACCAGAATGCAGGCACAATCAGTTCAAAGCAAATCCAAATTCCAGCGTGGGTGGGTGCTCAGTGTATGAGATTCATTTAAGATAATCTTGGCTCCAAATGTCGTGGATGCCCCCTTAACTCTGTCTCAGCAACACACAGCACAGATAGCTCGTCTCACAGACTGGTGCCAGCTCAACGCCACACCTGCTCGATCCTCCACACCTGCTCATGATTACCTCATTGGCCCTGGCATCCACAATATGCTGGGATCTCAACTGCCACGGAGCCTGTACTCTCACCAATGGCTTCTCTACAGCAACGCTGAGCACACCGAGCACACGGTGTCAATCCTCACCATCTATACATGACCCCCTCCATCCTAGGTTCTCCACTGAAACTGAGGCTACATCTTCACCAGAGGCCTCTCCTGACTTCTCACAGGACCAAGCCTCAGTTGTCCTCCATGAACCCTGCAAAGCCTGAAGCTTTCGGGATGCACAATCAGTAACATTACCAACTTTGACCTCAAACTTTTGACACAGCTTTGACTCCACTGGACCCTGTAGTCAGCTTCTGTGTGCTGACTCTGAGGAAATACTTCCCATAAAAGTTTGCCTCAGTGATGCTGCGCTCTCCTTCCTCACGCTGATGTCCTTCTCCAGCTGAACAGCATCATTTGTCCCATTTCACTTCAGGAGTTCTAGTCTTATGTTAATTACAGCTGATTCTTCAACCCCAGCTGAGCAGAAGCCATATATTAATGCAAACTATCACATAAACAGCCCTGACAAAAGTATTTGCTTCACAAAGATAAAATTCTACCATCAGCATCTCCTTCAGTACTGTCTTCCAAGTTCACAAAATCAGTTCACTAAGCTTTTCCATCTTAAAAAAATCTAAAATTCTGTCCACAGTCCTTTCACAGAGGGGTCACATGTCAGATATATTACATATCAGATATCTACATTGTGATTCATTACCATAGCAAAATTACAGTTGTGCAGTAGCAACAAAATAATTTTATGGTCAGGGGTCACCACAACATGAGGCACTGTATCAAAAGGTCGCAGCATTAGGGAAGCTGAGGACCACTGCTCTACAAAGCAAATGACAAAGTTGCCACTGAAGATCATGGAAATCTATTCCACAAATCAAATTTGTAATTTTCTGAACAATGTTGCCAGAAAAATGTAGCAATCCAATCAAGCATCCACAGGTAATATTATATCTCAGTAAGGTGGCATATGAACATGAGGAAAATCCAAATGTTTCTTTTGATTAGAAATAACATTCCCAATGCATAGGACTCTATAGGCCCATTTGAATATATAAGGTATCAGTTCATTTCTCAACATTTCGCTTACAATCTCTCCAACAGTCCACAGGTAATGCTGAGCATTGGGATGACTTGGCAAATAGAAAATGGCAGTAGTTTAATATAAAACCCAGAATTCTACACAATACAAAGTCAAAGGAACAAACAATAGATTTTTTTCAAGCATTCCTAGCTATATCTGACCCACTTTAAATCACTTCCAATCTAAGCAACACCATTTTTCTCAGTACACCTCCAGACCTGAAATCTCTAGGTCTCTGTTATCTCAAATAGGAGGAGGAGGAGGAGAAGAGGAGGAGGGGGAGGAGAAGGAGGAGGGGGGAGAAGGAGAGGAGGAGAAGGAGGAGGAGGAGGAGGAGGAGGAGGAGGAGGAGGAGGAGGAGGAG
>JADRCH010000124.1:7218730-7242578 GCA_019843965.1 Rhynchomys soricoides
GGAGGAGGAGGAGGAGGAGGAGGAGGAGGAGGAGGAGGAGGAGGAGGGGGAGGAGGAGGAGGGGGAGGAGGAGGAGGAGGGGGGAGGAGGAGGAGGAGGAGATAACTCTTATGAAAATGATGTTTCAAAGACTGGCAACAAGCATTGCCATACAAATATCCTATGATCCAGAGACACGCATCAGCAGCTTTTATACACTTACTGAGATCAAGTTTGTCTTCTGACATTGTGAAGTTACTTTGGTAAAAGAATGCTAAATATGTATAGTTTGAAAGGCCTGCAGCTTCCGTGTGTAAGACGGCTGAGCTACATAACTAACTTAAACGCCTCTGTAAGATCAGAGTCTGTTTCATTGCCATGTCTACTGTGCCTGTTCTAAGATCTCATCTAGGCTAAAAGAGGACAAGGACCGAACCGCACCACAGTGACATTCACTCACGATGATTTGATTAGACTAGGAAGATAAAAATGGAGGTCCAGAAAGCCAGCACTGGGGACTTTTTCTACCCTTAAGTCCACCTTACACTATGGAAAATGACTATTCTCCTTCAAAGAATGGTAAGAAGTGGGGAGATTCTTAAATGTTTTCTTCTTTATAACTAAAGCAAGTTTAATTCCCACTTACATTCGTGTGATACCTGCTGTGCTTAAGCAGTTCTGTAACTGATGGGAAGTGATTCCTCTCCAGTTCCTACTGCCTCTGTCCATGGACTACAGCCTTTAACATACATACCTTCTCCTAAGAGGAAGGAAAAATACATCACTGTTATCCACTTATCAATGGTCCAAGGAAACATTTCTATTTAGAAACCATCTCTCTGCCTCTGTCTGTCTCTCTCTCTCTCTCTCTCTCTCTCTCTCTCTCTCCTTCCCTCCCCTCCCTTTTTCTCCCCTCCCCCTTCTCCCTCATCATTTTTCTTCTGGGAAAATAAAACTCTAGGGTGACATCTGAGAATCTAAGAGCCACAGCAAATGTGACTCGTTAGGACAGTGTCAAATGGAAATAAAACGATCTACTGCCTCCTACTTCCATCACCAACTCCTTGCCACCGCTCATTTCTGCTGCTGTACTTTCTCTTAGGTTTAATATGGTGATGTTCCTGCCCTAGTGAACCCAGATACACGCGATGTCAATTACTCCCACCCACTTCTAAGTTCTTTACAACAAAAGTGAAATTTGTTGCATGTGTTTCCGGAAGACTTTTACATCACTGCAAGTCAGACAAATAAGGAAAAATAAGGAAAAACCCCTAAAAGCAAGCCTGAGAAGTGTTCTCAAAATCAACATGTTAACCTCCATCTGTTCAAATGAATCAGTATACTAATTCTTTTTACATGAAGTCTCTGAAATATATAGAACTATAAGCCTATGTCCATACTTCAGCTGGCACCTAGCACAACCATTCCCTGTTGCCATAGGTTACAAGGATGAGTCACTCAGAGTCCTCCAGACAACTTGAGGAAGATCTTATAGCAATTTCAGAATGAAATATACTTTTCATAAATATCAATTTGCCACAGCTCGGTATATTAAATGAACAGATTACAAACCTTACTAATCTCACTTCATAGAAATAGAGACTTGAGTTAGGCACACTTGAGAGGTTCTACTTTCCTATGATGAAGCAGATAGCTCATCACCAGTCTCTCATTAAATGATCTATATATAGATACAATCACAGGCAGGGGGTGAGTAGTTTCAGAATCAGTGTACTATAAATCACAGTAATTTGTGGCCATCACTAAAGTATCTTTTAAGCTCAGATCATATGACACTTATAAGCCTTTATGCTGAGTCCTTCATATACACACACTTAATAGGAATCATCACAAGGAAGTATGAAAGCCGCCAGACAGCACGATAACTCTGATATTAAGAACAACAAACCTCTTATTTGTACCTGTGATTTTTTAACTGCACATTCGAGTTGCACTTAGCCTACTGGAAGCAGAATAAACCTATGTGTCCAGGAAAAGCCAGAATTGGACGGCAGGCATAATAAAGGTAGCATCATTTCTATAGAGCCACTACTTAAAGAAATGTCCTCAGAGGATGCTTTGGGGGGTTCCAGTGACAAATGAATTGTTACATATTCTCTAAATGTTCATCTAAACATCTGAATTGCATTAAAAACGACCTCTGGGTCAATCAATCGCATTTGTACAAATAAGAACGTGAAACACATTTAAGATGTAAAGCTAGCTAATTGGCTAAACATAAGGAAGATGCTGTAGAGTGACCTGGCAATTGTGTTTCCTTCCTTGGGGTTTGTTTCCCATTCTGTCAGTGGCTTCTCTTCTTCCCGATCCATTCTCTGCCCCAGGATCCTTCATTCTGTATTAATAATTTAATTTGAAGACAAATGTGCACACAAAGGAAAGAGGTTTGGATATGCTCTGAAACTGAGCCCTTCCCTGCATCAACTCTCCCTGTCACAGAAAGTGGAGGAAATCGGTGATAGGTACCAATTTCCACATGGGAAATATTGTGATCTCAGAAAAGACTTAACTGTAACAAGATATCCTTTTTGAGAAAATTGTTGAAAATCCAATAAACCCCTTTTGGGCTAAATAGAAGCCACACACACACACACACACACACACACGCACACACACACTGCAAAATCACTCTTTGTTTTCTCATGCTACATGCATCTTATATGTCAAACAAAAATTAAAAGCATAATGAGAAAGCATGAGCCCAAACAAGGTAGGCTAGGTTAAACTGCAGTGGATCTTTTTTAAATAGCAGGTCCTTCCTAGTATAGCTATCCATCTGTCAAGGGCCAAAAACAAAAGGCCTGACTTCTTATGTATTTTCACATGGTCAGCACCAAAGTCCAATTCTAATTTCACACAGAAGTTGCTAATCCTTTTCCATTCTTTGGCAGGGCCAGACAAACCTGCAGGTTCTCTATACTTCCCACTTGGACCTGCTTGGATTTCAGGAAGCAAGTGCCAGAACCTTAATTGTGACCTTTTCATTCTAGTGCCTGGCCGATGCACACTTAATCAGGTTCAGGAGCAGATAATTACAATAAAAGTTGCATGTTCCTTAGAAGCTCGAGGAGGGGAAAGGGCTGTCTCCCAAGTTCCCTACAATTAAATGTCAGTGAGGAGCAAAGAGCATGTGGATAATAGACGAGGGAAGTTGCACTAAAATGAGTCTCTAGATATTTTTTCAAAGATGTATTTATTTATACCCATGGCTTATTCGGATTTAAAAATGCATACTGTCTTTACAATACATGTGGTACTTAGAGCTGCAGAGGTCCGATTCTGACATACAGTCGCCCAGCTTAGAATGCATTTCTGCACCATCCACGGAGATCAATAGACTCGGGAAACAAATATGTTGATGGATGAGGACTGCTCTGAAAACAACCAGGTTAAGGTAGCCACGTTGCTGGTTTCGCAGTTACTCTCATGCTGGCAGAATCAAGGGGGTACAAAGGATTCCTCCCTTTTTGTAAAGGGGAAAGGGGGAAGAAGGGGGCGGAAAAGAAGGGAAGAGAATGGTGTGGACAGTGGGAAAAAGAAGAAAGAAACGGAGGATGGTGAACAAGAAAGAGAAACCCAAAGAGGGGCGGGGGAGTAGGAAGCAAAGCTATGATGTATGGATGCTAGCCAGCCACCCAGCCAAGTGCTCCAGCACCCGCAAGCCTGCATCCCTCCCTAACAGACTCTAGGTTCAGTCTGTAGACTTAGGGCTCCCTGGTGCTGACAGCTCTCTCCACAACGCCAGTGCAAGCAATATGTGATGCTCCAAGTAGCCCAGAACAACCAGCCCATCTGAACCCGCCACTCCCTGGACCGTGCTCACCGCACCCCCCCCCCACACTTCTTCTTGGTACCCCCCCCATCACTAGTCTCGGGGGTGGGGGGTAAACCTAGAAGAGAGCAGCATGGGGGGATCAAAAAGGGGGAGAGAGTGGAGGAAGCAATCAAAATAATTTTTAAATAATGTGATAATAGATGCTGGGGAGGTGCCAGGGGAGGGTACCCGTGGCAAGCACCTGGGTAGCACAGCACGCTGTTGCAAATCCCCGAGGCTGCGTAGGGCTGGGCGATTTTCCACAAAAGGAACTTTGCAAGAAGCGCAGCGGTTTTGCAAGGCGAAGAGGAGGAGATCGCAGCGTTACCTGGCCGAGGTCAACGCCGGCGGGCCGCCGAAATCCTCAGGTTTGGGGTCCTGAGCCACTTGATCGGGTTACTATGGAAATCGTCTTAGGGAGGACGCGAGGAGAGCAGGAGCCAGGCACATCGTCGTCGGTAGCCCAGCGGGCGCGGGACCGGGCGCGGCGCCTCTTCCCCGGCCCGGCTCGCTCTTTCTTCGCTCTCGGCCGGGCCGCGCCTCCCCGCCCCGCGCCGCCGCCGCCGCCGCCGCCGCCGCCACCGAGCAGCCCGCGGGCCGAGCCGAGCTCTCGCCGCGCGCAGCCGGCAGCCGAAGCGCGAGCTCGCAGCAGCAGCCGGCCTGGGCGGCGAGTGGCGCTGTTTCCTAGCCGCGCAGCTGGGATTTAAAGAGACAGACGCGTCGCGGGGCTCTAGGGGGCCCTGGCCGGGAGAGGAGCCCCTCAAGCTCGCCCAAGGTCCACCCCAACGGAGCTCAATAGCCTCAGTCGGCTCACTGGGTGAGCAAAGTTTCCTGCAAAGAGCACTTCTCCAGTGACCTGCCTCGGCCACTCTCCTGACTACAGAACAGGCTGCAAGGAGAGTAAGGGATTTTTTTTTTCCCTCCCTTGGAGACTAAGGGGGAAATGATTTGTATGCTCAACAAGTCATGCACCTATTTTCAGCCGCTCTGGCTTCTGTCCTTGTGCACCGACTTTTTCATTGAAAAACGGGGGGATGGGGGGACGGTGGAGGGGTACTCTTCGGTTCATGTCAGACTCTAAGCAGAGATGCGTGGGTTTGGGGGAAGGTGGTGGTGGAAAGATATAGCTGTCGAATATCTTGGATCCCCCCCTCCCTTCCAGCTAAAGTAATGTCTCCTTTTCTAACCCAGGCCTGGAGAATGCGCTTAAAGGTACATTCCAACCACTACTCCAGCATCATGCAAAGGTTTGCCTTTCCCTAACCACCTTCAACTAGGAACACGGGGATTGGGGAGGTGTCTAACAAAAAGAAGACTCTAGTCTGGCCCATTTCTACCCTAACTCAAAGCCAGTTCTCCTCTCCATGAGCTCATACATCATAAACAGAATGTGATGAGAGACATGCACAGTTTGAGACTAACATGCGCATGCTGAACTAGAGAAATTACAATCCAATAGGTTTGTTTCCCATGCCAACCAAAGCTCTTGATCGCTTTATACGCAACCCAAGCCCTTTGTGATCCTTCAACCCAGACTTCCCCCTGGAGGAGAAGCCGAAAGGGAACTCTCTTGAGATATCCAGATATCGATATCGGATACTTCATAAATATCGAGGAGACTCTAGGAGAGAGTTCATGGAAGCTGTCCTGGGGAGGGGCGAACCCATGTCTAGACTATCAACACCTGGCAAGCAAGATTTATACATTTTCCTTCTTTCAGTCTTAGACTTTATACATTGTATGAGCTATAAACAACAAAAAAAAGATACCAGCCCACCACAGGGCTTAAGTTTCCCTCCTGTACCTCATTATCTGCTCACCTAGGGAACTCACACCTCCCCATGCAGCCTTCATGCATGGGCTTTTTTTTTCCTTTCCTCTAGAGTAAGCCTTTCAAAGAAATGTGGCCTTGTAAGTTCTTAGTGCCTTCAAGAAAGTGAGCAATTTCTTATATGGGACAGTGACTAAGAAAACAGCATCATAATAAAACTGGCTCTTGAACAAGTACTACTGTAACAAAGTTCCTGAGGCTGCATAACACGCCAACAACATAAAGTTGTGACTCACAGTTCTAGGCTGCAGAGTCCACCATCTAGATGCCAGCAGGTTTAGACTCAGACCAGAGTCTGGTTTCTGTCTCTAACAGTTTGAAAGTTTTATCCCTGTGAGTGCTGATGTGCTGAAACATCTCTTTGAAGATACTTAGCTGGGCAGTGGTGGAGCAGGCCTTTAATCCCAGCACTCTCCGGAGGCAGAGGCAGGGTGATTTCTGAGTTTGAGGCCAGCCTGGTCTACAGAGTGAGTTCCGGGACAGCCAGGATTACGCAGAAAAACCCTGTCTCAAAAAGCCAAAAAAAAAGGGGGGGGGGAGATACTTAACTCTGTCAGAGAAGAACTTTGTGGTATGGTCAGCTTTGCTGACGCTGTTGTGTTGTCAAAGGCTTCACCATGAAGCCTAGAGGGACACAAACATTCATGCCACAGCAAAGTGTCTCTCAAACCCTGGCATGTCACATTACCTGCAATAGTTATGTAAGCAAAACTTTAGGAGTTCTTGGGAACAACGTACCTCATTCTGTCGGTCTAGGTGACTCATACGTATTTGTGTTTCTAACCTGACCCAACTTGATGTTCATTTTACTGGTCTGGGGAGGACTTTGAGAAACACAGTCTGGGGTGTCTGAGAAATGTTGGCTAGTGGCTTTTCAGATCTTAGTCCTTGGCTTCTTCATGCCTCGCTGCTGCCCAACAACTCCAGCAGGTGACAGTTATTACCTGTGCCATGGTTGTCCACACAAGCCACATTCACTCTCCCCTGTGCCAAGCTTGTATGTCTGTTCCCACCACACAATCCAGGTAACTTTTCCTCAGCTTCTAAGAGGATACTCCCTCAGAATCTGTACCCAAAAGCTGCAGGTCCCACACCCAAGTTTGGTGACACTCGCCTGTGAGGTTTCTTTGCTTATCTGCCACCTATTAGAAATTATAATAATATGTTTATTAGTCTCCCCTAGACTGTGTGTGTGCTGATGGGAACTTATTTTCTCTCCACATCTAAGGCAGTGGGTGAGGCAAAGCGGCAGCCAGAATGAGAAAGTACTGGAAGAGAGACTAGTCTTTGGTGGCTGATGAACACATTGTTGACCAAAGTCAAAACTTGTAATCATGTTAGAAAGGCCAGAGGGATGATGAAGACATTAGCATTTCTGAGTTGCTAGTACCTATCAGGTACGGGGTTAAACGCTTGGCAGGTTATCATATATATTCTTCCAAATGGCCTTGCAAGATAATTATATGTGGGGAGAAAAAAGAAACGGGCCTGCAAGTTAAGTAGCTTGCTCAGTGTCACATGGCTGCTATGGGTTGAGACAACATGCTTTATAATAAGCAGGTGGTTTTCCATAGGTGTGAAGTTGGACATGAAGGTTCTCATATGTGTGTTTCGTTACATTTGTACATGCCACGTAAGATCTGCCTTCCCACCCAGAAAGGGTTTGACTTGCAGCCTGGGGTAGAAACCTCTAAGCCTTCATTACACTTCCCTGACTCAGTGGTCGCCTGGTGTGTGTTCTTTCCAGGCTCATGAAAAGGGGCTATGGTTGTCATTTCTATGAAGTCCTGGTCTACCTGTGTTTCAGATCCTGAATATAGTGTAAATGTGTGGTCCAGTCCATCCGGCCAGAAAAGGAAACCTCTGCTCTAGAGTCAGGGCCGGGGAACTTGACTCCTCAGTGTCCGCTGTAGTAAGTTTGACTTAATAAGAGATTATAATTACCTAGGGTGGTAATCTGCAAATAAATTTAAAAGATAAGAAATGGAGTTAATTCTTCTCCCTTTACACACTTGTCCAAAGAAGAAAATCCAAACATTGTAAACAAGAGAGGGTGGGGATTTGGTTGAAAATAAAAGAGGTTTATAACCACTCACAATGACGTTTACCTCAGAAGTTAGACAATTACTCTAAAAATACGAACTTGTAGATATCGATCTCCCTTTGATATAAACGTGGAGCCTGTGTAACAACTATGGAATAAATCAATGTAGATTCCTTAAGTATGGTACCCTTCACAGAGGAGCCTGGGAAAACATAATGTGCTTACAGCTGCATGGGATATTTAGGGCAACAGTTCTTAACCTTATGGTATATTAGAATCACTTGGGGAGCTCTCAAACTCAGAACGCACAGGTTCCATCTCGAACCAATTATGTGGGATCCTCTGGGGTTTGAAATCTAGGCATCAAGGTTTTTAAAGCTTGCCAGGTGGTTCTAATGGGAACTGGAGATTGAGGGCCACTTCTCTACAGCTAATCTCCAGTGGAATCCACACCTGGTTGCTCATTAGCATCACTTGGGAAATTTTAAAGGCTCGCAGGCCCACATCCACCTGCAGCAGTTCTGAGTTATTTATCGTTCATCTTCTCGATGGTTGATGTTTAATCAGGCTGGCACTGGGTCAGGGTTGAAAGTCACTGTCTTAAGCCAGTGTTTCTCAAAGCAGAGTTCCAGACAGCAGCATGAGTATGTCTAGGAGATGTGTTAAAGATGGATCTCCTCACCCCCACTCCAGATCTGCAGGACGCTGGGTCAGGGTAGGGTTTTTCAGCCTACAATTCCACAATAGCTCCTGATCACTCTGATGCACAGTAAATTTGGGAACCAATGATTTACAGCATAGCATTAGCGTTAAATTATCCTGAAAGAGTTTGAGAGCCAACATTGTCTTCAGCAAACACCTACAACCCTTCACAGAAGAATCAACCATCATTTCTGACTTCTTTCCAGATATTGCTCCTGCTGTAGGTCCTAAAAGCCCAGTCTGAGAAATACTGTTCCATAATGTACCATGCTCTACAATTAAATACTAAGGAACAAGGAAATCTGAACATAGCTTTTCTTTTGGAAAGGATCTATCCCAACACAAAAGCAGCTTGGGGGGGGGGGGGGTTGATGGCCTCAGCAGGTAAGGGTGAGAAACCACATGCCCCCACACACCCCTTTCCCCAGGGATTCAGTACAGCATCACCAGCTGCCAAGCAGGTCCTATTTTAAAAAATCCTCACCATCACAGGCCCGCTCTCTCACTCAGTCTGTCTTTAACTCTCAATCTCTCTGTCTCTTTCTCCCTTACCCTTCATCAGGGCAGCCTTTGTACACTCTCTCCCCTATCATTCTCCTTTAAGGTCTGTTACCTGTTGTGACTTTGTGGCATTCCTTGGCCCAGATCTGCCAAGGTATTCTTCTGAGGAAAGCCAAACAGTAAGGGCACTTGCCTTCAACGTGAACAACTTGAGCTAAATGTGGGGACCCACTGGCTGAAAGGAAGGAAGAGACTTCTATGAGTTGTCCTCTGAGCTCCACAGGTGTACCATGGCACATACAAGCCACTTCTATACACACGGTAAAGAGATGATTGTGAGTGCATAGAGAGAGGGAGACTTCAGAGCTCTGAGCCCTAAATGAGATGTCTTTATCACACTCCTCCCCTAAAGGCTCATGGATTCTTGTAGAAAAGGCATTAAAAAGATTGTGAGAGACAGAGATGGGAGATGATGCCAAGGATGTAAGAAGACTGATGGGCATGTGAACTCACAGAGACTGAGACAGCGCCTACAAGACCATAACAAGCCAGACAACATCTCAGCATCAAGAAACTATTTGAAACTGATAGCTTCTTGAAGAGAGAAAATCTATTTTGGTTTGGTTTGGTATGGTTTGGTATGGTTTGGTTTGGTATGTATGGTTTGGTTCGATTTGGTATGGTTCAGGTTGGTATGGTTTGGTATGGTTTGGTTTGGTTTGGTATGGTATGGTTTGGTTTGGTATTATGATTTGGTTTGATTCCCTATGGAGTGATGTCAAGAATATCAAACACACACCAGGGCAGGCCTCATTTTCAGGGATCATTGAATAATACAAACTCCATTAATTGTCTTATTTCAGTTTTTAAGAAAGAGAAAGAACATGAAGTGGGGTAGGTTGAGGGAGAGGATCGAGGAGGAGCTGGGGGGGGGGGAGAAATGTGGTTAACACATAATATATGAAAAATGTTAGGTGAGTAACTGGTAAAAAGAGACAGCAGGGTTTTGTTTTGTTTTCTCTAATGTTTTAATGTTTGTCTTAGTTTATGTACAGCCGTGTTTTGCCTGCATATGTCTACCACCCTCACAGAAGTCAGGAAAAGTCATCAGATCTCCTGGAACTGGAGTCATAGATGTGGATGCTGGAATCCTTGGCAAGAGCAGCAAATGGCCTTAATGTTAGCATTTCTTCTGTGCTCCGCCCAACCGTGACCTAGCAGCAGCCAGGTAAGCCTGGCTCACTATAAAAAGACTGGTGAGCTTCTCTCCCTCTCCCTCTCCCTCTCCCTCTCCCTCTCCCTCTCCCTCTCCCTCTCCCTCTCCCTCCCCCTCCCCCCTCCCCTTCCCCCTCCCCTTCCCCCTCCCCTCCCCCTCCCCTCCCCCTTTACCCCCACTGATTTTCCTTCTCCCGCTCTCCCTTCCTCTCCTTCTCCCTCCCTATCATCTCTCTCCACTTGTTACCAGGCCAGCCTCTTCCCTTCCTTCTCTCTCCTCACTCTTTCTGTCCTTCTCTGTTCCCTTTCTTTCCCTGCCTCAGTTCCCTTCCCCACACCCCCTTCCATGTCCCAATTAAACTTCATTTTATATTAGACCTGTGGTATGGCTGATTCCTTGGGGAGATGCCTCAGCATGGGTCCTCTAAGGCACACACACCCGGCAGCTTTACAAAACAGTTCAGTAACCACACCACCATGGGTGCCATCTCTTCAACCCTGAGAGCAGCTTTAAAGAAAAAAAAATTCTTGTACCTAATTTCACCCAATTTGAGGCTGTAGAAGGATTATTTATGTGCGTACTTGATACATCTCTGAATTATGAAGCAGGAGTGAGTGCTGACCTGCACAAGTGAAAGTCCCTGGTGCCTAAGCCCAGATTCAGTGGTAAAGGGCTTCTTGGCTGCACTAAATTGCAGAAGCCCTCAGGAAAAGAAATGAACCCTCTTCTGCTCAAACCAAACCACTTGAAGGTATAAGAAGAGAGGTAATCACCTTGGAGTTTTCCCTGATTGTACACATGAGCCCCTCCTGCCTTCCAGAGAATACTTTCCTGCAGGCAGCTTCTCTCAGGAAAAGAAAAACCCTGTTTTCTCTCAAAAGGCAATTGCCTTACTTCTTGATGCCTCAGAGTGAGAGTAGCTATGTAAACCCTATCAGTCCCAAGCTAACAAATGTTAAGAGACCCATGGTTCCCACAGGCCAGGCTTCATGCCATGGGAAGGAGCGTGGAAGTAGATCACTGTCACTAATCTTTGCCTCTGGTCAGACAGCCAAAGAAAATCCTGAGTGAGCCAGATCACTCAAAAGAAGCCACCCCAGACCGTGAAACCCTTCACCCTTTCAGCTGCTTGAATTGATTTCAGGCCTCTAACCTGGATTCTTGAGGGAGGACCTGTCAGGCAAAGACTCTTCTTTGTAGCTTGAGACCCAGCAATTCTCTCTACTCACCATTGCTTTGAGAGGCCCTGCTAAAGCACATTTGGTTCCTGGGACTTCTTTGCAATCAATGGAATTTCTCTGCTTTAAGAGATGGGAGCATCATCTCTAAAGGAGCTCTGAGTTGCTAGCCAAAACATCAGGTGCAAAGTTGCTGACAAGAAAAAGAAAGCCTTTCTAAGAGGGATCTACCAGCATGTGTTTGCCTGGACTTTTGCAAATGGCCCGGATGTTAATTACTGTATCAGCTGCCAAACTGCTTATTCTGAGCTGTCTGACAGTTTGAATGAAATCTCTTTCTACTGAGGCTGGAGGAAATAACAGTCATCAACAAACTACAAAATATCACCTAGATTTCTTTTTTTAAGTCATATCCACTTTAAAAAGCAACGCAGCTCCCAGAAGTGTAATTAAGTTGCGTAGGTGAGCGGAGACCTGTCTGTGGCCTTTAAAAAATATCAATTGCAAGGGAAAGCCAAAAAAGGGAACAAAAGTAGATAAAAAAAATGATGAAAAGAAAGGGCAGGTAAGAAGAATAAGAGGTTCTTGTTCGTGGTATGGGGTCCCCATTTGCAAGGTGCCAATTATAAATGAACATCTAGGACTGTTTCATTATGGAGCTGGTCTCCGTGGGAAAAATAAAGAGTTCAGTCTTCCCATCAGATAATTCTCAAGGATAAGTTTCTACCTCAATTGCAAAGTAGCGATGAGGTTTCAAAAGACATCATATTGTTATTAAAGAATATATTGTTTTTAAGAGACTATGATAGATGGAACTCCTATCCAGAGATAACAAACTGTGTACACATGCGTGCATGTCATGCATCCATTTGTACATAACTCTTAAAGAATGCAACTTGGAAAGGGAAGATAGGGGGAGGCACATAGGTAAATGCAGATGCACTCCAATACGAAAGTAACTTCTCTTGACGCTTTGAATGTGTTTGTGATGGTTGGAATAGGAATGGCTCCCATAGAGTTATGTGTTTGAATGCATGGCCCATTGGGAGTATTATTATGAAGTATGGCGTTACTGGAGTAGGTGTACCGTTATTGGAGGAAGTGTGTCACTGTGGAGTCAGGCTTTGAGGTCTTATATGCTCAAGCTATTCCCAGTGTGGCTCACAGTCTCCTCCCACTGCCTGCTGATCAAGATGTAGAATTCTCAGCTCCTTCTCCAGCACCATGGCTGCCTGCAGGCTGCTATGCTTCCCACCATGATAATAATGGACTAAACCTCTGAAATTGTAAGCTGGCCCCAACTAAATGTTTTCCTTTATAAAAGTTGCTATGGTCACAGTATCTCTTCGAAGCAATAAACCCCTAACTAAGACAGTGTTTCCAAATAAAAAGCTTAATTGAAAACTAGATTAGAATTGCGTGGTACTTTGCTCCTGTAACCCCAGCACTCAAGAGGTTGAGGCAGGAAGGCAGCTGGGAGTTTGATAGCATGATCTTCATAATGAGTTCCAGGTCAGCCTGAACTGTGAAGTGAGACACCAAGGGAGACCCTATCTTAAAGAGAAAAAATAATAAAATTGCTGCAAAATAAGTTGCCCACAGGTACAATGGAAGAAAAGTTTAAAGTGCATTTCCTAGCAGGTTTGCACCTGCTCCTTTCTTAGACCATGACTGATGTCACTGGAGATGCTAAACGTGGGTGTTTGCATGCCAAGCACTGCAGCCTTGCTATCTTAGACCACAGTGACCTTGTAAATATCTAAAAATTGATTTTCACGCTGTTCCCACTCCCCTTTTTGATAACCTTGGCATTCTAGAGAAAGATGTAAAAAATAAGCCAGCTGTGGTTCTTGAATGACTGTGTTCATCAGCGCTCAGAATTACACTTCCCCTCTCAAGGCTTTGATGACGTCATCACTGTTGGTGAACAGAACGGCAGCATTGAGAGTCTTCTAGAAGGACAGATTTAAGAGCTGTGAGCAGCAGTTAAATGAACTTATCATATGGTCCTACCTAAAAGAATACTACTGCTTAGTACTTTTCTATATTTTGAAATATGACAGTAGATTGTAAATCTCCAGGAGATGGAGACAGTGGTGCACAACCTTTGAAAGCCTAGGTCATCTAGATTCTTATGTACTTTACCATCATTAAATCACCTTTTTTTGCATAGAAATCTCCTCTGTGTTAAATGTTGATCACATTAACTCATGTTATGGCCTTAAAAACCCCAATAGTAATCTCATGCTGGATATCAGACCCAAATCATGAAATACAAGGAAGTTAGCACCTGCTTTACAGTAATAGCTATAATCCCACCTAGACATGCTTCCACAAGTAACCAATGAAATAGAATTTAAATAATCTGAATATAGTCCATTTCGTCAGCCCTGTTATTCTTAACAATCTTAATCTAATAAAGAAAAGATATTCATTTCTGCTCATTGGTCAACCTTTATTTACATAGGATTCTTCTCTTTGGAGGAAAATGAAAAGAATTACCATGAAAATAAGACAGAGCAGAGTTATTTGCTTTTAATATGCCCAAGTACAAAGAAAAGAGATAAGACTAGAATAAGCTCATTGCTCTTGCCACACACTGGCAGTGCAAATCAAGATTCAAGAGTTACTGACTGGGAAGCCAAGAGAAGAAAAGTGCCTTGGTTTTTTGGTTTTTTTGGTTTTTTTCAGTAATAATACATCAGATAGGGGAATGTCTGTTTGTAAAACTCAGTATGTAGGGGGAGGAATAACACATCAAATTGTCCTTATTCATGAACACAGGACATATGTTTCAACAGGGAATTAAGTGAGTAGGAGTCAGGAATGACAAACCATTCCTGTCACTGTTGGAAAACCCAGAACCACCTGCATTCCAGAACCAGGCGCCCTCCCTACCCTGCCAGTAACTCAGCACCAGCGACCATGTCATCACCAGCCACCAAATGCTCCCATGCTCATGTGCTATATCCCTTTACAAAGCTTCCCCCATGAGGTCTGTTGCATCGTGTAACCTTTTGGCAATCTTTGGCTCTCTGATCAGTACAAAAACCCTAACAGCTATTCATTGATCTAGCTTATAGGAAGTCTACTTGAATAGATAATGATATCAGAAAAAAATGAGTTTGTCTTCTCAATTCAGTAGGACTTTGTATAGCTTATCTCTCCTAAAGACAAAATGTATGTCTCTATCTGTATGTATTCAACACGTCAAACCCTGTGCTGCCTGCTATATAGAACAAAGAGAAAGGGGAACACCCCACACACTTGTACTGGGCAGAGTAGGTACCAGTGGAATTTTATTCCATCAAGCATGAGTGTAGAAGTGTGCTTTTCTTACCAAAGGAGTGGATACGGTTAGTTTAAGGGGGATTGCATTGATGTTTGCTTGTTCGTTTGTTTGTTTGTTTTCTACCTCTGGGGTGTTAAGTTTCTTCTAATGTTTTTGGTACAGTGACTTTAGGAACTAAAATAGAAACACAGAGCACCTTATTGGCTTGCTTACTAACCAAATGTAGCTGCCTAAAAGCAAACATAGAAAAGTCAACAGAGTATGCAGATATAGCAAGTAGCAGGAACCATTCACACGAAAAGTAGCTGTTAATAACGATCATGAAAACGTTTATCCCATAGGCTCATCTGACCCAGAGCTATTTGTCACTGTATGATGTCACAAACTCCTCCAGCTACCCACTTTATGAGGTGTAAATTTGACTCTATATTGTGTCAGCTATTGCTGAAAACCTTCCTTATTAAGATGCCCTTATAACGGTCCAGTTTCCATGGTTAATGGAGAAAGAACAAGCATTTTTCCTGATCTATACATGTTTCATTAAAAGTATCCATTTAATCTCTTCTTTATTGGCACATAAAGTATTTGTGTGTGAGTGTGTATATGTATGGGTGTTGATTTTTTTACACTAAAAAATTGCCCAGGCATCTTCTGTATATTAGAAGGAGTACATTACTTTGCTTAATTAGGACTCTAACTCTCTTCACAATTCATGATGCTTCATCTTGAAGCCACTGACATTTTAGTTACTGCATAATTCTTGTACATAAACATTGACTTGAGCCACGATCTGCAATCTGAGGTGCTGCAGGGATGGATAGGGACCAGACCATGTGATGTGAGATGCAGAGTCATATCTCAGCTCCTGTCATAACTGTCATAGGAGAGCAGATGTGAAATGCTAATGTCTATCTCCTTGATGTTTTGCAGACTAGGAAGTTTTCCCACTAATTTATAAACTTGTTGAAGTCATGAGCACTTAGGAAGGACATTACAGGGCCAGGTTTATCAGTAGTCTTACTAAAAGGAGAATCCTTAGTTCTAAGCAACTATGCTTGTTTTGTGTTAAGACCAGTTATCATTAATCAACCCAAAAATCAAAACTGACTTAAGTCCTTCTCAACTCTTACTTGTATGCAGGATCCAGTTAGAATGTCAGCATCTAGGGATGCTGAAGACCAATGATTATAGCCCTCAAAGGACCAATTGCATGAGCATCTGCCCAAATATCTAAGAGCTATTTATTTCCAATGTTCCGGGTAGAATGTGAAGAGAGTCCCAGTGACTATTTCATTAATTTAAAAAAGATAATAATAGGTTGAAAAAAGCTCACATAAAAGGAGTTAGCAATGAGGCAGTGTGTCCCTTCCAATTTCTTTCCTGAGCTCTAAGATCTCAGGAAAGGATGAGATCTTCATGAGGAAAGGGTTAATGCTATTTTGTGCACACATTTCTTTTACAGAACGCAAACCTTTGGCAAAGCATGCATTTGCAAACACATACATCCACATAATTTACTCAGGTACATAGGACTTCTTCAGAGGTTTAGAGGCATGACCTCATCAATTCATTCATTTGAAATCTGAGACCCGAAGTCTGCAGTCAAAATTTATGAACATTTTATGCTTTCTTCCCCTAAAATTTCCAGCAGACTGTTACAGTCTGATGTTTGTGGGAGGTTTCCAGCTCAGCTGCAAACCCAAGCAGCATTTATAGCAATGTATTTCTGTAGACCATCTATCTTTTGGAATCCTTCAAACTTCTGCCATATGAAACTTCTGCAAGAATAGATTCTACCTATATCAATTGATCATATTGGTATTTAAGCATCTACCTAAATCAATTGATCACATTTAGCATCAGTTTAGAAATGACTGTAATGATGATGAATGTAATGAATAATTACATGTTCAATCTCAAAATACCATACTCAATCTCGCTGGGAAGACATGTCAGTGGGAAAGCACTCAACATGGGGATGTGAGGACCACAGTTTGGATCACCAGTATCCACATGAAAAGCCAGATAAACATGGAGGCCCACCTATAGTTCCAGACCTCAGGAGGCAGAGACAGGGAATCTCTGAAGCAAACTAGCTAGCTCTACCATTAGAAATGGTAAGCTCCCACCTTAGTACATAAGGTGGGAGACAGGTGAAGGATGACACCTGATGTTAACCTTGGGCCTCCACAAGTACACACATATGCACACATATGCACACACACCATACCTGTGCTCACACACATTCAAGCACACGTACATGTGTGAAAATAATACTATAATCAAAGCAGTGTCATATATTTTCCTTAACCTGATTCATAAGGCCCATTAGGGTTCATAATGTCACAAACACCTTTACTATTATTTTTAGCACAATAATCTTCTTACAATGTTTTGTAATTTTTTAAAAAATTAGTTGCTGCTGTTGAACTATAAGTGCAAAGGTCATTTAGAGGTTCATTTTTATATGTTAGATAGAATGTATTGCTTAACAATAATCAATAAATATACTTATTGTGGGCTTACTATGCACAGTGCATGGAAAAAAACTGAAAAGAATTTCAGAGACTCTGCCTGCACTGAAAATATCTTGTTTACCTGAGACAATAGCATGAGAGAATTAAACATATAATACTGCTTAAGAATATGCACTTCTGGGGGTAGGGAGATGGCTCAGTGGTTAAGAGTTCAATTCCTAGCACCTACATGGCAGTTCACAAAGAGCAGCTGGTTTGTGGGTTTTTTGTTTTGTTTTGTTGGTTTATCTTAACCAAATCTCAATCATTCGATTTTACCAATGAATTCTCGGGAGCCAGATGCTAGGGTGAAAGCCTGCTAGCTCAGAAAGGTCAAGAAGGCCCCCAGTTGATTTTGCTCCTCAGCCAGCATCCCACCAGGGTTGTCTCTCATCAGTCTCCAAAAACCTCCTTCAAACAAATGTCCCTCCCTTCTACTTCCTGTGCATCTCTCTATCCATCCTCTTACTCTCTATGGTTTTATCTTAATAATCCTGTCTTCACTTCTTGTTAGCTGGCTGCCTGCTCCACTTCTTGACCTATGGTTCACTTTACTTAATCCCATTTCCAATACTCAAGGAGAAAGCTCTCAAATTAAAGGTGTGTGCTATGGCTGAGCCACGCCACAATTAAAAACAGGTTTTTCCAGTAAGTAATGTAAGAATGAGGTTCACGGTGTGATCAAATACCCTGCAATGAGCACCCAAGGTAATTTTGCATCTTTTTCTGGATGCCACTCCTGAGGCTGTGGAGTTAAATTAAACTAAGTTCGGGGCTTTTACCGAGATCTTACAGAGCTGTGAGACTCAAAAGTTTGGTCTACGGGACCAATAGCAATATATCACTTGGAAGCTGATTAGAAATGCAAAAATCTCTGGCCCCAACAAAGACCTATGTGTATGAATCTCCATGATTACAAGTCACAAGACCATCCATGTATCTATCTACCATACTTGGGACAGTATTATTATGATGGAAGTAATGCAGGAGCTAGTGTTGGGAATCATAAACAGAGTCTAAGAGATTAAAGACCTTTAAAGTTCAATTGAAGTTACTTTTGTTTGCAGCAGTCAAGTATATCTAGAACTAGAAAGAAAAATGGCTGGGTACAAAAGCACTGAGAAAATATGACCTGAAGACATCTTACACTTATTTTGGGGCGTTGTTTAGGCAAATTCTGTTCTCCTAAAAGGAAAACTAACTAAAAAGCAACAGGCTTTGTGTGGAATGAGCATGCCAGAGCAAACTGTGGATGTCCTACTTATGGAGGAATGGTAAAGGGATGTTGGAAAATTGCAGTATCTCCCTTCTTTACTGCGTGAAGATGGATAGAAGATGCAGCCCACTGTCCTTGTTAGGATCTTGATCTGTCAGTGTTGCTAAAATCCCTTCCCTGGGAAGACTAAACAGCACCTACCCCGTTGCCTGAGGTCCCAACAACAAACAGACATAATTTTACCAGATTCACTCTGGGAGAACCAGAGAGTTCATTTGGGCTTCCTTACAGACCCTAGGTAACATGACACTCCTCCCTAACCAGCTGCACGTGAAAAGACTGACCAACCCAAGAGAAGAGCTTCCCTGTAGCCATGTAGATAGAGCCACCTTAGTCAGGGTTTGTGTTCCTGCACAAAACATCATGACCAAGAAGCAAGTTGGGGAGGAAAGGGTTTATTCAGCTTACGTTTCCACACTGCTGTTCAACACGAAAGGAAGTCAGGACTGGAATTCAAGCAGGTCAGGAAGCAGGAGCTGATGCAGAGGCCATGGAGGGATGTTACTTACTGGCTTGCTTCTCCTGGCTTGCTCAGCTTTCTTTCTTACAGAACCCAAGACTACCAGTCCAGAGATGGCACCACCCACAAGGGGCCCTCCCACCCTTGATCACTAATTGAGAAAATGCCTTACAGCTGGATCTCATGGAGGCATTTCCTCAAGGGAGTCTCCTTTCTCTGTGATAACTCCAGCATCTGTCAAGTTGACACAACACCAGCCAGGACAGAGCCCCTGCCCAGTCTTCCTCTATGTACTCTATTCTCTCACTTGGATCTTTAAGAGAAAACTATGGTAGATAATTCCTTTGTGGTACCAGGGCAAATCTTGGCACTTCTCTTGTAGAAATAAACTCTAAGTAAGCTATATCCTGCTACATACAAGTTAAAATATAAAATTGTCCTCTGCCACAGATCTAGCATCAGAGTCCTAGAAACCTGAAAGAACACACATACAAACAGATGGGCTGGCACCAAGTGAGCCATGTGCTCTTATAAAGATTTACCAATGGTAGCCCAGAAACTTAGCACATTTATTGTGTATATCTGAAGAGAAGAAGGGGATTGAACTCATATCAATGGGAGGTTCTGTCAGGGAGCAGTCTCCCTATATACACAGGGGAGAAGGAAGCTGGGGTTGATACTTTCTGTAAACAGTCAACACACAGAGCAGGGTAAGGCTTTGCCATCCCCATCTGAGACATTGGGGTTCTTGACATGGTTGTGGCCATATTGACAATACATTTTCACTTAGGACTTCATCCCCACAATCCTCAGCTTGCTGAGTGGATATTACTGTGACATATCAAAGAACAGCAGCAGCAACAACAAACACTCAAAAACCCACCGAAAAACAAACTATGATAATATTTGAATTAGGCTCAGAAATGATGGGAATATAAAATATTAACTTCTCTCATCTCTCAGGCACACTCAATTGAACCTGAATGTTGTAGGTTTCTTAACACTAAAAGCAAAATAAAATAAACATCAAGAAAAATAAAGATCTGTGCCTGAGTGATAAGACCACTACTCAGGCCATTGAGGTCAGAGTTAAAGTAAGAGTTGATTTAAAGCAATGAATAATTAAGTTGATTTCAGAAATTATGTCTCTGTGCTCAAAGTGGAATACTGAATTGAAAATATCTAATAGGAACTTAGAATATATATATATATATATATATATATATATATATGAGAAAGGCAGCCCACTGTCCTTATTAGGATCTTAAACTGTCAGTAAATTATATATATTTAATTTACTTCATTTCCATACTTCCTACCCACCTAATACAACTCTTCCAGTGTCCCTCTACTCTCTCAAACTTATGGCCTCTTCTTTTACTAGTAGTAGTATTGTTAATAATAATAATGTGTGTGTGTGTGTGTGTGTGTGTGTGTATCTAAATACAACCTGCTGAACCCATTTAGTATTGCTTGTATTGCTCATATGCATATGTCATATGTATATGTGTTTAGGGCTGACCTCGGGATTGGATAACCTACCAAGGAAAAGACTGAATCTCCATTTCTTGGTAACCATTAATTGCCTGTAGCTCTTAGTCTAGGGATAGAGCCTCTGGAAATTCCTCTGCCACCCCATCCATACTGGCATGTTTACTACGAGGTAGATTCTTTTTTTTTTTTTTTTTTTTCTTAAGGAAGCATGATTAATTTCACTATGGACAAGGGAATCTTTCACTTCTTGGAGATTGGTGGGAGTCCTAAGCATGAGCTCATCCAGGGGGAAAGAGTGGGATCAGTAAAGATGAGTCATCAAAAGAACATGGAAAACGAGATACAGCCTGTGACATGTGGACGGAAACAAATGTCAATGCAAAACAGAAAGAGATAAAGTGGAAGCCCAGGAGAGAAAACCAATTGGGCAGTGACGTCAACCGTATTAAATGTCATGGAAAAATCAGAACACACAGGACTCCCCAAATAAACCTATGTAATTCACACAAATGAGAAAAGTAAAGATTTCTGGGTCCAGATATAAGCTAGACACTCTTACTTAGATTTAATAATCTTGGGGAGAGTTTAGCAGTGACCTCGAAAAGGACAAGAATTCTGGCAAGGAAGGATTGAGCAACAAAAAAGGGATACCTTGTGGGAATAACAGGGTCAAGATAGAAGTAGGCTTTGTTTTATTCTTTTATAGTAAAAGGGAAGAAATTGCTTATTTGAAGACAAGCAATAATAAACCGAGAGAGAGAGAGAGAGAGAGAGAGAGAGAGAGAGAGAGAGAGAGAGAGAATAATTGGAGGGGCTGTGGATGAAGCCAAATGACTGCAGTGTTAAACGTTAAAACATTAAAGATTTAGCGTTATTTAGCAATTTTTGCTTTCCATGGGAGCACTGACTTAGTTTACTAATGCATGGAATAAAACTATTTTTCTGTATCATCTCTCTTTGTCTCTCTGCTATGTGCTTTCATGGCTCTTCATTCTTTAAAAAAAAAATGTATTCTACCATGTCCTTGTGAACAGTTAATTAATTTTACAATGACATACAATCATCAGCCTAATTGTTGATCCAATTCCAAATTTATTAATTAGGCTACTTTCTTTTTTCCTTTAACCACTGGGGAATTTCAAGTCTTTCCTGAAAAAAAAATTGCATATGTGTCCCATAACTTAGTTCAATAAATATTCTAACTCATAAAAGTGGTACTTCTATAACCCCAAACCAACTTACATCATAAAACTTTCTCTAAAACTTACACCAATGTATCTGTGAAATACAATAATTACCCAAAAGCAGTGTCCTCATTTCTTACGTTACTAAGCTCTACCAAATACCACTATTACAATCAATATTCTAAACTGGCACTTTTCCACCTCTGTTCTGGATGTAATATCTCACCTGGACCTAGACAAGTGCCTGAGGGACCCAAAGCCCTTCTCCTTTCACAGAAGCCACAGCAGCACAGTTGTCTAAGACAGAGATCCAACCTCAGCTTCACCAGCTGCTCCCTTGACATTTCTTGGCGAACTTCCGGAGCCTAAATGTCCCTTGGGCAAGATAAAATGTCCGTGTGAATGGATATCAATTTCTCTCACAATTAAATCCTGTCTTGGACATGCAGATCTATAGTACGGACTTCATCTCTGCCACCCAACAGCTAGCCACTTTGGGGAGACGATTGCTGGATAATTTCCTCAGAAACAAGAAGCTGGGATTGCCAGCTGAATCATCTGTGGATATTTCCCTATCTCTCTCAGAAACAAGGCGGGAGCCTGAAAAGAAAAAAAAGCAACAGTACTTGTGTCTTTGATACTCCATATATAAATAAAAGCAAAATTCGGTCAATGATTATGAAATTAGCCAACCGCCTGTTTAGGCACTACAAATAATTCTAAAATAAGTGGAAACAGGCTACGTATGTAATCCATTCCAAATAAATGTTAAAACATTTGGAGGTGCTTACACTTCCATAAATATTTACAAAGTTTGTGTGTATGTGTACAGGTATGTTTGCAATTGTTTGCAGGTGTGCATGATGAATACATGGGTACATGTGTGTGGAAGCCCGACATCAACTCTGGGTCTTATTCTTCACATACTGCCCATCCTATTTTTGAGATGGGGTCTCTTACTGGCCTGGAGTTTGCCCATTCAACTAGGCTGGGAGGCCAGCAAGACCCACCTGTTGCTGGCCTCCCCCAAAAAGCAAGCACCAACACACCCAGTTTTGTTTTTTTCAAGTACTTTCTTCGGATGGAGCCCAAGTCCTTATGCTCTAAGAGCAAGCAGTTTACTGATCTGTCTCCCAGTCCCCATAAAGGATATTTATAATGTACATTACAGTCATCTTATGATAAAAGGATAAGCAGATGGCAATTGTGACATATTGTTATTTAGACAAGAGTAAAACTGAAAACGAAGTAGGAATATAAAGTTTTCCTCTTGTCATCACAAAATTATTCACCCAATGTTATGCAAAAATCCTCCCCAAAACTCCTTTGCTATAGTCTCCCTATTGTGTCTCTCCTGAAGTATTAATGTCAAATAATTATAAGGTTCTTTTATACTCTAGAAACACAAATTATAGGCAAAGGCTTCAAAACACTCTGAAGAATTACTTCTCAAAAGTAATGCTCATAACAGTTCATCTAGGGATCTTGTCAAAATGCTAACTCTAATTTAGTCAGTCTGAGGTGGAGCCTGAAAGCCTTGAGAGTCTGTGTTTCTAATAACCCTCCACCCCCCATTTTGAAGAGAAAGAACCTGAAAAGAATGTTCAAGGTTGGATACAGAGGATTCCAAAGAACCAGAAATAAGTTCTGTTTATGTACACACACACACACACACACACACACACATATATAAAGATTTGTATGTGAATGAGTTTTGTCTGCATGTAGGTTGTGTGCCAGTGCAGACATGATACCATGAATTCAAGAGAGGGCACTGGATCATGTGGAACTGGAGTTACAGATGGCTGTGAGCTGCCACGTTTGTCTGCATGTAGGTTGTGCGCCAGTGCAGACATGATGCCATGAATTCAAGAGAGGGCACTGTATCATGTGGAACTGGAGTTACAGATGGCTGTGAGCTGCCACGTGGGAGCTGGGAACTGAGCCTAGATCCTCTGGGAGAGCCACCATGCCCTTAATTACAAACTTGTCTCTTCAGCATATAGAATATCTTTTAAACCACGGGGGTAGGGTGGGCGTTGCCGAGACTCTAAGGATTGCATTAGACCTGATATTAATTTTGGAAGAATTGGCATTATTACTATGTTGTTTTGAGGTGGGGCCTTGCTATGATGCCCAGTCTAGTGTCTAAGTGGTTGGCACAAGTGGTCCCCCTGCCAAACATCCCAAGTACCCAACAATGCTGATATGAGCCACCATGATCTCATGACTATCTATATATATACAGTTGGAAGAGAGATAGCAAAGACTATGCAGGCTAAGCAATTGAAGATTTGCAGTGGGCAAGCTGAAATTCAGGTTCAAAAACTGGTACAATGG
>JADRCH010000124.1:7242588-7283163 GCA_019843965.1 Rhynchomys soricoides
TTAGTGTTTGACCAAACATCTGTGTGCTGATGGCCCAGTCAAGCTGACACATAAAACTAACCATTGTCAAAAATAACCTCTCAGCAAGCCTCAATAACCTATTAGAAGTAATTACAAATAGATCTTTCAAACCTGCAACTTAATTAGAGCTTGCTTAGCCTATAATACGTTAAGAGTATTGTTGTTCGATTAGAGTATTGGAAGTGATAGAAATCATATTTAAAGAAACCAGATATTTAGGTCAGAAACCCCGTTTTAGATGCTAATAAGCGTTGGAAGATGGCGAACAACACCCATGCAAGAATCTCTTGAGAATGAAAGAAAGAGTTGGAGGTCAGCTGTCCTGAAACTGAGTTACAGCAGAAAACACTAGAATTGGTAACAGATTAAAACGGGAAACTTTACATAGCACAACAGAAGGAGAGTTTAGAGTCTGTTCCAAGAGGATTAGTCCCAGTTGGGAAGCACTTTGCTCACAGTGAGACAGACTATGCAGCTGCTGAGGGCTGGAGCCACTGAGAGCCCCAGAGAAACGGCACTGTACTTTCCGTAGCATTTATTTTAGAGATGAAAAAAAAAAAAAAGTGTGCGTGTGTGGCGTGCACAACCGCCCTGCATGGATGGCAGCTGCATCCGCGGAGATAGGGGAGGGGCCAAGAAACCTCTTGCTGGCACTTGACCAAAGCAGCCAATTTTAGGAGCCTGGCTGAGTAGAGAGATTGCCACTGGTCCTAGAGGCAAAAGTCCAATCCTGAACCACACACTCCAGGAACCTACAGCAAATGTCAGGGGACTATACTCTAACTTCCGACCTGCGGCACATTTCTCTAGTAAGGGACGGATGTTGTTGAGTCGGAATCATACAGTGCTCGGTGAGGTAGGAAGCTGGTCTGGGCTGTAGTCTAGAGGGAACCACAGAGATACAGTTTCTGAATGTGTACCCTGACGCTAGGAGGGACCATCCAGAAGCTAGACTAGCAACCGTGCCAGGTGAAAGCCAGTGCATACGATGCTGTCTCTCCTCTCTCATTTCTCTCTTAGTTAGTGAGACAGGGGACCAATTTCGCCTCTTCTGATCTTTTTCTTTCTCTCTCTTGTTTTGTTAGTTGGTTTTGTTTTGCTCTTTTGTTTGTTTGATTGTTTGTTTTTCTTATTATTTTATAGACTTTCCCAAGGTACAGAAGCTGGTCTGGAGTTAGGGGCGTCTCCCTGCTTCAGCCTGCCAACGCTGAGATGGTTCAAGATATCTGATTATATATTTTTATCTCTACCTTTAGCAAGAACTGTACTGTCTCCCCACTCTATCTTTATTGTTCACTGCCTCATTTATTTTTCTCTATTACCCTAACATGATTCTCTTCCCTACTCTGCTTATTTCCTTTGCATTCAGAGTCTTGGTAACAAATATTTTATTATGTACAGGACTTCCCACGTTCATTTACTTCCCTGAAAATAATGGAGTTGAAAGGGTGGTTGATTTTAAAAGGCTGTCACTGTGTTTTTTCACACTGGGCTTATTCATCAGCTGGGATTATTTCTAGTCTGCAGTCAGACCACTACTGATGACTGAGCCCAGAGCTCTGAGCATATGGGCAAAGAGTAAAACTACACAGCTACATGTTCAGCTGTTGTAGCCTAGTCCCACTTGAACACTGAAAGTACCTTTACTGGTGCAGGGGAGCTTATTAAACAATCTAAACAATGACCTAATTCCTTGAAAACAAATAACAATAACAACAAAAATACATGAAATACCTAGGCAATATGTATCCTCCAAAAATGACTAATTCCACAATAATGACCTCCAAGGGAGTGAATTAAATGAAACCTCAGACACAAAGAATTCAAAAGGATGGTTCTAAGAATGTAGGATAAAACAGAAGAGATGAATAAACTCCTGGATAAGTTACAAAAGAGCACAAACAAATAACAAAATGAAATCCATACAGGATACGGAAGAGGAACTCAATAAAGAAAATTATTGAATAAAAATCAAATTGAAATATTCAAAATGAAATATTCAGCAAGTCAAATAAAAAGCAGCTGAAAGCTTCAGCCGTAGAATGGAACGGGTTACCAGGGCTTGACTAGAATTAACATGTATTAGAATGTTCAGACAATGAGGAGGATAAGATGAAGACATAAGCAGAGTATAAAATCTACAAGTGCTCTTCAAACACCACATCTGTGAATCCCTCAGTCATAGAAGGAGAATTTCAGGTTAAAGGCAAAGACACATCCAATAAAATCCTAGCAAAAATATCTCAAATATAAGGAAGCGTTCTGAGTGACAGAAGACAAGACCAGAAACTAATCTCAACTTTTATTTAAAACACTATTAAATATATAGAAAAGGAAAAGCAACTGGAAAACATACTGAGCCGAATGTAGAGATAACCCCATTTGTCAGGAGGATAATCCAAATTGATCAGGAGAAACTTTACAAATCCTGAAAGGTACAGAGTAATGCCTTTCAAACTCTGAAAGAGAACATCAGGCTAGATTCCCATATCCAACAGTGTTATTCTTCATAATTGAAGGGAAAACAAAACGACCCTGTAACAAACACGAACTAAAGGATTAATGGCCATTAATCCAGAAGAGTAGAAAATACTTGAAAGAATATTACACAGTGATAAACACGCTGATGCAACCAAAGGAAAGAATTCACTAGGGCAATAAATAAGTGAGGATGGCGAGATGGCTCAGTGGTTAAGAGCACTGACTGCTCTTCCAGAGGTCCTGAGTTTAGTTCCCAGCAACCACATGGTGGCTCACAACCATCTGTAATGGGATCCAATGAACTCTTCTGGTATGCAGTGTACTCATATAAATAAAAATAGATAAATCTTTTTTTAAAAAAGGTTTAAAAAAAAGAAAAAAGAAAATTTGTGGTTCCTTTTTTGGCTGTGGCAGCCATCTTCCAATAACTCGCCCATGGGACAAACACGAAGGGAAAGAGGAGGAGCACTCTCTATGTGTTCTCTAGACCTTTTAAGAAACATGGAGGTGTTCCTTTGGCCACACTCTACAAGAGGGGTGATAGTGGAGACATCAAGGGAATTGGCATTGTTTAATGCAGAAGAGTCTACAATGTCACCCAGCATGTCATAGGCATCATTGTAAAGAAGTAAGTTAAGGGCCTGATTCTGGATCAATGTATGGATTGAGCACATCAATCACTCAAAGAACAGAGACAGCTTCCTGAAGTGGGTGAAAGAGAATGATCAGAAGAAAAAGAGAAAGGCATCTGGATTCAGCAAAGCACCAGCCTGCACCACCCAGAGAAGCACACTTTGTGAGGGCTAACAGAAAGGAGCCTGTACTGCTGGAGCCCATTCCAAACAAATTCATGGCCTAATGTACAAAAAATAAATAAAAGTGCCAAACTACAAAGTGTTTTTTAAAAAAAGAAAAAGAAAGAAAGAAAAGAAAAGAAAGTTCTTGATTACTAAAAAAATAAAATAAAACAGCAGAAATGAGTACATAGCTTTCAAGAATTACTGTAGATAATAATGGTCTCAATTCTCTAAGCAAAGGATACAAACTAACAGACTGTATTAAAAAAATTTGAACCCATCTATTTGTTGCCTACAAGAAACCCACCACACTGGTCAACACAATGAAGCATTAGGGTAAAGAATGAGGGAAAAATATCCCAAGATAATGGAACTAGAAATCAAGCAAGGTAGCAATTATAAATCCTGACAATAGACTTGAACACAAACCTGTCAGAAGACATAAAACGATAATTACATATTGATTATATTTTAAACATATGTACACTGAAGAGTAGTGCACCCAATTTCATATAAAATAAACAGTACTAGATGTTAAAGTATGGATGGATCTCAACAGATGAAAATAGGTGACTTCAGTACCTTTTTCTCACCAATAGGTCATGAAGACAAAAAAAAAAATCAACAAGAAATATCAAAGTTAAACAACATTGTAGATCAAATAAATATAATAGACATCTACTAAATAGCTGATCCAAATGATGTATGATACATATTTTCTCAACAGTCCACAAAACTCCATAAAACCAACCACATTTTAAGAAACAATGTTTTATCAGAAAATTAAAATAATTTTATTCTATTCTATCTGCTCACAACGAAACAAAAATCTAAAAAGTAAACAACCAAAGAAATCTGTAGAACATTCAGAAATTCATCGAGAAAGTAGAAGACACTATTAAACTAGGAATGAGTTGCTGAAGAGGTGAGAAGAGAAATCTAAGGACTCATAGAAATACAGGAATATAAAAACACAATATGCCACACTCTGTGGGATAGAATCAGAGCACAGCTAAGAAACAACTTTAGAGCTCTAAATGCTTACCTTGCTTTACCTTATGCATCAGCTGTGATTGTCTCTATGGACACAAGGCTACTCTCAGAGCAACAGTAGGGAGTCAGAACAGTGTTCTGAGCACATGGACTAATAGTCTAACTACTGAGATATGCGTTCAGTCCAGTAGAGAGAATGACACACTCTTGCAGACCCTATGTTTCTGTACACAAGAGACCTTTACAGATGCTATCAGAAATCTTTAGAATTAACAAACATGTTTATCAAGAGTAGCAGGATGCCAAATTAAGCCACAAAACCAGTAGCTTTCCTATATATCAATAATGAACATGATGAATCAAGAAAGCAGTGCCATTCACAATGGGTTCAAAAAATACCTAATAATAAACTTGCAGAGGCAGGAAAAGATTTATACAATGAAAATTCTAACACATTAAATATTACAGATTAAAAGATGGAAATAGTGCCCATGCTCATGAACCAACAAAATTAATACAGTGAAACTGGCTACAGTACCAAAAGTAATTTATAAAGTCAAGGAAATTCCCTCAAACTTCCAATGACATTCTTTATAGAACTAGAGGGAATAATCCTGAAATTTATATAGGAAACAGAATATGTCAGACAGAGAAAGCAAGTCTCAGCAAAAAGAATGGTGTGGGTATCACAATAGCAGACTTTAAGTTCCACTACAGGGCTGTAATGTTAAAACCAGCGTATTAATTGTACATAAAGCAAACGTAAATCAATGGAACAGAATAAAGAACCCAGAAGCAAACCCACACAGTGACAGCTACCTCGTTTTTCACAAGGAAGTTCATTTGCTCTTTTTGAATGCCATTGTGTTCTCTTAAGTCAAGTGGAGACAATCCTGGTACTGCTTAGCTTCACACAATTGCTACAAAAGCCAATATAAAAGCACACGCATGATAAAATTATTCCAAATCTTGCATTCTGCCAACCTTGCTTTTATTGCTTCATTACTTTGAAATTTCCAACTCTTAATTTGAGGTTGGTTTTGTTACTTATGTGACATAAACTGCAAGGCTCCCAGAGAAACTTTATTATTGTTTCCTGGGTGTCTTTGCCACTGAAGAACACCATTAAACAGTAATCATCATGAAAATATCTCAGAACTGTTTTATTTGAGATAGTAACCATAAACATATAAAAGTGAGTCTCTTGTGGCTCAGTAAATACATTCATTATGGACTGCCTACAATATTAATTAAAAATTACAGGATTGATTTTCTTCGTGCTAAGGAAGCCTGTGGATAATAATCACGAAATCCTCCTATTATTAAAGAATTCTTATAAAGTGTGAAATTCTCTGATCAGCATTATATCATTGGAACTTTATAAGGTCCTGGCAGGGAGTCATATCACTGTGCTATACGGATGACAAAATTGAAGCTTTGAGAGGTTTACTGCCTGGGATAAACAAGCTGGCTCACACAATCATGGCCCAGCTGAGGTTTTCATCCTGTAATGCCAGGCTTTCTAATGCGCTAGGATTCAACCTTGGCACCATCAACTGTAGCTCGGATGCGATTATGAGTTGGGTAGGGACTTCACTTAGCATTGAAGAAACTTTAGCAGTGTTTAGCCCTCTTACTAGATGTCAGTGACACCCCACCCCCTAACTCAGCACAATAAAAATGTCTCTAAGCATTGCTAAATACCCCCTTGAGAAAGGGGGTGGGAATGAGGAAGGCAAAAGTTGTCTCCACTTGAGAACCTGTCTGATCATTCCATCTTTATGCTAGTATATGTATAATGTTTCCAATCAGTGCTTCTCAGCCTTCCTAACACTGCGACCCTTTAATACAGTTCCTCGTGTCGTGGTGACCCTGATTGTAAAATTATTTTTGTTGCTATTTCATAACTGTAATTTTGCTTCTGTTATGAATCATAACGTAAATATCTGTGATTTCTGACGGTCCCAGGTGAGCCCTGTGAAAGGGTCGTTTGGCCACCAAAAGGGTCAAGATCCGTAGGTTGAAAACCCCTGCTCTTGATTATACTAGCTAAAAATCCCTCTTGGTCTTTTCTGAGTTCTGGGGTTCAGAGGCTCCGTGGCTCACAGCTTTATAACCCTAGTCCCTGCCTTCTGCTTCAAACTCTTCTTGTCTGTGTGCTCTCCTATATCCATGCTATCAGATTTAGGGCCCAGCAAGGAATCAGGATGATCTCAGTTCACAGGTCTCACAGGTTATAGATGGAGGTAATTTTTTTGGAGGGTTGGTTACGTTCAACTCACCACATAGATTGCATGGACCATAGTTATTTTGATTTTTTTTAAGAATTCAAAGCAATTTCTGAATAATCTACCAATCTATCATCTCCCTAATTTTGTAAATACGCTAGAAAATAAGACGGAATAACAGGATAGCAATGCACAAACAGATTAAAGACAAATTAGCAATGTGTTTCATTCATCAAAATGATCTTCTAGTTTATGTCTAGGTTTCCCACATTGAGATCAAACAGAATGGGTGAGAAAACCAGTTAATCCCTTATGGTTAAGGAACAATACATTTTACAGTAAGTTCTTGTGGGAAACTGAAAAGCAAAAGATAACATAGTTGGATTTTCAATTCCTTTCATCAGCTCACAGAGATCAACAGAACTTTCAGGAACCTGGCGAAAGAAACCAAGGAAGGAATAGATGAGACGATTTAATAAAGGTGCTTCCTAATGTGAAAGTTTCCTGTAATGTCCATGATGCATCCTCATTTTAAACGATCCGTGGTTATGGAGCCACGAACAGAAACAGACATTGGTTTCAGAAAGCAGAGTACTCGTCACACTCCCGTCTACCAAAACCGATCCCCAGAGAGACTGTGAGACCATTCTACCCCAAGAGGGCTTAGTCACAAAGGAACGGTCTGCTGATTTCCCCAAAACGCTGCGTTTACTTTTTTGATACCTCGGCAATTCATTCTAAGCGCTGTTGACATTTTAACCAGAGGATCCAGTAAGTGATGAATCACCAGCAGACAGCAAATGACTCAGTGATAGAATTACAACCTTCATTTGTACAAAAAAGCCTTCTTTAATATAAGGCGTCCTGACTGAACCTCTCTTCTGATTTCCCTCATAGGAGCCTCTCTCGGCCTTCCCCTGACTGTGAACATGCCCAGCCACTAATTTTCCTATCCTTTTTACAGCTGGAAGCTGTAATTCAGCAGTTTTAGGCTGTTACATTCCCTATCGTGTGCGCTGTGTTTTATGTGGGTATTTCCATTTATTAAAAAGTCATAAATTCATGTTTTAATATTTCTTAAATAGAAAGCACGGAGAGAGAGTGCCAAATGACTTTCATTCCTGGCCCAGTCTTTGTCACAGTGCCGATGCCAATCATTTTAGTGTGCCTTTTCAGAAATACTTTATGCATATTCATAAGCACGAATCGTTCTTATTTAATCACAGAACTGCCACATTTTTAAGGCACAGTCTACTAGAAACTTAATCCCAATTCTTCTGAGATTTCAAGTCTTTAGTCTCAGTTGGCACCATCTCACAGATTAAAAACCTTAGCATCTTTTTAAAGTATTTTTTTTAAAAAAACAGTTCTTTCCCCTCAGATAATATATCCTGATTACTGTTTCCCCTCCCTCTACTCTTCCTAGTTCTCCCTGCAACTCTTCCCATCCAGATCCACCCTCTTTCTCCCTCTCGTTAGAAAACAAATAGGCTTCTAAGGGACAAAGATACAATATAATAGAAAGATAAGTAAAGCAAAAACTAATACATCAGCACAGGACAAAAACAAACAGAAGAAAAAAGAGCCCAAGAATAGGCACAAGAAAAAGATGTAGACAAAGACACACTTGTTCACACGCTCAGGGATCTCATAAAAACACTTAGGTGAAAGGGGAGGGGTTGAATGGAGATACCCCCCTTTAGGGCTGAATGCTCTAAGGTCTCTCACTCTCTGCATAATGTCTGTGTGTGAATCTGTTGTGGGTTTTTCCCCCCGTTTGCTGCAGGGGGAAGCTTCTCTGAAGATGGCTGAGCAAGGCGCTGATGTATGTGTATACAGAATGTTACTAATAATCATTTTATGTGCCAGACATGGTGGTACACACCTTTAATCCCAGCACCGGGGAGGCAGAGGCAGGCAGATCGCTATGAGTTCCAGGTCAGCCTGGTCTACAAAGTTCCAGTATACTGAGACCCTGTCTCAAAGAAAAGTAAGTAATTTTGCTGCTTCTATGGGTTTGGTGGTGGTAGTAGTGGTTTTTTAATTGTTTTGGGTTTTTGTTTTGTTGGTTTTGGTTTTTTGTTGTTGTTGTTTTGTTGGGGAGGGGTATTTTTGTTTTGTTTGGTTTGGTTTGTTTGTTTATTTTTATTTTGTTTTAATAATTTTAGTTTTACTCTAGATCCATGGGCTATGTAGTCTCAGGTTCTTGATCACCCAAACAATGTCAAATATGGGTTCCAACTCATGGAGTGGGCCTTAAGTCAAGTCATATATTGGTTGGTTACTCCTATAAGCTTTGTGCTCCAGTCACTCCAGTGTATCATGCAAAGTAGGACACTATTGTAGACCAAAGAGTTGCTTATCTCATCGTGAATTAACTTTGGTAAGTGGTGTATATCAAGAAAATGATCCATTTGTTTTACATTTTCCAATTTGGTGGAGAGTGGGAATTTTAAAAATGTCTTCATGTTTCTCTGATTTTTCTGGTTTTAAAGGTGCCCATTATGTGGCCCCTTTCTGTCTCTAATTTTGTTAATTTTGATACTCTTTCTCCACCTTCTATTCATTTCACTAAGGGTTTGTCAATCTTGTTGATTTTTTTCCCAAAGAACCAACTCTTTGTTTAATTGATTCTCTATTTGTTTCTATTTTCTTGTTTTCAGCCCTGACTTTGATTATTTCTTGCTGTCTGCTCCACTTTGGGTGTGATTTATTCTTCTTATTCTAGAGCTTTCAAGTATGCTGTTAAGTTATTTGTGTGAGATCCCTCCAAATTTTATGTAGACACTTAGTGCTTCTTGCCTTTAAGGACTGCCTACATTGCCTCCCTTAAGTTTGGGTATGTTGTGCATTCATTTTCATTGAATTTTAGAAAGTTTTTCATTGCTTTCTTAAATTCTGCCTTGACCCATTTTTCACTTAGTAGTGAGTTATTCAGTTTACATGACTTTATAAGTTTTCTATTGTTGTTGACATCCAGCTTTATTCATGGTAATCAGAAAGGATGTCCGGTGTTATTTCAATTTTCTTGTATCTGTTGAGACTTGCCTTATGTTTGAATAGGTAGTCAATTTTGGAGAAAAGTTCCCTGAGACTGAGAAGATGATATACTCCTTTGTGTTTGGGTGAAATGCTCTGTAAACATCTCTTAGGTCCACTTGGTTTATAATGTTCATTAACTCCAGCATTTCTCCGTTTAGTTTTTGTCTGAATGACCTGTCTATTGGCCAGAGTAGGGTATTGAAGTCTTCCACTGTCAGTGAGGTCAATATGTGATTAAATCTCTATCAATGTGCCTTTTACAGACTTAGGTGCCCTTGTGTTTGGTATATAGATGTTAAAAATTGCAATGCCTTCTTGGTGGATTTTTCTTTTGATGAGCATGTAGTTCGTGTCCTTCCATTATCTCTTCTGAGTAATTTTGGTTTGAAATCTATTTTTTCAGATATTAAAATGGCTACACCAGCTTGCTTCATAGGTCCATTCACTTGGAATATCTTTCCCATCTTTTTGCCCTGAGATACTGTCCACCCCTTGACATTAAGGTATTTCTTGGATACCACAGAAGCATAGATACTGTTTATGAATCCATTCTGTTTGCCTGTGTTCCTTTTATTGGGGAATTGAGACCACTGATATCAATAAATGTCAGTGGGCAGTGCTTGTTAATTCTTATTTTTATTGTTGTTGTTGTTGTTGTCGTGGTGGTGGTGGTGATGGTGGTGGTGGTGGTGGTGGTGGTGGTGGTGGTGGTGGAGTGTGTGTGTGTTTCTCTTCTTTTGATTTGCTGGCCTAAGTTTGTTTATTTATTGTGTTTTCTTCAGTGTGGTTAACCTCTTTATGTTATAATTTTTCTTCTAGCACCTTTTGGTGGGCCGGATTTGTATATAGATTTTGCTTACGTTAGGTTCTGCCATAGACTTTCTTATTTTCTCCATGTATTGTAATTGAAAGTTTCATCAGCGTTGTAGTCTGGGACGGCATCTGTGGTCTCTTGGAGTCTGTAGCACATTTATCCAGGCCTTTCTGGCTTTTAGATTCTACAGTGAGAAGTATAGTGTTGTTCAAATAGGCATGCCTTGGTATGATAGTTGGTCTTTTCCCCTTACAACTTTTAATATCTTTTCTTTATTCTGTACGTTTAGTATTTTCATTGTGATGTGCGGAAGAAAACTTCCATTCTGGTCTAGTCTATTTGATGTTCTGTATGTTTCCAGTACGTTGAAGGGAATCTCTTTCTTTAGGTTAGGAAAATTTTCCTCTATAATTTTGCTGAAAATATTTTGCCTTTGACCATGGTTTCTTTTCCTTCTGTTTGAATTATTCTTAGATTTGGTCTTTTCATAGTGTCCCAGATTTCCTGAAATTTTTTCCCAGGCTTTTATATATATATTTTTTTTTTATTTAACATTATTTTTCATACTGAGGTATTCATTTCTTCTATTGTGCCTACAATTGACATGCTCTCTTTTATCTTTTACATTCTGTGGGCGAAACTTGCCTGTAAAGTTCTTGTTTGAGTTCTTAAATTTTTCATTTCCAAATTTTCTCATTTAAAAAAAATATTTTCCCAACATAATATTATTATTAATTATTTGGGAATTTCACATCATGCACCCCAATCACACTCACAGACACCCCTATGGCCTTAGCCGGTAACACAGACCACAGACATCAACACAGCCCCAGCTGCAGTAGGGTACAGAAAGTCTGTACCCAGATATGGTCCTCAGTGGCAGCACAGACCATGGACATCAACATGGTCTCAGGTGGCTGCATAGCCCACTCACAGCAACATGGTACCCAGCAGCAGTATGTTCTATAGACAGCCACATGGGTTCAAGCAGCAGCACAGACATCCACATAGACCTCAGGCTTTATCATAGCCTGGGGCAACAGCATAATCCACAGATATCAACATGGCCTCCAGGGGAAGTACAGACCATGGAGGTCTTTTGAGGAGAACCAATACAGAAAATAAACCATTCTTCATCTTGGACATCCAGTCATCGCTCAGAGCCAGGGTAATCATGGGGCTAGGCAGCTTGTTGGGGGCTGAATCTACACAAGCTCTTGGCTGCTGCAAACCATCCTGCCAATCCTACTGAGCAATTACATGTCCCTTCTCCATCCACCATACCCTTCTCTCACATCTGTCATAGCTGTCTCATCCCTAGTTCTGCCTCTTTCCACTATGCATGCACAACTCTGTTCCTCAATCTTTCCCTCCGTCCATCACATATTCATTCATCGTAATGACACTGGAAACTGCAGTATGTAACACCATCGTTGTTGTTGTTGTTGTTGTTGTTGTTGTTATGCCCAAACTGCTTTATGTGCAAATATTCACTGCAAAGAGTCATTGGTCTGGTTCATGGTTTCTGGTTTCTGACATACTATAAATACTATACCATTGGTGAGACTCCACTCATATCCTGCTGTTGGACAGAGTCATGGTGATCCTGTGGCTAGACAGAGCATCTGAGCACAGGTTCTGTGGAGCCCTAGGAGGCAGCTGTAGCCGCAGTAGGTCCATGTTGAGGGTTGGCCAGTCTTACTTGGTAATAACCTCTGGTCCTGCAGGTCGGGCTCTTTCATGCAGCTCATAGATGATGTAGATGTTGGGGTGGACAGACTCAGAGTGCTGTATCTGGGCCTAGGTTATAGTTGAGTTTTTTAGCCAGGACCTTCTAGTCATTCCTTCTGCTGCTGCCACTGGGGTCTCCTTAGTTTGGTTTTATTTATTGATTCAATTTCTTTTTTGTATTAATGATCCCATTCATTTACATTTCAAATGATATCTCACTTCCCTGTTACCCCTTTACCAACCCCCATCCCATATCTGCCCTCCCCCATCCCCTTTGCTTGTATGAGAGTGCTTCCCCACCAACCCACACTCGCCCACCCCACTGCTCCAGCAGCCCTCTACACTGGAGCATCAAACCTACCTGGGACCAAGGGCATCCCCTCCCACTGCTGTCAGACAAGATCATTCTCTGCTACATATATATCTGAAGCCATGGATCCCTCCAGGTACACTCCTTGGTTGGTGGTCTAGTCTCTGGGAGAACTGGGTGGTCAAGTCAGCCTATGTTGTTCTTCTAGTGAAGTTGCAATACCCCTCCATGCCTCCAGTCCTTCTGCCAGCTCCCCATACCCCATTCTCACCAATGGACAGATCATGGAAACAGAAACTAAACAGAGACATAGTGAAACTAAAAAAAGTTATTGATTCTGTTTCTACTTTCAGGTCTTTGTCTTGTGCTTCAGTTATGTTGCAATACTCTGGGCCTACAGTGGTATGGTTTGTTGAGCTCTAGTGGAGACATATTGTCCTAGTTATTATTGATTTTGGTTTTATGCTAGCATCTAAGCATCTAGGTTTGGATGCTTGTAATTCTTGTCTTCGGTGTGTGGGCATCTTGTTCCTTGATTTATGTTGCCCTCTGTGGTTCTTACGAGGGTGCGATGTCTGTGTGTTACCTGATAGGGAATTCTTGCAGGATCCTACTAGATGTGACCACTGGTAGTTCCTGGTAAACTGTATCTATGTACTGGGATAATGATACTTAGAATAGGTAATAGGCTAGATAGGAAGGGACTGAGGGGGTCCACAGATGGGAAGAAAGCATGGGTTTTCCACCAGGACTTCCTTGGTCCACTGGAAATGGTGACAGAGACTGAAGAGAAGCCACACCAGATAGTCTAATACAAAGCTGGGAATGAGACGAGGGTATTGGATATGAAGAAGAAGAGAGTAAGTGAAGATCTGAACCTTGCCTACCTGCTTAGCCTGCATACCTGCTTCTCTGGCAAGCTTGGCTGGTGGGTTCAGGGAAGGCCTGCTAGAGTTGGGGGTTACAATAACAGGATGGGGGGAGGGAGGTCAGATCTGCTAGTGACAGGGACGGATAGAAGGCAGAGAAGACAGCAAATGATCTACTACAAATTTGGGGGAGTGGTAAGACTGGGGTATTGATATAGAGGAAAGGAGGAAGAGGTGATGATTCATAGTTTATGGTACCCACTTCCCAGGAGATGGCCGCTGGAGTTCAAGGCTGGGACACAGAGATGAGCTGGAGATGGGATGTAGAGGGGAAGGTCTGTGTGATCCACTGGAGAAGGTGGGTGGGGAGAGGATCTGCAGGAGGCAGGATGTCACAAAGCTGAGGGTGAGACTGGAGGGCTTGATTTGGAACAGAGGAGGGAGAGGCGAAGAATTGTAATCATCCTAACTGCTTCCCTGGCTGAAGAGGCCTGCAGTTTCCCAGGGAAAACCTGCTGGAATTGGGGCTGGGGTAATTGGATGCATTGGGGGGAAGGTTTGGAGGGGGAAATCTGTGTGATCCATTCTTTTAAGTATATTTTTAATGAGTAATTCTCTCAGACATTATCTTTAATGCTCTGCCTATGATAATCTGCTCACACTGTCTTTATACTATAAGTATCATTTTAATTTAAATCACACAGAGAAAGACTACATTTCCTTAAAATTAGATTAAAAGTCACAAATATTTTACTTAAAAAATAAAATATCCCCAGGGTTTTCTATCTCATATTTCGGAGAAGCACTCATTTCTTATCTTTACTTTGATTTCTTTAAGGGCTAGGATTGTTAATGAGCTTATCCATTAGAGTAGAAATACAGAGGAAGGTGTAAATCACTTTCTGGTTTCAACTGGGGAATTATAAAGATAGACATTAGAACTTCAAATGTTAGTGCCTGCCTCACAGAGATCAAGCAAGATTGAAACAGTCCCTGCTTAGTTCTGATTATGTCATGACATCTAGCAGCACCATAGCCATCAAAACGGTTTAGATCTGTTTTTAGGCTACAGACAGCTCTTTGTCATCTGCTACATGTTTACTGTCCAGGCAGTGCATAAGAGAGTCATGTTCTACGATCTTGACAAAGTGTCTGAACACTGAAGATGCTGCAGACCTGTGGGGAACTCAAGGCAATCGGGTGTGGTTAAAAGACAGTGTCTGATTGTGATGCCTCTGTCTATCCATGTGTGCACACAGCACATGGGTTTTTAATCAAATCCCTCAAGAAGCAGAATGAAGATGGAATGATACAGGAAAGGGATTTGGGGACCCTGTTTTGAAAGAAAGTGGGGAAATGTAGAGAAAGAGGGGGGAGAAAGAGAGAGAGAAAGAAAGAGAGAGAGAGAGAGCAGTCAGATAGGTCTATCCTGTCTGAAAAATAAACAGAGGAAAGGGGGAAACTTAAATGGGGGTGTCTTCACTGTGGTGTGTTCTAACACGCTTGACAAGACCATGGCAATGTTGAGTAGGAGGGGAAGCATCTTCCAGCCAAAGTTGCCTTCCCAAGGAATCCCTCATCCCTCAGAACCTAACCAGCTTCTCTGGGTATCCCAGCTAAACCCCTAACTATATTCTTAATTGCTAGGCATTCTATCCTTCTTATAAATAATCACTGTTCCTAGTTCTACCAATAGAAACTAACTTCACTTTTCCTTAAAGCTCATAATGATGCTATCAGATAGTATAATCATTTTTATATGGATTCCTTTCCACGTAGTATTTTGAGACTCATCTATACAGCTTCAAATGGCCAGTGTCCCATTACTTTTTATGGCTGTGTCTATTCTGTTGTATGGATATATAATTTTGTTTATCAATTCACATGCTGATGGCCATTTGGGCTGTTGCCAGATTGGGGCTATTTTGTGTACTCCTATATTATCATTTTCTTGGGTGAATTCTTAGCCCTACGATAGGTAGTATGATTACCTTATAATAAAATGGTCCTCTAAAGCTTTTTATAATTTTGTTCTTCATTACTGGTAAGAGTTTTGGGACATATCAGATGACATTTTAGGACATATCAGATGACATTTTAGGCCCTACCTGGAAATTACACCAGCTGGCTGACTATAACAGGGATAAAGGAAGGAATCCATATATGTCTTCCAACTAACGCCTACAGGTGCCTACCTCCCCCACTCTATTGATACAGAGAGTTCTGAAAATATATTTCAATGCCCAAAGTCAAAGATCCAATGAGTGCAATGAGTAGTCCAACTCAAACTTCACTCATGTCACCGTGAAACCAATAATTTCCCCTTGAAGAAGACTGCAGATATAGCTCTGAAGGGCCCTGAGCTCCAGCCATTTGCCAGAGGTCAGAAGCTGAGATGGACATAGCCACTAAATAGAGGGAACCTCTTCTCAGACTATGACAGATTAGAAGGTGATAGAACGCCAACACTACCTTACAGAATCTGCCCAGGTCTGTTATTCACTTCTAGCCTCTGGATTAGAATCATCAGGATTTTATTAGAATCTGCATGTTGGTTGACCATTTGGGAAACTCTAAGATGGCTTACTGTCTACTGTTTCTTTCCTCTCATTCTGATATTGACCTTAAGATATTCTTGTTATTCCAGTTATTGACAAATAAAAAGACATGACAAAGAATCTTTCTATTTGTATAATATGTCCAAATTTTGTAGATAAATGTCTTTGGTTTCTTGAAAGAAGAGGTTTTATGGCATTATTTTAATATCATATCTGCATTGCATACACTGAAAGGCAATACAGACCTTTCATCCTGATTGGATAAATTAATAGAGCCAAATAAAGTCTTCTAGCTTCAGCATCAAAGGTCTCTTCATTAGGCAATATGTACTAGAACTCTATATTCCCTTTTATTCTGGTGTGTGTTGGGGGGCTATATTTGTATGTATGGGCAAGCACATATGTATAAATGTGTGGATGAGAGAATGAATAGTAGGGGCTTAATCAGCTTCTTTCTTCAGGCCTACATGCTCCTCTGACATCTTCCTTCTGGGAAGGGAGGGGTGTCTATGTGCTCTGGGGCCCGGTGGAATTTTCCAACAGTCTTTAGTTAGCTGACCTCTTCAGGTTCATGGATCATTTATCTTCATGCTTGTACGGCAAGTACTTTACTGACTGGGCTATCTCAGGAACCCCTGTTGCTTGGTTTTAAAACCCAGAGAGAGGACAAAATGATCTCTAACATTGTGTTCAGTTCAGAAAGGCTGGGTTTCCATGGGTCTTCATTCTATACAAGATTTTAAAGAGAGAGAATAGAAATCTTCCTGACAGCACTTTATATTGTTAAAGAGAAAGAGCTGAAACCTTGAATGCAGTGAGGAAACCTTCTGTAACTAATGAGTAAGAGGCCCCATGGGATCAGGTCTGTCAAGACACTAAGAGCTAATCTAAAGGTGACTTTGAATACATTCCTTCTCTCAAATGGCAAAGGCTTGAAAACCAGATTTCCATTTCTGGAGAGGTAACAGAAGTTATGAAAAGTCATTTTCATGAAAAATATAAGTACTCTATTTGCATATATGATAATAGCACTCTAGGGAAAAATCAGAATATAGAAATATAAGTTATTTTAAGGAACAAGAAGAATAGAAAAAAAATCACTGCACTGCACACAAAAGGAGTTACTTCTTGGTTATGTGTACAACCCCAGACAATCCCTAGCACTGTCTGCCTCCCATTGGTTGTTGGCCAGCCTCATCACTATGGTGCTTCAGTACTTGCCTTTATATCAGATTAAACATTAGAGCTGAAAACATTCACTCTTCCAGGTTGCTGTCTCTGATATCAGCTTAGGGAAATTTTCCCAGACAGATACTCTCAAACCAATGAAAGTTACTTTCTCTTTGGAGTTAGAAAACATGCCAATCGCCAAATTACACTTCATGTCTACCCTTTCAGTCCAGACATTCAGGCAACTCATAAACTGCTCTTGTTTGTAAAATTTCAAAAAATAATTCATTATGGGATCCCTTCACCATATCGTACATCTATCAACAAAATTTAATCTATGGGTAGAAATCACACTGGATAGTAAACTGATATCTTTTTTGTTTGTTTGTTTTGTTTTGTTTTGTTTTTTTGAGACAGGGTTTCTCTGTATAGCCCTGGCTGTCCTGGAACTCACTGTGTAGATCAGGCTGGCCTCGAACTCAGAAATCTGCCTGTCTCTGCCTCCTAAGTGCTGGGATTAAAGGCGTGTGCCACCACTGCTCCAGCCATAAACTGATATCTTATCTTACTTAACTTCTATCTTTCAAAATGTTTTAATAGCCATGTAGTAATTTTCTATGCTTCTGGGGTACAGTATAACATGTTAGTACAGGTACAGATGAATAATAATCACATGTGGGTAATTAGCATATCTATCATCCCAGACCTTTATCATTGTCATGTAATTTGATGGAACTCCAGCTTTCAGTCCACTGGAGACACAATATCACCACCATCAAATCATTGCATTAGACATAACACCCAGCCTTCCATGAAGCCACAATGACACTGAAAAGACAAAGAGAGGAAGCAATTAATGGTTGTCATCTGCTTTATTTCTACCTAATATTTGTTCAATTCAGAATCCTGTTCCTTCTGTTCACACCATCTCCTAGAGAGAGAAAATGTGGCCCTGTTTTTACGTGTTAGGAGCTTCCATTTGGCTACTAGATTATGCCTCACTCTATATAAGACCAGTAATGCTGTAATTAATTTTCTAACAAGTATTAACTTAAATTGAGAAAATAGGCCAAGGCAAAGCATATCTTTCTGAATGGATCCTTGACCTCCAACTCCCTTCTTGCTTATCACTGTCAATAGCTTTGCATTATTGCTGGAAAGAAGGACGAGCCACTGTCTCTACTTTATACTCAAACCAGGCAGAGCAGCATTGGCCAACCCCTCCTCCGCAGAGCCTCCGAGTCTCTGGAATCCAGTCTACTCCAATCCGGGCCTGTCTCTCTTCTCCACCAGTCTTTGCTTCCCTCCACTACAGATTAATCTAACACACTGAAAATCTGTTTCCTGCTTATTACCCCCAGATGCTCACTATCCTTTAACTGTTTAAAGACATTCTTCTTCTTTGAGATTTCAGTTCAAGGTCAAGTTCTTCAGTTTTGCCAGAAAAGTTCCTACCTCAATGATCAAGTCTCATTTATTATGGGGTTTTCTTTCATTATATTTATCAACATAGAAATAATATATTTGTGTATTTTTTTCAAAATGTCATTGTCTGCATTCCATAATTTTACAGTTAGCAGCATTCTGATGCTTTGGGTTCAATGTGTGTACTTTTCAAGACCTTATGAAGTAATGGTTACCACAATAAATCAAGAGATGCTTTCTTATTTCCAGTGAATACATTGGAGGGGCATGTTAGGAGATGCCAATGGGTACTGCTGGCCTGGCAGAAGAAAAGTTATGCAGTTTTGTTGGGACACAAGGGACTGAGGTACAAGTGGGTTTAGTGAGCCTATATCAAGTCTCCTGTGGTTTTGTTGGGAAAGTTTTTTGGAATGACATTCTTTATTTCAAACAATAAAAGCTCCATCTCATATTGAAGGCATGTCTATATAGCACAATAGTATTTCAACAACTAAGCTTGAAAGAAAACATTTATAATCATGTGGAATGGCTCTGCTCGGACTTGCTTATTTATGTAAGACTAATAAATATCCTATTATTATCATCTAAATCTGAAAGGCACAGATAACTGGACTAGGCTATTTCATTCAAGTAAGTACTGGTATGGAAGGACTGATAATAAGTGAAGACCCTGTCTCATGATGGAAACTGTTGTTTCTCACCTTTGCTTTCCACTGAAATCCTGTCTTTCTGCACTCATTCTTGGTGTTCTGCTATTGAGCGTCTAAGCCATGAACATCTTAGATAAGGTAAACAAAGTCACAGCCCCTGACTCAGAAGCAGCCATCTGAAAGACACTTCATTGGCTTGAAGAGTCCTACTATGGAGTTCAGGTAGAGCATGAGAGATTTGGAGATAGGTATAAATTCCTTCCCAACATATGGCCAGCTAAATACTTACATTGCTTTCTGTTTGGTGACTGAATGTTTTTAGTATCATAGTATGTATACTTAATGGACTTTCACTTACTATATATATGATTGTAGCTTTTCTGTGAAAGACATGAACAAATGTGTAGCCATAACAAAGAAGGAACAAATGACAGAACAAAGAAATGATTTGTGGTTATATGGTTATAGAATAGTCTGTTTTATTTCTACTTGGTATTTGTTCTTCTATTAAGAATCCTATTCCTTCTTAAAAGGGGACACATTTTCTCCTATAGTGAGAAAATGTGACCCTATTTTTATATCTGAGGAGCGTCATACTATACTACCCAACCCCATTTTCCTCACTGTATGTAAATCTAGTTTGGTGAAATAATGAGGTATGTGGGGTTCATTAGGGTTTAATGGAGTGACTCTTGGGCACTTATACCAACAAAAAGCCCACCTCAGCACGGGTGATCACTCAGAAGTGTGTTCCTGGAGCTTCACACCCTTTTTAGAGATAGCTCCAATAAAGAATTTCCCCTTCCCCATAAATCATTTGCTCCTTCTATAACCTCTGGAAGGGTCCCTGAGAATCTTGTAACATTCTGAGTCTTATGAGGTTCCTTCCTCTCTCTGGGAGAGAATGTTTCCATCTGGAGGAAATAGCTACACACAAATTTGATCATTCAATAAAAGCACGATGAAATCTTTACCTTGGAACACTGTACAAACACTGAAAGGTCAGGTGAGAATAACTAAACATATGTCATGAAACTTGATTGAGACTTTTAGAGTAAAAACGAACAAATTTGGCAGTTGGAAACCATGACCACTATATACTATGGTTTGGATAGCGGTTCCCAAGGGATTTCCAGAACAGGAAAGCTTGGTCCCTAAAACAATGATCTAGGGAAATGCTATAAGCCTATAAGTGGCCATAGCATAGTTGGTATGGAGACGTATTAGGGGATATGGTGGAATTAGAAAGAAGACAATGGGGTTAGATATCATCATATTACTTATATGAATATATGAAATTCACAAAAAAGAAAAATTATAGTTGAAAAGGAAATGCAGCATAGCGGAAAGTCCTTGTAATATTAGAAGTATGTTCTGGAAGACAGGGGGCTCTTGTTTCTCTCTCTTCCTCTTTCCTGACTTGAGCTGTGATGTCTTCTTCAGGTGCATGCTTCAGACACAGTGTCCCTCACTTTTTGTTGGGAAGTGCTCCTGCTTAGATCTATATTACCTGAAAGCCTGAGCTCAATGTAAAATGGTGGACTCCTTTTCTCAGCGAGGACCACAACCTTCTAGTGGCCCAAACAATGAGACTCCCTAGTATAAATGTGAACATCCAAGAACATGAGCTAAATAACCCTTGGCTCTTTGAATTGCTTTCTTGTTACTTTATTATAGTGACATGAAGCAGACTAATTCTCTAAGAATTCAAAAATTCTTAAGAGAACAAACCTTTTGCCTTTCATGAGTCATGCCTTTCTGCTTTCTATTATAAATGGCTAGAGTACTGTGATTACTATAGTAACAACTCATAGACTGCAGGGGCCTAAAAGAGGTCCTTGCTGGCTCCTTCTTAATGGTGGTCCACTGGGTTCTATCTAATGGCACCTCAAAGTGCTTCACTAGACTAGGACTAGCTAAAGAATGAAATCTGAGAGGGACCTGAAGCCTCTTAAAAGAGGATATGAGCCAGCAGAAAGTGCAATGTATGGCCTTTGTCTACAATCCATTAGCCATGCACAATCAAATATATTGAGATCAAGAAATTTCAAAGAAGAGAATATGAAATAGCCAATTGGATTTTCTGCTACCACATCTACATGTCCTGACCCACACAACACTGTTCTGAGATGGTACTCCTTGGTATCATTGGTCTCCATTAAAGAGCCTGATGAAAATTTGACTTTAATCATAGGTATTTACTATTTTTTCCATAAAAATCCTTTCCCCAACTGGTATGTTCTGTAAGATGCTAGCCACAATTGTTCATGAATCTGAAATTGTTTTGCTCTATCTAAATTTGGCAGCCTTAGGGCTATAATAAAATACCATGATCAACCAAGGCAACTTGGGGAGGAAAGGGTTTATGTGACTTACACTTCCACACCATAGTCCATCATTAAAAGAAGTCAGGAGCAGAACTCAAGTAGGGTAAAAACTTTGAGGCAGGAGCTGATGCAGAGGTCATAGAGGAGTGCTACCTACCAAATTGTACCTCATGACTTGTTCAGCCTGATTTCTTAGAGAACTCAGGACCATCAGCCCAGAGATAACACCACTTACAACAGCCTGGGATCTTCCCAATACATCACTAATTAAGAAAATGTCCTACAGGCTTGCTTATAGCCTGATCTTATGGAAGCATTATCTTAATTGAGGTTCCCTTCTCTCTGATGACTTTAGCTCTTGCCAAGTTGACATGAAACTACCCAGTACATAGCCACTATTATGATTGTACATGCTGAGTATTCTGGTTCTGCAAGGAAGAGAGACCTCCTGAAATATCCTCTTAGGTAAAAGAAAGAGAATAAAATGTAGCCCTTACCTCCAGTTGAGTAACTGAGTTGGAAAAAAAGCGAAATATTAACTGAGTAAATATCTGTGAAGAAAAATGTCAAGTTCTTTGGGCATATGCCAAAAAGTGGGATAGCTGTATCTTATGGTAGATTTCTCTTTTGTTTTGGTGAGGGGTGTTTTGTTGATGTTATTGTTGGCTCTGTGTGTGTGTGTGTGTGTGTGTGTGTGTGTGTGTGTGTGTGTGTGTTGTGTTTTGTTTTGCTTTGTTTGAGGATTCCAGAATGGCTGCCCCATTTTGCATCTCCAACCAACAGTAAATGAGACTTCCTCTGAAATGGAAACACACTATCAATAAATGAATGAGTAATGAAATGGAATGGAAAACTATACTTGATGGGATACTATAAAGAAAAATGAAATCATCAAATGTGTAGGAAAATAGACAGGCCCAGAAAAGAGTGCATTGAGTGAGGTAATAGATAACTGCATGTTCTCTCTCATTTGCAGTTCTTAAATCCAACCCCTCAGGTGTGAGTATACAACAGAAACCAGGAAAGAACTGTGGTGATTTGAATGAGAAAGAGCCACATGGGCTCATATATTTTGACTAGTTGGTCTCCAGTTGGTGGGACTACTTGGAAAGAACAAAGGGATATGACCTCATTGGAGGGGATATGGCCTTGTTCAAGAAGGTGTGTCACCCCAGTGGGCTTTGAGGCTTTAAAAGCTCACCCTAGGCCAAGTCTTGTTCTTTCTATGTCTGAAACCTAGGGATCAGATGTGAACTCTCAGCTGCTGCTCCAATGTGATACCTACTTGTCTGCTTCCCACCTTGAAAGTCATGAACTAACTCTCTAAAACTGTTATCAAGCCCCAGAAGAAATGTTTTATTTTATAGATTGCCTTGGTGTGGTACCTCTGAACACTAAGACTGGCAGGGAACAATTCATGTTTCCTACCCAGCTGCAACACTATGGACCACAATGACCAACTAGCATGGCAAGATATTTGTAGAGGTGTAATGGGTGAACCTTGCTGGTGGTAACCAAACACCATCAAATTGAGTTTAAACCACACTGAACAGGAGGGAAGTTATGCCTGGTACTGAAACCTAGTTATCTTCCCAGGATGAGTGGGTTCATAGACATTAGGAAGGACTCTACTACTACCACTTTGCTAGTCCATTGCATGATTCATTACTACATTCTAAATCCTACTCTTATGTCCAAAAGTGGCTTCCATCAAGGAAGCCTCTCTTTCCACCAAGTGGATTCCATCACAGAAAACCACAACTACATGCAATTCAGAGCTCAGTGGTTCATAGGATCCCAACCCCAACACATACAATCCAAGTCAAGGTTCCACCTATGGCTCAGAGAACATCATGGAAGAGGGAACAGAAAGACCATGAGACCAGAATACTGGGAAATCTGCTATGACATGGTATCTCCCAGAAACAGCTCCATAAATAATACCAGAATAAAGACTACAAATAACTAATAACTGCTAGGATGGAGAATTAGCCTCTCCCAAGGATGAGCCCCTAACAGGTTGTCCAATGCAAAATGATCAGCTCTGAAATCATATACATGCAAACAACAAAAAAGATTTAGCAGGTTATATAGATACATTTGTGTCCTTATCAGAAGCTAAACAGGGGGTTTTCTTAGGGCTTTGAAGACTCTTGGACTGCTATATCCTAAACTTCTATGTGATTAGTTGGGGTGAGAGTGATAGTGTAAGTGTGCTTATAATTGTAAATAGAGAAAATACTAGATTATATTTTGGATTTATAATGTGTGAAAATATTTTGGAGTTATTGTTAGTTGGAAATATTGTCATTGAAGTTGAATAAATAAAACAAGTGTAGAAGAATAGGTTCAGTAGTGCTATAATGGCTATTAATGCTGTTAAGATTAGGCAGTTGTTTTTTAAGAGTTCTGTAATGATAGCTCATTTTGGTAAAAATCCTGTTAGAGGTGGTAAGCCTCCTAAGGACAATAGAATTAGGGAAATTACTGTTATAATTGTTGGTGTTTATACACACACACACACACACACACACACACACTTACAAAACAATAATAATCAACGAAAAAGAGGCTATTGATTTGAGGGTAGGGGACCAGGGAGGGGCTTGACGGAGAAGAGAAGGAGAAAAGTGATGTGATTCTATTTCAATTAAAAACAGCTAGTAAAAATGATAGATAGATAGATAGGTAGATAGATAGGTAGATAGGTAGATGATAGACTTTTATGCAGCCATGGTCATAAAGTAATACTCAAGACCTTTTCTGTCATCTTACCAAAAGTTAGCAGCATTTGCTTGTGTGTTCATTTGCTTGTTTTTATCTGAAACATTTGCAATCTTTGTTCCCAAGTCCTTTTTTTTTTCACCACACTACTTCCTTAGGCTCACAAAATGCTAATAACAAATGACTCTCAATGAATGCATGTAAACTGTGCCGATCTGGAGAGGCTTCACTGTGCCCATGTATACTGAGAGCTCAGCAGGGTAGTTAACCCAAACCTTTGCACTTTTTCTTTTCCAAATAGAAAATGAGAAAAGAATTGCACTTTAATTTTATTTCAGTGATAAGAAAATTAAATTTATATTAAAAACTTTAATATGCTTTGAAAATCTCAACAATTTTTTTCATCATCTGAAATGGCTTTAATGGATTTTTCTCTAGTATGCCATTATTACAAATCCATTTTGTTTTATTGAGGTCAAACTACATTCTCTCATCTGTCCCTTGGAGAAGGAAATTGGGTAAAAATTAGCTCTCGGTGGTTGTATTCCCTTTTTATTGCTGCATAAAGGAGAAAGCTAACTAGAGGGCAAGCTGGTACCTCACAAAGATCAAACATTTTATATTAAACTAGAGTTCCTGTGATATGAGAGAAAAATAAGAAAATGGGAATGGCCATCTATAAATAAGAGTCAAAGAGCTGTTGTAAGTAGAAGTGGCTAGCTTTGAGTAACTCCTCTTTAAAATAGTATATCATATATAAATGTATCAGTTATTAATCTACCATGAAAGTCACTCAGAAGCACATTAAACTATATCTTCCTTAGCTACAACACACAGCACACACACACACACAGACAGAGAGAGAGAGAGAGTCAGAAAGCATGCACAGAGGACTAACTATAAGTATTATTTTTCTAGGAATCATGTATGTAATTGTTCCATATAGACATACAAGCAAAGCAAAAATATATATATCACAATTATATTTAAAATGGTACAAATACATAAAGATGCACAAACATGGTACTAATATGTCTATATAAACACACATAAATGAACATTACACTTATAGTGGATATTAGGGTTTCATGTTCTCAAACTCCATTCTACCTTTTTTACTACTGAAGAAATTAGGGAAGTTAAGACTTAATATTTAGACATCCTTGATTTACAGTTCTTAATGCAACTTAATCTGTGTCAAGTAATCTATGCGCTTGTGTGAAATTTGAGAAACAAATGTAAGTTGAGAGAGCTGTACTATTCCTTTTGGTCCTTTCTAATACACATAGTTCCACGGCACTGGGTGCTGCTTTTTAACCAGTGATTCTGGTCTAATCATAGTCCATCCATTTGCTGCTGTAGGTGTTTGAGACTATTTAGATGTGCTTCTTATTCCTGACTTTCTGATCTTTGGATTGTAGCTGTAGGTACCTTCCCCAGATTCCTGCATGAAGATAGGACATTGTTGGCTTCTGTGCTTTTATTACCTGCCTGCTTCGTGATATTTTCAAGATTACAGCTACAGGGAGAGTCCTTGAACTCACAGCATGAATATAGTGTGCTACAGTCCCTGAAGTCTCAGCTTACACTCACAACTTTCCACAACCAATCTATAAGCACCAGATATCCTGTGCTACATCCCTAACTGGGAAGCATGGAGTGTTATTGTTCTTACACTAAACACTAGCCAATTCCAAGCTCTTTTGTTGTAGTTTGTTCAACGTATTTGTATGTCCTCTGGTGTGTCCCTTTGCCATGCCTATGCTGACTGCCTGAGGTAACTCCTTACAGATGAAGCCACATAGTACAACATTCTAAGAATCCACTTACATTCTTCCTCTCAATAATTGGTTCCCATTCAAAGCTATTGCAGTGACTATTCTCTCATTGTCTATTAAAGTATCCTAGGATGCTTGCCTAAGAAATTCCCTCCTAAATCTTACTAACTTTAGGTTTCATGTCATTTGCTATCTTCCGCTTTAAACTTCTTTATTCCATTTTTGATAGGACTTTTATGCTCAAAATATATAAAGTTCAGTATTTTGTTATCTCTGATGCAGTTTATTATTCTTCCCTCTTTACTCTTGGGTAAAAGCCAGTTTTATAGAAAACCATTCTGCTTTGGGTTTGCTTGTTTGTTTGGTTTGGTTTTGTTTGTTTGTTTAACACAATAGAAATTCATCGAAAAATCATCCACAGTGGTTTGTACTCCCTCTGTGGGGAAAATTAATCAATGAAAAAAGATAACGAATGACTAAGAGTTAGATCCAGAAATCACTTTTGTAAAAGGTAGGTGTTTCTTTCTCTACTTGGAGTGTCAGGGAATTTTCTGCATCTTTACCTTTCTCTTCTGTTGCTAGAAGGACTTAAGTGGGCAAAACCCATTAACATCATGGACCAAGACTCCCATAACAGACCATAGGAATGAAAATCCACCACTCCCAGCCTGAATTCATGACCACAGAGTGGAGGTCCAAACCTAACTTGCTACTTCCACAGCCCAGTCAGTACAATGTTTCCAAAGAGCAGTATGGAACAGAAACGTAGACTCTTGTCCCAAACCCTTATTTTAAACATGGAGGGTTCACATCCATTTTCTTTGGAAAACTGTTTCTTACCCAGTCTATGTGACCTTATTTGAAGTATCAATGACAATAACCTACTATGTCCTACCTACAAGGTGATTGTTGGTTCTGGGTGGCCAGTCACATTCATTCTCTCTCTGTCTCTGTCTGTCTCTGTCACTCTCTGTCTCTCTGTCTCTCTCTCTCTCTCTTTCCCCTCTTTCCCCCCCCCCCCCGGTTCTAAACTGGAACAGAAAGCCAGAGCCTGAACCCATCAGAGCTGGTCATATTTTGCAGGTCCACCCCGCTTCTGTATTTCTTGCCTTCCTTCTCCCTCTCCAGGGATTCTGTGATTTGGGGTTCTTTCATGCATGTTTACTCTACCCCCTGTTGTTTGTGTTTTAGAGGCTTGAATTTTTTTCTTTCCAACCACAGGACCCCAACAAAAGGTCCTTTATTCCAGTGCCCTCTCTGTGCCCTGTTTCACCCAAATTAGATCAATTCCACAAGAAGTAAGTCTGAACTGGGTAACACTGGGTATGAGCTTCCTATCAGTCAATCTTCCACTAAACACAGGCTGAGATTATCCTGACTGCTGACAGCAGCTCAGATTCTAACAAGAGATAACAGCAAAATTTAAGGAAAGAATTAGGAGAAGAGACAAGATCAGGATCCTGTAGGGAAGAGCATGGGGCACTCCAGGCTAAGAGTGGAACATATCTAAGCCAGGAGAAGCTTTGCCTTACAAACTCATAGATTTGTAAGAAATTAGAAAACTAGGTGGGGAGGAGAGGGTGGAGTGGAAAGAGGAAACAAGGCACGTCAACAACACGTGAGCTTTCTTTTCTTGATATGCTGAGAACAGGAAGGAAAGGTACTGCTCTGTTAGAAGCTCTGTTTTCTATTCAACTATTGTTCCCAGCTCGCTAATATACTTTGTAAAGACAGCAATAGCAAGACCCACTTCTCTGATAGATAAAAACGTGTAATAAAAGCTCAATGGCATTTAAAAAAAATAAAATGAACTTTTTAAAAAGTTACAGACTCCACCTTCCTTCTCAGAGCACTTATAATTTTAAGCTGGAAATGGCAATGCAGAATCCAAAGCAATGAATGGTCACATGCTTTTTTAAATTATTTCTTTTATTTTAGATATTATAATCTAATATTGTTTTCCCTTTCCTTTTTGACACTCCACATTCTTCCATATACCCCTCCTCAGTCTTTTTCAAATTCATGGAATATTTAAAAAAAATAGTTGCTATATACATATATATCTGTATGTTATATATGTCTATTTTCAAGACTGATCATTTGATATTGACTCATTGGTCAACTCTATGTAGTTTAAGCCTTAAGGAGTCATAGCAGGTGTATAGCCCACACATAGCTAGAAGAAGTCATGTCAAATTCATGCCTTAGAACAGATATTAGTAAACTGGCCTGCAAACCAAAATTGGCCCACTACTGCTTCTGAATGGCCCCAGGGACAGTACAGAGAATGATATTTTAGAACAGTGAGCATTCTAACATTATATGATGTTCATTGTTCATAAAAAATGTTTTGTTGAAACATAGTCACATTAATTCATTTGTGCATTGTCTATAGCCATCTATGTCCTATAAAATATTTATAATATATCTACCCCTTTATAGAAAGAGTTGGCCAACCCCAGGTTCAAATGATTGCTTCAATACATGAAACAGATTTGCTGAGGTGAAAGAGACTAGAATAAAACAAGAGTCAGGAGAGAATGGCCAGTAGATCATGGTAAAAAGACAGAAGAGAGAGGTCGAAATTCACAATGGTGAATACAACAAAGTCAGGGTGTATTAAAGATCTACTCAGCTAATGGAGCTAATGCACATGAGTCTCCAAACTATACAAGCTCTGAGGGCAAATGAAAGTTCCCCTTTCTTCAACTTATATGAATGTGAAAAACTATCAAAATAAAAGGTGCTAATGCATAGCCTTTAATAGCCTATACATATCTAAGGAAGCTCAATTATCAGCTTCTCTAGGTATTATCAACACTTATTTTCAACCATCTCAATTATATTAAATCTGAATTTGGTACTTGGAAAAAATTTATTCTTCTTGGGGTGATACTTCCAGAATATCTTTGCCCAATGTTTACTGTGCACAAGCGTCCAAGATAGATACTATACCATCTTTAAACGTGTGTCCAACTATTTATTTTGTACTTAGCATGCATGCATACACACACACACACACACACACACACACAGACACACTATTATTCTCAGTTCTAAACTTTTGCTTGTAGCCAAAATTACTTAGTATGAACTATATACCATGCATAGTTGATTAACTTTACCATCATGTATGTACCTTCTCTTCTTTTATAACTAATAACTAAGCTCAGGATATACATGTTGATATTTTTAATCAGTCTACAAAGAATAATCTTTACAGTCACATTTGAAAGGTCTCACAGTCAATACTCAAACCCCAAATAAAAGCCACATAACCTTCCTTGGCATTTTGGCTCAGATTTTTTATGTAGATGTGACTTCAAAACTGGATGGAACTGTACTCTGAATGCACAGACATGGCATAAATATTGCTAAATTCATTCATCATTCATTCATCTTATTAAAAGTATCTTTACATCATTATTATCATCCAGGAGGTCTGCCTGGCACCAGGAATTCCAGACGGATGTGGCTCCTTTTAGTGAAGGAACAAGGTTATTAAAACATATAGTGATGGATGGCCAATAGAGATCTAGGAAACAAACATCCAACACAGATGGAAGGGTGTGGGGGAAGGATTCTTGTTAGAATGTCTAAACTGAGAACAGCCTGTGTAGAAGTCATCCAACCAAAAGAGCAGGAGGAGGAAAAATAGAGAGAAAGGGCAGGAAGAGAGGGTTGGATTGAGAAGGGCATCTAACCTCTACCCAAAGTGAGAGTTTCCTCTCCTATTTCCTTCCTGCCTCCTTCCAAAAAGATACTGCCTTGGAAGATGAGTTCAAGGACAAAAGTTGATAACTGTGCCCCCAACTACCACCTACATTCCTGCAGCTTCCAGATATTCAAATGAAATTGGAGCAAAGGAAATTCCATGTGGATGTACCCACTGGGGCTGGGCTCCCCACCATCAGTTGATCTATGCAGTGTATCCATGTGTGGTTTCCTGTGATGGTCTCTATTTGCTGGAAATAGAGGCTCCTTTGATGAAGGGTGGTAGCTACACTTATCTGTGGGTATAAGTGTGGGATTTAGCATGTAGTAAATAATTACGTTGGTCTAGCAAAGTAGAGATAAAATATTGTTTATTAAGGTCTATGACCTCATTAGCTCTAGGAAGTTAGATAGATTCCTAGCACCAGGCATGATTTCCCTCCTGTTAAGTAGGCCTTAATTTCAATTATACAGCTGTTGGTTGTCCCTGACATGTGGGGGTGCCACTTACTGCTCCTTTATGCATATCTTGTCATACTTGTCATTGTTAGGGTTCATAGGTGCTATAGCTGGGAAGGACTGTTTTAGGTTAGATTCAGCTTGAGTTATCCTGTGTCCTAAGTGTGTGGTGTCTTCAGCAATAGGGGCCCACCCTCGACCCCTGTACTGGCTGGTTTTGTGTGTCAACTTGACACAAGCTAAAGTTATCACAGAGAAAGGAGTTTCAGTTGAGAAAATGCCTCCATGAGATCCAGCAGTAAGGCATTTTCTCAATTAGTGATCAAGGGGGGAGGGACCATTGTGAGTGGTACTATCTGTGGGCTGGTAGTCTTGGGTTCTATAAGAAAGCCAGCTGAGCAAGCCAGGGGAAGCAATCCAGTAAGCAGCATTCCTCCATGGCCTCTGCATCAGCTCTTGCTTTCTGACCTGCTTGAGTTCCAGTCCTGACTTCCTTTAGTGATGACCAGCAATGTGGAAGAGTAAGCTGAATAAACCCTTTCCTCCCCAACTTGCTTCTTGGTCATGATGTTTGCACAGGAATAGAAACCCTGACTAAGACAACCCCTAAGAGGAAGCCTAGGGCTAAATCAATAATCTATATTGTTGTGGAAATCATTTAGACTACCCTAACCATCCATTTGAAAGTTTTCTCATGTCTGGAACTTGAGATTTTGTTATTCTATGGTTCTTTTGGGGAGCATTGTCAGCATTTGTGTGTGTGTGTGTGTGTGTGTGTGTGTGTGTGTGTGTGCGCGCGCGCGCGCGCGCGCGCTCATACATGTAACTGATGTAAAAGGGAGTGGAAATATTGTTAGAGCAAGAATATCAGGACATCAGCTATGCAACAGTCTCCTAGAAATGGCTACATAAATAAGACCAGAATAATGGCAATGTTAACATGGAAGGGGATACATTTTATAGAGTCCCACCCCTAAACAAAGAACTAGAGTCAACAAGAATTCACCTTTACCAGGAATGAGCCCCTTAGTGGTTATCCAGAGCAAAGTGGTCAGCCATATACACACAAACAACAAAAAAATGGACCTAGCAAAGGATGTGTGTGTCAATGTGTGTGTGTGTGTCAATGTGTGTGTGTGTGTTGTATATACACATATATATGTAACAAATATAACCAAAGAAAATGAAGCTATCACCTTGAGAGAGGGGTTAATCATGGGAAAGATTTTGGAGAAGACACTGGAGGGAGGAAAGGAAGGGGGAAATTATGTAATTCTAGTCTAATTAAAAACATTTGCATAGAAAAAAAAAGTGGGGAAAAAAAGACATTCCATATGGCTGAAAGTCAAAGCAAGCATGTGACATGATGACAAGGACTGAATCTGATAGTCTGTGATTTCTGTCTCTCTGGCTTTAACAACACCCATTCCCCTGGGGGACTCCAGAAGCACCCATTCCTGGTCCCTGCTGGTCAACAGTATCTGCCTGTCACTAACTGAAAAGCACAACACACTGGCACAGCCAAGCCTGCCTATGCAGAGAGACAGGAAATGGCTTTCTAGCCTCTGTGACCTTATTTAAGCACCTAAGGGGTAGGAGGGTAGAGTTAGTCTATGGTCACCCATCAGTGATCATACTGTAGTGATGAACAGCTTGTCTTTGCTTCTTGATAAACATTACATTCAGAGTTTTCTACGGGAAGGTAACTTACACAAGTGTGCTTTCTCTGCACACCACATAGCCTAGGTCTTGGTGTCTGCAGTCTTCTGCAAAACGGAAAGACATGAAGGAGAATTGCGTGCATTGTGAGTTTGGAACCACGAGGCAACATTAACAGGAAACTAAGCTGGTTTACTTAATTGTATTTCCTACTTTATATCCAGAGGAAACAACCTGCATCATTGTTACCAACTGTACCTGACTTGTCCCCTATTAATAAACGGCAATTTAATATTCTAATTCCCCATCTCCAGCCTATGGGTCCATGACTTGTATTGTTTCTGAGGGATGTTTTCCATAACGTAAGTAGAGGAAAAACATACACTGAGAATTCTCACAGCAAGAATTTGTAAAGGACAGAAAATTAGTTCATGTTTGTCGGTATCCTGGCAAGTTTAATTTAGACATTTTCTATAGCGGACAATTATCCATGACTTTTTCTTGGGCTTTCTCAGCAGCCATCAGTGAAATAGCTTATTCCTTGATGGATAGATGAGTCCAGACTTCTGCCAGTTAATATGGAAAAGAACACAATTTCCTACCCTGATAGTTTGATGTAAGCTAGATGCAAGTAATGAAAACAAATAGCCACACAGTCCTGGAGTGGCATCCACCAAAAGAGCCTGCAGAACACATGCTGCACGGCAAGGGCTCAGATGTCCTTTCTCATAGGACCTCATTGTGCCTCCACCATAACAGGGAGGGTTCAAGGGGCTGAGTAAGGAACTGGAAGCTGCCAAATATGCTGATTGATCAGCTTATAAATATGTGAGATTTGTCCTTGTCTTTTGATACAAATAAACAAATCTTATTTTCCCCTTGTCTCTTTCTGCTTATACTACATAATACTAGGTTTGAGTCACCATGTGTTTTCTAAAAATTCAAAGGTAAAGGAAACACAAAAAGTAAAAGAAAAGGAGAGAATAAAATATTACAAAATATTTTATGTGATTTTAGTAGACTGGTTGTATTAATCAGCTTACTTTTAAAACTTTGTGTGTGTGTGTGTGTGTGTGTGTGTGAGAGAGAGAGAGAGAGAGAGAGAGAGAGAGAGAGAGAGAGTAGGTCCACATATGTGGAGGGAGACCAGAGGTTGATCTCAGCTATGGTTCCTCAGATTTTATCTATACCTTATGTTTTGAGACAAGGTCTCTCATAGTAAGCTAGGCTGGCCAGTAAAACTTGGGGGTGCCTTGTCTCTTTGTCAGTCTTGAGATTATTAGCACAAACCACCTTGCCCATCTTTTCAAGGAACTCTAAGGGTTATTTTGGGGTTCTCAGTGCTTGCAAAGCAAGTGATCCTTCATGACTGAGCAATCTACCTAGCCTCAATGTACTTATTGACATAAGAAATAAATTCTTCCGCAGTTTGAGCCGGCTTTGGTCAGAAACTAAAAAGTTACAGAATTTACAAATATTCTGTACACACAAAAGCAGACATGGTCCTAAAATTTCTATTTTTAGTGGTATAGTTAATTTATACTAAAATAAATTTAATTTAAATTCTGGGAGAGAACATCAAGAAAAATCAGGATTACAGACAATACTAATGGATCATTTATTGATTTCAGATTATGAACAGGGCAGGAATTATCTTTGGTACACTGCAATATATAATTAAGTGTATTTATATGCTGTGTTTGTAAACAATACTACTGAGATACTTCAGATTGTTTTAAACATTTGTTGATCCTTACAAACTGTTAAGGCATTACTTGTTTATTGTATATTTTTATAGATTATAAGGCTTAGTTTATCCTGGTGGTTTACAGCTTTAGAGCACTCTTGCATACTTATCTCATTTCACCATCCCAGTATTGCTGTGAGACATTTTCCTTCCCTTATCCAGATGCAAAAAAGATAACCAGCAGAGTTCAAGAGCTTTCCCACAGCCACACATGCAGAGATGGCCAGAACATACATGGCAGAATCAATATACAAACCCACTTCTTCTGGCTAAGTTTTTCAATAATGAAACACTATCACCAATTGTTACTTAGTGAAAATAAATATAAGATTTTGCTTCATCACTATGCTACCGACTACATATGCAGTTACACTCGTGGTTTATGATCTGGAAGCTAACTATGTCTTGTTCTTTCTTTCTACAAAATAACTGTTGTGATTAAATTGTGAAACAGGACCTCAGTACACTTCAGAAAACCCCGGTTTACTAACCAGTCACAGCGGCCCATGCCTGTACCCTTGGCACTTGAAAACTGAAATAGAAGAGTTTCTGTGAATTCAAGGCTAGCATTTGCCACAAAGTGAAACCTGTTTCAAAAAAAAGACTGAATAAAACAAATACCACTATTATGAACAAACCACACACACAAACCCAGTCACGTGTACATACACACTCACATACACACACACACACATACTCACAAACACATTCATTCACTCTCACATGCATGTACACACACATACACATATCCACACATACACACACTCACACATACACACGTACACACGTATACACATACTCACTCATACACACATGCATACATATATGCACACATACACACACTCACAAATACAACCACAAACACTTATACACACTAACACATACTCAAACATACACACATATACACACGTACATACATACACACACTTTATTAACACAGACCATACACACAGAGACATACACACATAACACACACACACACAGTCCACACAAAATAAGTACAAATTTTAAAAATAAAAACAAATACAGGCCTTCATTTCTAGTGGCTTCTCCCATACCTACTCCTTCCACGCCTTCCTCTTGTCATAATTGACACTCTGGCTCATGGAACATCCTTGATTAAGTGACGCACTCCTTGGTTATAACTTGATAACCTTTCACGTTTCTTGTTTAACTGCTGTGATACTTTAACTGCGTCAGGCTCTGGAACTGTCAGTAGAATACTTGCTAAGCACTTTAAAGTTTTTTGTGTACTTTTTTCACTCCCAAGAAAAATAGCTATTTCGGTGCCCACAATCACCTAATTTTTCTATGTCCCTCTTGTATCTTTCTGAACATCTGTGGAGAAAGTCACAAAGTAGAGCAGATTATCCCTGATCTCATAATTGACATCTTCAAGTCCTTCTAGGTTTCCAGCGTCTGCTCATTGTCCTACCTCCTGAGACTTGTTGGAACCTTCACCCAACAGCAAACCTTCAACATCCCCAATGGCTCATACCCTTGATCTGAGAGGACGATCTTCCTTTATTTTAATTTAGAGGGAAATATTATCCATTAAAAAATATTCCTTTGAGCTCCCTATATCAAATGGACAAAAAAAAAAATCCTATTTTCAGACATGTTTGTACGCTGCCCTTCCACAAACATTTGTAGAATGCCTACCACACTTCAGTCACTACCCGCAACATTAGAGCTGTTCCTACAAAAAAGGAAAGTCTTTCCATCTGTCCTAAAATTAACTACTGGTAAACAAATGAGATCATTTCAGGGAGTGAAAGGTACTATGAGAAAGAAGAAATAGGATAATAGATTAGACCGTGTTCTAGTTTGATTTCTGTGATTTTATTGCTATGAACAGACACCATGACCAAAGCAACTCTTATAGGGGACACCATTTAATTGGGTCTGACTTATATGTTCAGAGGTTCAGTCCATTATCATCAAGGCAAGAGCATAGCAGCATCCAGGCAGGCATGGTGCAAGAAGAGCTGAGAGTTCTACATCTTCATCTGAAGGCTGCTAGGAGACTGGCTCCTCAGGCAGCTAGGATGAGGGTCTCAAAGCCCACTCCCACAGCGACACACCTACCCCAACAAGGCCACTCCCACTCCAACAAGGCCACTCCCACTCCATCAAGGCCACACCTCCTAATAGTTCTACTTCCTGAGCCAAGCATATTCAAGCCACCAAACCAACCAAAATCAAACTGGGGAGGGAAGGGTTTATTTCATCTTAGACTTACAGTCCATCATTGAGGGAAGTCAGAGCAAGAATTCAAGCCAGTAGCATGGAAGCAAGATTTGATATGACTTGCACAAACTCATTATCAACTAGCTTTGTTATACAGGCCTGATATAACTGCCTAGGGATGGTGTACCCCACAGTGAACTGGGCCTATCAATCATGAATCAAAACAGGCTCTTATAGACAGGGCTATCGGTCAATCTGTTCTGGGCAGCTAGTCAGTTGGGGTCCCTCTTCTTGTGCTATGTCAACTTTACAATAAAAACTAGCACAGAGAGTGATTGGCAATAAAGAAAGGATATTAAAATAAGACATAGTGACAGTGGGAACTATCTCTAAGAACACAGCGCTGAACTAATGACAAGAAAGCGAAAATGAAGGGCCTTGCTATGGTCTCAATCTAAAATGTTCCCATGGTTCGTGTTTGAATGCTTGTTCTCAAGATGCTAGCTCTATTTTTGGAGGTGGATCCTACCTGGAAGAAGTTGGCCCTTGTGAACAGGCCTTTAAAGGTTGTGCCAAAGCCCCTGGCACATTTTCACTGCTGGCACTTTCCCTGTTTCTAGGTCATCAACTGTGCAAATAATCTCTGCCATGGACTCTTGCCATTGCTCCATGCCTTCCCCATTTGGCTGGAGAAAAGTCCTTTGAAACCATGAGCCAAGACAAAATGCTTAGTCCCTAAGTTGTTGCTGTCAGATACTTCCTCAAAGGGGCGTGAAACTTGCTGACAGGGTAGTTTGTCATGTTAAGAAACTAATTTAAAAACAGCCCATGGCATGTGGAGAGACAGTTATGAACTAGAATGCTCTGTTCATGCATGACATGAGAGCTGAGGCGGGGATCTGAAGGTGGTGTTTGCATTCACGGGTTGTAACTCACGGGTTTACCTTCCTAAAATAATATCCTCTCTGTTGGTTTATTACACCATCTGCCTCCTCTGTATCATCCTCTGTCTGATCTTTTCAGCCTCCATTTAAACACACACATAATAACAATATGTTTGAATGCACATAATACCAATATGTTCAAACGCACATAATACCAATATGTTCGAATGCATGCCCACATTGTCCTCCAGTTCCTTAGCTTGTTCAGACTGGAAGGGTTGTCTGTGCTTGTTCCCTTCTCCTCCCACTCCTCAGTACAGAAAAGCTGTACTGACATTCAGTCTGCCATTATCTCTAGGTTTCGATTGAGACAGATTTCTCCAAAGTAAAAAACGATCACCCTGTCCTCTGACCTTCCTGACATCAACATTTGCCCTTGATGTCCCCCTTGACCCCCTGACTCTAACAATCCTGCCTTTCCTTTTGACCTTAGCCAGGCAGCTGTCTCAACAATGTTTTAAAGACTCTTTGTTCCTGTACCCTTCTTTACCAGTGGCTCTAAACTTAGAATGTGCTTCAGAAACATCTAAAGGCTGGTCACTAAGCATGATGCTGAGCCCCATCTCAGAGGTTTCTATGTAGTGAGGAATTTTATTTTTGCACTCTGCCAGATTTCCAGATGGTTATTACACTGTTGGGCTCAGGGACTATACCTAAGTACCCATGCTATTAAACATTATAGTTCATCCAGGCTCAGGATTCGCTCCCTTTTCGTTTTGCTTTCTCTTCCAGTTGGTGACATCATCGACATGCCCACTTTCAGTTATCTGCTTGGTTTCAAGTACACTAACTTACATTTTATTTCTCTTCCACACCTCTTATCTTAGATACACACCTTAAACGGAATCTCCATTTGTATGGCACAAATTACCCAAAACTCAGATGAACTGGTAAGCTTGTTTCTTCATCAGAGCTCACTTCCAAACCAAAAAAAAAAAAGTCTTACCCGTCATATTGTGAAGAAGAGCCCCAACTTTTATAGATGAGGCAGCCAAGTATGAGACTGGAAGGAAGCATAAAAACCCCTGCTGGATGGAAACTGACTTGAAAAACCCAAGCGCAATGGGAGGCAAACATAGGCAAGCGAAGATCATAGCAAACATTCAGAAATTAGGAAGCACCTAAGCACAAAACATCCCATAGTGCCCTTTAAACAGCTGGGAACCTCCTTCCCTGCCACCAATGTGGGATTCAAAGGAGAATAGTGACAGGATTGTGAATGCTTTTAATAGGTTCTCTTCACCAGATGTTACAACTCCTTATGGAGTGGTCTTTGTTTAATATGTCATTAGAATGTGTGTACGCATGTGCACCTGCACACGTACTCACAGCAGCCAATCAGGGCCCAGCAGGCTCTATATACTAGAGTATGTCAGCTTCCATTCATCACACTTCCAGGATCTGTAGAGGCAAAGAAAAGGAAGACTGCCCTTGAAACTGGCAAGGGTCTCATCGGAGTCTTGGCGCCCCTGAAGCTTCTATGTCAGGCAGGGAACTCACTCTTGTCTCCCATTGCTTCAGCCTCTAGGACTCGACCTGCAGCTTTAGGCACCAGACTCATCCTGCACCAGCCTGAGAGTTTGCTGTGACGAAAACCAGAATTCACTCTTGCTGGAGGTCTGGCCTGGTAATGTTTCTTGCCTTCCAAGACTCACCCAGCCCCTGCAACTCTAGCCCCAAAGACCTTTGGGAGCTCTAATACTTCTTCAAGATGAAACACTTATAACGTGTCTTGAGGATCTCGGCTAGCATCCCAGTCTTCCAAGAGTTCCAATCTCTCATTATTCCATTGGACTGTCATTCCATGTGTGGCCATCTAGTAATTTCCCATTGAATTGTCAATCTTGTGTTAATACAGTTCTCCTGGTTTGATCCCCCTTCCCCCTCCCCCTGCTCAATTCGTTTGTAGAGAGAGCAAGATAAGAACCTTTTTGGAGACAGGAAAACCAACCTCTTCACTTGTCCAAATCGCCATTCTTATTCCTGTGACTCTGACCACAGAAAGTTTGTCTTCTCTCAGAGTATGTCTTCATGCTACCCAGAAGTAACAAGGTTTCACAAGGTTTGTGATATATCTCTGCCTGAATGTCAGTGGTTTCTCATTATTTACAGAAAAGAACAAGATTTTTCCCCCTATGGCCTTGAATGGTCTAGTGCAGTTTCTAGTTTCTAGTTTCATTTCTCAAGCATCCTATGCTGCTACTCTTTAATACAGCCCTTCATGCTGTGTTGACCCCTGATCATAAAATTATTTTTTGTTGCTGTTTCACAACTGCAATAGACTGTTGTGAATCATAATGTAAATATCTCATATGCAGGATATCTGATATGCGACCCCTATGTGACCCCTTGACGGGGACAAGCCCCACAAGTTGAGAACCACGGGTCTAGTGTCTGTCTAACCATTTCTGTCTTAATTCACATCTCTCTCCTTTCACTCTGCCCTCTAAAGCTTTGGGCTGTCTTAGTCTCTTAAATCTTTCAGCCAAGACAAGTCTGTCAAACATTATTTTCCCTACTGTATCCCTCTTCTTCCATGATTCCTAGCAATGCCTCAATCCCCTGAACTCCTTTCCTGGTCTAAGTATTTCTTCTGATAAATGCTTCCCCAGCACTAGACTCCCTTCCTCCAATGCTATTTTCATAGTTTGCAAATATCCATTTAGTTACCTGGGTGTTTCATTAAGTCCCGTCTCCCCCTAGTCTTTAAACTCCATGAGGTAAAGATAGAGTTTGTAGTTTCTCACTAGGACCTCTCCAGGGTCTAAGCAACATTGACATAAAGAAGGTCTTCACTAAATATATGTTGGATGAGTAAATAGGATTGACTATTTACTTTTTAAACAAAGAGTGTATCCCTGGTTTCATAAGAAAGCTTTGCTCTGAGCCTCGGAGGCTCTACTTCAGCATCAGAATTTCATTAGCCGATATCAGCATCTTGGTTATTGTTATGCAAAAGCTATAAGTGTTATCCCTGAAGGTTGTATTTCCTTAGACTCTCCTAGGAAATGTGAATGTGTGTGCACACAGGCTGCAGATATTTAATATTAACTGACCTCCCCCTGTGTTGCTCAAAAAGCAAGTTGTGGTTGGCCACCACTTTAATTTTCTTACTAATATTGTATCATGGCTTCTGAATCCTCAGTGGGTTTAAAGCAGTCATAAGAGACTATAAGAAGTAAAATTTGATCATGCCCGGAAAATTGGCTTGCATAGGAGACAACTAGCTTTGGTTTCTTTTCTCCATTTACTGTACTGCAATTATCTGAAATTCAAACCTCATTGGATTGCAAGAAACTGCAGTGGCTTTAATTAATGCTTTTGCCCAGGCTCCTATTGATTAGTACAAATGTCTGCACATCTCCCTGAATGTTGCTTCTGAGGGTTCCGGATTCTTCAAAGAATTCTACTGTTGCTGCAAGAGAGAGCTCATTACAGCCCGTGTGATAAATGACCCCTCTGAGTTTCTTTATCCAGGTTTTACATCAGCAGAGTCCCATGCTGGTTTCAGATTCCATCCCTGATCCTTGTTAGGAGAATTTCTGCTTCCTGAGATGTACCTCTGCATTTCCGGATATCAACTCAAGTTTCATTCACAGCTGCATTGTTTAGGGGATGCTTGCTTTAAGATCCCTGTGTGTACTAGCTTTCAAATACCTTTTTACAGTTTACTAAGCCACATCATTAATTACCAAGAAAACCTCCGAGAGGTTTCGGCTTTGTGTTTCAAAAAGGCAAGACGTGACACTGTTTTAAGAATATATAGCTGTCTCCTGCGAGGCTCTGCCAGAACCCTACAAATACTGAGTCGGATGCTCCCAGCCAACCATTGGTCTGAGGGCGGTCCCCAATGGAGGAGTTAGAGAAAGGACTGAAGGAGCTGAAGGGGTTTGCAACCCCATAGGAAGAACAATAACAACCAACCAGATCCCCTTCCTACCCCC
>JADRCH010000124.1:7285378-7315222 GCA_019843965.1 Rhynchomys soricoides
TATTCTTTTGAAAACTGTCCTGAGTGGCCAATCTGTACTGCTTTGGGGTGTATCTAAAATGGAAAGATGGGCATTACATTAGAGCTGAGTTAATGATAGGAACAAATGGCCAAACTGGAGCAAAGCTGCCAACTGGCATCCAGGTCTCCATTAGTGGGTCTATTTTTCTCTGCCCACCCACCAGCCCACCCAAGACAGACCTCCTACTGGCATGAGTAGCATGTATCTAGTAACACTCATCAGCCTGCCCTTGGGCTTCTCAAGTTCAGCAGAATTGTTCTTAGCTCCATCTCATCTCTGCCTTACCCCAAACTCCAGATCTTGACTATTGAATTGGAATTTACCTCTGGGTATTTGGACTGAGTGTTAAAAATGGTTTCTCTAGTGTATCTACTACTCTTCCAAAAACTCAACTGACTGAAAAAAAAATGTTCTGTTGTCTGTATTCACCTTATTTTGTTTACAGAATAACAGAAATAAAAACAAAATACTTCTTTTTTTAAAGATTTATTTATTTTATATATGTGAGTACACTGTCACTGTCTTCAGACATACCAGAAGGGGGCATGGGATCCCATTGCAGATGGTTGTGAGCCACCATGTGGTTGCTGGGAATTGAACTCAGGACGTCTAGTAGAGCAGTCAGTGTTCTTAACCACTGAGCCATCTCTCCAGCCCACCAAAAAACTTATCATATCACTGAAACATAAAACTATGATATAGGCTATGAAGCTCACATTCTGAGAATCCCACAGTTAGGAACATAGTTCCAAAAGTTTTGTTTCAGGCCTACTTTAGGCAGTGAAGAAATGAATAGAAAACCTTTCACGATGACTACTCATAAGAATAATCTTTTGAAAGAATGTTTTATGATATAAGTACTTGATTTTTCTCCACGTTTTCCTTACATGACCTTATAAACATTCATTCCCAGCTGTAACAAACATCTGCCTTTCTGCTGGCTAGTTTCTTAAATCTCCTCTTTTTATTTTTATTTTATTTATTTTTTGTTTCTGTACCATTTCTACTATATTCTTGGATGAGGCTCCTGCTTGTATCTTCATTTCATTTTGTCTTTTTAATTATTATACACTAATTATATAAAATGAGGTTCATTATGACATTTTATTCACGTCTACAGTATATATTGATCATATGCATATTATTCCTGTTGATCCCCTTCCTCTTCCCAAGTAAATCTATTCCTCTATGTCTTTTCTTTTTCATGACCCCGTGAGCTTCATTAGGGTTATCTCCAGGACTATGGGCACCCTTACCAGTGGCTATGTCATTCGAGAAAATGCCATCCCTCACCCATTCATCCTTAGTTGCCTGTAAACCCTTCACAGTGGTGAGGTTTCATAAGTTTCTCTCCATCTACAACAAGATGTTGACAGGGACAACATTTTTTTAGTATACATTTTTATAGTTCTTCGGGAACTACATATGGTGCGCTTTGATCACAGTCTCCCTCCTTCCCCCAACTATCCCCAGATCCACACCTTTTCCCCTCCCACCTAACTTTTTGGGATTTTTTTTCCAATCTTATTTATTTTCTTTTATTGAAAATAGAAATTTTTTCTCACATAATATGTCCTGGTTATGGTCTCCCTCACACAAATCCTCCCAGTTCCTCCCCAGCTCCTCTCCTATCTGGTTCCACTCCTCTCTCTCTCTCTCTCTCTCTCTCTCTCTCTCTCTCTCTCTCTCATTAGAAAGAAAGAATAAACAAACAGGCTTCTAAGGGATATCAATAAAATAAAGTGTAATAAGATAAAACAAAAAGTAACACATTGGAATTGAACAAAACAAGCAAACAGAAGGAAAAGCGCCCAAGAGAAGGCATGAGAAACAGAGGCCCACTTGTTCACACACTAAAGAGTCCCATAAAAAACACTAAACTGAGAACCACAATGTATGCAAGAGGACCCAATGCAGACCCATGCAAGCCTACGCTTGCTGTGACAGGGCCAATGTCGAGCAGGTTTTCTCAAGATAACCACTGTTGCTATGAAGTCAACAGCACAAATGGCCATGGTATGCCTGCAATCAGAGTCTCAGAGCATGCCCCTTCCCTCCAGCCTCGTATTCTTCCACCCCTTCTGTGATGGTTCTTCAGTCTTGGAGGGATTGGTATAGAAGTGCTTTTTTCTGAAGTATTTTGAAACCAATTCCAAACTATTTCTCCCAGAAATATTTAATATTTTAATAGTTATCTCTAATCAATATAAAAAATTTGTAACTTTGGTTGAACTTTTTTCTTTAACAATTTGATACACACACACACACACACACACACACACACACACACTCTACATTCCACCATTCCATTTATGGTAATGTCCCACCTTTTTTCTCTCATACTCATTTCCGGTCAACTTCTCATCCTTCATGTGATCCCTTGTCTTCCTTTCACATCTTTTTATTTTGTTTTGTGACTCACCAATTTAACAAAAATGTATGTTTGACTGTGTGTATGCTAGGATTATAGGTACATGATATCACACCCAGCACTTTACACGGAAGATCTGAATGCAGAGCATAATGCTGGACAGTTAGGCATTTGCCTCACGAGCCATCTCCCAAGCCAGACATTTAATGTACATCTTTAGTAGTTCCTACATTATAATCAATGTTTGATTTTTCATGTTACCTGGAAAATGTTCTTTTAGATCTAGTTATCTAAATCAGGACCCAAACAGGCCGTACACATAACACTTAATATGTCTGTCTTTGTAGGGTCTTTTCACCTAAACTTGTATTTGCATTTCATATGCTATTATATGTAAAAGTACATATAGTTATCAGAAATTAATTATTCCAGCCAAATTATAAAGAAAAGTTTTACTCAGTTGTATTTAGCTAGGATTTCATGGCCGGATTGAACATACAATTCTCATAAAAATCCTGTTGTTCATGAAGAGAATGAGGGAGTTAGGTTCTCCAACCTTCTAAATGAAGAGCCTATAGGAGCCCATGACCTTGATTTTGATTGACTTCATATTTCAGTTTCTTCATTTTCTACTTTAATTCTATAAAATAAGAACTTATCATTTTATAATAAATTTAGTCTTTATAAACAACGTTTCTAAACATGTCTCATCTTCCAGTATAAGCTCGCAAGAGCAACTGATTCCATAATAGATGGGTTTCTCATTACATTATTTTCTATTCTTTTGTGTGACATTGAGAAGATGTCAGCAACCTTCACAGCATAACAGGACTCAGGAGCCAATGTTGGTTCAAATTTTGGGAGTCTGACCGTGGGTTTATTTTAGATGGATTTAAACACGACACACAATGATGAAAACTGTTCTTAAGGTGATTTTTCTCAATCCTGCATCCACAATGAAACATACCTAAGTCTCTTTGAAAAATAAAGTAAACTAAATACAGATCAGAGTTGATGACATTGAAACTCTTGAAAAGTATATATAAAGTGTATCTTCCATAAATACAGTGTATTAGTCAGGGTTCTCTAGAGTCACAGAACTTATAGGTAGTCTCTATATAGTAAGGGAATTTGTTAATGACTTACAGTCTATAGTCAAATTCCCCAACAATGGTCAGCAGTAGCTGTGAATGAAAACCCGAGGATCTAGCAGTCGCTCAGTCCCACAAGGCTCGCAGGTGAAGAAGATTGAATCCTCTTCCTTCCAATGTCCTTATGTACATCTCCAGCAGCAGGTGTGCGTACCACCACACCTGAAACTTGTGTCTTCCAGATGCAGGATCTAGATCACAGGTGAGCCTTCTGATTCTGGATTGTAATTTATTCCAGATATAGTCAAGTTGACAATCAGAAATAGCCACTACATACAGGTTCTATAGTTTGGCTGATAAAAACAAATTTATGAGAAGGGTCTGGAGGAGGGTTTGTTGCTAGCAGTGGCCACACAGATTGTACACAAGTAATCAGGTTAGAAAGCACACCCACTTTTGCCTTCCGGGTGGAAAATAGGTTTTGTATTCCTTCCTTGATCTTGACCTTCATGTCCCCTATACTATATAAATGTGGAAATGAATATACTTAATATACAGAATATTATATGACAAAATGTAGTTCTGCACTCTGCCTCTCCACTGGAGGTGTGAGGACACTGCTGATTCGCTGGCTTAGGGAATGCTGGGCAAAGTCCAGGATGGGGAGTCCATAGGCTGCCCCCTTTCTCCTGGGGCATCAGATGTCTCTATATGGCAGACTGAAGAGGGTGAAACAGAGCCTTGTATGGATAGGTTCCACAGGTCTCTAATCTGGCCAGAAAGGCCAGGAGTGCCACAGCTCTTAAAGGGCGTAACAAAGAGATTTGAGCTGCCTGCTTGGGGCAGGTAGCTGGGGTCCAAGGTCCTGCAGCAGCTACATCAGCAATGGTGGTGTCATGGTCAGCAGAGGTGATGTCAACAGCTCTGAGGAGAATCTCTACAGGTAATGAGAGCCTGGCTTCAAAAGCAGGTTCAAGATCCAATGATAAATGCTTGAGGTAGAGAGTCTTTCTCCCAGTGTTACAATTTAGTAAAGACAGCCACTCTTGAATGACCCTCAGTGAAATAACTTGTGTGCTTTATTCCATATGAACAGTAACTATATGAAACTTGGGGATGGGGATGAGATTTAGGGGGTAAATGTTTTCTATTGGCTAGGATAAGATGGTGATGCTCTATTTGCATGGGGAAGGACTCCAGGTGCTGCTGTTATGTGATTGACTGCCAGTGGTCACCTCAGTTGGGTGCCATGGTTACATGTTCCAGAGCAGGCACATTGAGCAGGGAGGCAGCAACTCCACCCCTGCCATCTCAGAACTCTGAGAGTCCCAGGGTTTGAGCATGCCCACCTCACCAGTTCTTAGGCCTGTCTGGTGGCACAGTCCACTTGCCCTCCAACCAAAAAAAAAAAAAAAAACATTTCTAATAAAACCAGGAAACACTTTCCAAAAAAGTATGCAAGTGATAACAATACTTTTAATTTCTATAAAATCACAATAAAATTTCTTACCTAGTATGGTAAGACCTGCCTATAATAACAGGGAGCATGAGGCAGGAGAAGAGAGAGGTTGAGGATAGACTTGAGTACATAAAGGATTTTAGGTAAGCCTGGGCTACATAAAAAGTAAGTCTCTGCTAAGAAAGGAAGGAAGGAAGGAAGGAAGGAAGGAAGGAAGGAAAGAGGGAGGGAGGAAAAATGAAATACCTACTTGTTATCAATTTTATATTTTAATACACTTAAGTTTTATTCATTCAAACTATACATTTACACTGCCTCTTGTATTTTCAGTCTGTACTGACCTACTCTGGGGTCTATATTCAATCGAAGTTTTTCACTCTATTCTGGTTCCATTATAATACTATGAGTAAATATAAAGTAGGCACCTAGCTTTATTGTCTCACAGTGACTGCCTGCCTTGGCTTTCTACAGAGACTCTAACTTGGCTATCAAAAGCATTTCTTCTCATCTGGCACCAGGAAAAGGAGGTGGCACACTAAAGCTCCACATACATGTGTACATGCATGTGTAGACAACAGTATCTACACTTCAGGTGTGCAAACATGCCTGTTGATATTTCTTTTTCTGTAATATATATATATATATATATATATATATGTATATATATATATATATGTATATATATATATATATATTTGTTTTATATACACACACACACTTTTTTTCCCTCTTCATGCTGAGCATTAGACCCCTACCCCCAGAGTCTTTCACATTCTAGGAAAGTGCTCTACCACTGAACTGTACCCATATCCCTCCCCTATTATCTTATAGCTGAGGCAATATGACGTCATTACCCCAACTCTAACAGACATTCTCTATGTGTGTGTGAATACATCTGCACACACACGTACATCCATACTGTGATCTTGACTCCATTGCACACAAAGCAAGCAGTTACAATTTTGCCTGCAGCCCCTTTAGAAGAAACATGTATGAGTTTCCACTCAACATCCCAGTCACTTTTTAAATAAATCTTTAAGACCTAGCAAGAATTCAATTCACTTGCTTCCTTCTCTTGAAAATCCTTTTCAGTGTGTTTTACTGCAGATGGGAGACTGATTTACAAAGAACTCCCAGGGTAATTTCTTCTGTATACAAAAGGAAGGGAGAAAGGAAAAGAGAAAGAAGGAAAGAATAGATGGAGCTCTCTGTCTTCCATGTGTGACTAATGATCTGAGATTGCTGATGAGCTTCCTGCTTTGTAAGTTTCTTCTAAAAGAAGGCTCCACCAGGCCTTAGCATTGTTCACAGACAGATAATGAATTCTGCAGATTATTGAGAATGGCTGGCCAACTGTGGCCTTCCCACCTGAGACCTCAGCAGGTTGTTAGTTCAAGACAGCTGGAAAAAGCTAACCAAGGCTGGTATTGAAGAATTAGAGAGACGGTGGCCTGTTTTCCAGGGCATTTACTCCAACGTTTCCCAGAAGTAAACACAATTTATTCTTACAAGTTTTTTGTTGTTGTTGATGATGATGATGATGATTTGAAAACCCTGGTCTAATTTGTTCCTTTCCGTGGCCCTTTCAACTAATATAGACCAAAGAAAGTAAGCCTCCGTGTGCACTGACATATAATCTTTTTCATTAGCCCAATTATTTGTTAGGCTTCTAACATTTAAAATGTAATATTGAAATTTAAAGACTTAAAAATCCTAGAAAATACAGAGGTTAAAAGATGTTGATGGAACATTTTGTGCTTCAGCTTTTAAAGCACAATAAAAAAAAAAAAGTAATTGAGTGTTTTAGGGTTTTTTTAACTAGCAATTAGGTTTGAGTGCCTTAAGATTCTTAATCATAGTAAGCAGAGATATTATACATTATTAGTTTCCCTCCCACTCCTAATCTCTTTGGCCACTCGGGTCACTTTATGAGGCTGGAGAGTCAGCCTAAAATCCAGCCTCACACCCAGGCACCACCTAGCTCTTTCTGCACTCGACAGAAATGTCTTCCTTTAAAACACCAACGGTCAACATAGCAGGCCACCTAGTCCCCTGCCATTTGAACCTGCCTTTCCCCCTTTGTATCTTGCTTTTAGCTCTTCCAATGAACGCCTGGTACCCTCGTTTACAGTCTGGATGACTCAAGCTCCTGGGAAAAGAGGCTATTCTACGTTATTTGAGCACACATCACTACTTCTCTTCTCACTCTACCTTCAGCCAGAACTCCCACGCCTCACCCCCATCTTTTCCTTTCTTCGATGTTCATCCTTCATGTAGTTGCCCTCCCCTGCGTCTTACCAGCACCCTCATTATGACCACTAACCCCAGTGTGGTTTCTTTCATCTTAATTTTTCCACTCATACCCGCAGTAACCGATACATTGGTACACACAATATCAGCAGTACCCTTTCAGGGCCCCAAACAGCTGAAACTTGAAAAATGACTATCTTTGAGTCAGCAGATATTATTTTAATGGTGGGTTTATTTCTGGATGGTGCCCATTGTTTCAGACAGTACATAACTTGAAGTAGAGGTCTGGAGTATGGCCTAGTATCCTGAACAACAGCCTAAGAAAAGGAAATATCATTTGAACCCTACTACAATGGAGTCCCTTCTGAAAACTACCCACACCTCTACTAAAAGTAGAAAAGTGAATTGAATTAAAAGACAACAACAAAAATCTTATCCAACAATCTCTTCCTAGCGAGGCAGGTCCAACAACAAAACCAATGAAGCTGAAAAACCATGGCAACTTGTCTCCTCCAAAAGTTATTAAGTCCACAGTAACAGTCCCCAATGAAAATGATCTAGATAAAATTCCAGAAATTAAATTCAAAAGAATAATGATAGATATTTTCAAACAAATCAAAGATGGCATAAATATACTCGAAGGGAACACCAACAGCTGCATGAATTAAGGAGGTTAATGCAAGATATGAAAATAGACTAATTCAATAAAGACATAAAAGTACAGAAGGCAAAAACAAGGCACTGGGATGACAGAAATGAAAACTACAATAGATCAAATAAAAAGTTCAATGGAAGCTTCACCAATATAATGGATCATGCAGAGGATAGGATTTCAGGGCTTGAAGACAAGGTAGAAGACTTGGATACCTCCATCAATGTCAATGATAAATTTTTAAAGATTATATGAATGGAACACGATAAATATTTAGGGCCCTGTACAGAGACAAAATTGATTAATTACGGAAACAGAAGAAGGATTTCATGCCAACAGAACAGGAAATATTTTCAATAAAAATGACAGAAAAAATTTACTAAATACAGAAAAAGAGATGCTCCTACAGATTCAAGAGGCTCACAGAACACTAACCAAGACAAGAAAAGAAACTCTCTGAGTCATATTATATCTAAAACACCAAATAAGTAAAACAACGAAGGCATATTTCAGTTGAGACAAACACTTTTAAGTGACATAATGAAGCAGGCACATCAGAGAAATTCCTGACTCTCCAGTAAAAGCCTTAAAAGCCAGAAGGGCTTAGAGCGATGTATTTTCAATTCTGAGTGATTATAACAGTCAACCCAGGATGATAAACCAGTCAAGACTATCAATCATAATTGAAGAACAAAGAACTTCCCAGGACAAAAGCAGGCTAAAAGAATCTACGACCACCAAATCAACCCATAGGACACTGGGGGGAATACTTTTTGACTAAAAAGAAAGATAAATATGAGTACAGGTAAAAACATATATATGACTTAGACAATTATGAAACAAAGGATTACCACATACACACACACACACACACACAAAGAGAGAGAGAGAGATCTATGAAGTTATAGAAATGAATAAACGCCAAACAGATTTCAATAATAACTCTGAACTGAATGTAGATGATCTCAAAATCCCTATACCAAATGACTCTGACAAATAGATTGAATTAGAAAAGAAAATAATTCCTTTGTTGCATCCAAGAAATATCTCTTGTCATCAAAGACAGATATTATCATCGTATAAAATAATGAAAAAGAGTCTTCTAAGCAAATGAGATTAAAAAAAAAAAAAGTAAATGAGCATTGCTATTCTACAATCTGGAAAAAATAGACTATAAACTGAATCTAGTCAGAAGAGAAAAAAAGAGTCACTTCATACTGATTAAAGAAACAATCCATCAAGAGGAAATTACAATTCTAAACGTATTCACACCAAACACAGGTTCAACCAACTTTAAAACAAATACAACTAAGATATAAAGACACAGATAAATGCCAAGACAGTAATATTCAGTGATTTCAATAGTCCAATCTCTCCATTAGACAGGTTAACCAGACTTCCATGCTCCCCTACAAAATAAAGGAACACTGTAATTAAATGATACCATCAATCAAATGGAGCCACTATTGCTCTGGAAGCTCAGTATGCTTGGAAGCTCAGCACTGCAGCATGAAAAATCCCACACTACGTAAGACCATAGATGTCTTTTCTCCCCTGGGAATCCGCTTGGCACTTTTTGGTACTATGAAATCTAGCAGAAAAGGATGTTTTCTACTTGGTTTGAGATTGGTTTCTATACCAATCAAACCTGCCACCAAAATGTGTGATATCTTCAAAAATAGAGTCTTACTGTGTAGTTATGGTGGGTAACCAAGAGCAATGTCAATGGCCTGTATTGTTTCAATGAGGCTTGGGGTCTCTGTGACCAATATCTGACAGTGAAGTATCCCATATCTTGTACTGTAATTTAACTGGGATCTTCTGGAAGTGACCTTGTCCATCCATGCATACACAGTAATTCCATTCTAACTAATTTTTAGAGTTGTACTTTGAGTCAGGGATGAGGAAGAGTGCTGTCAAAACCATCGTCTGGAAAAATCATGTTATCAAAAATTATGAGTTCATAGCTTTGCCTGTTACCTTCACAAGACTTATACAAGATTAAACCAAATTTTCGCATAGATGGGACAGATGCTCCAGATGCCATCCTTTGCTGAGATGCTATTGGTGGAAGATAGTTGCTAGGGAGGGAGAATCATTCTGTTTTGAGGATGTGGCCACTTTCAGGTTTCCCATGCTTCAGTGGCTAACTCAATACCCACAAATATATAGGCAGCACTAGCTGGACTTAAGGTATTATATATTTTTAAAGACATGAAATTGAGAGAAAGAATATTAGGGGCATATGAGGGACTTGGATGGGAGAGATGGGATTGAATATGATGCTATTTTATTGTACGCTATATGAAATTCTCAAAAACTAATAAAAATGTCTTAAGTGTAAAACATCATTAGCTATGAGAGAAACTTGACTTAGACTACCTTGATATTTCATCTTACAAAATGCGAGACTGGCTCTTAGCTAGAAAAGAAATGACTACACAAGGATACAGTCATAACAAAACTATTTTATGAGTTTATTTAAAATGTAATCAGAACTAAGAGTTTGAACAGAGAAGTACCTTCCATAGATTAATAGTGTTTCCAACAGAAGTCATTGATAGTTAAAAGAAAATCCCAGTACCAGGTACGAGACACCTTCCAATGAGCTGTGAACAAAAGAGGTCCTGTAGTTTTCCAAATCAAGGCAAACTATTGCCAGTGTTCTTGGTTGACAGACAGAACTTGGTGGTAAAGACCTACTGCTGAAAACACTGTACACTTCAGTCATAGGACAAAGAGAAATCAAGCTAAAGCCAATCTGGAAGCTTCTGCCATAGTCAAAAAGTTCCCTGCAGGATACCGGGAGAAAAAAGTAATCAACAGTCTCGCAGAGCTGTGCAAAGGATTCACTCCAGCACAGTGTTTCTCAGCCTATGGGTCACAACCACACAGGGTAGCATATTGGATAGTCTGCATATCAGATATTTCCATTATGATTCATAAGAGTAGCAATTTTACAGTTAAGAAGTAGCAATGACATAATTTTGTAGTTGTGGATCACTACAACATGAGGAACTGTATTAAAGGGTCATGACATTAGAAGGTTGGGAACCATCCCTTAGCACAATACTGGCATGACTGTTTCCGGAATGACCAATTACTTTCTGAATGGATTTGAAGCCTGCACTGGCAGGAATTCATGGCTGGTTCTGTGACTCTTGCTGAGGTTATAAGCTCTAGTGGGGGATCTAAATGATCGTGTTGTGAATGCATAAGTGACCTAAAAAATTCTACCAGAGAACTTCTACAGCTGATAAACAGCCTCAGCTAAGTGGCCAGTTATAAAATTAACTCAAAACAAACCAGTAGCCTTCCTTTATACAAATGATAAACAGGCTGAGAAAGAAAATAGGGAAACATCACCCTTCACAATAGTCACAAATAATATAAAATATCATGGGGTAACTCTAACCAAACAAGTGAAAGATCTGTATGCCTTCTGATACTTATCCTACGCCCCCATTCTTCATCAGAGCAGCATCCTATGACAGCAGGTAGAGGTTAATGCAGAAACCCATAACTGTCCCCAGTACAGAGACTAAGTGATGACAATTTGCTGAGACAGTTCTATCACATCATCCAAGGCTCAGGAAACACTGCAGGAGAAGAGGTGGAGAGAAAGTAAGAACCAGAAACAGAGATATGTGTAGCAAAAAGTTATCTTCTCTGCATGTTACACCTATTACACTCATAAACTCACTGTAAGTCAGGTCATCTGCTGATGTGTTCATCTGACTGGACCAGTCAGTATTTATCCATGAGGAACACTCTTCTGAGGGACTACTAGCAGCTGATGACTTTTTTCACTGTTGGAGAAAGGGGTCCATTTTTATCATTCAATGGTGTAGCTGCTGTTTTCTGTGCTCTAGGAAACAATCTACCAACACGAGGAAAGAAACTGATTAAACTCAGTAGCTCACACACACATACAAAAAGAAGGCCTGAAAATAATAGAGAGACCTGGTGGGGAGATGGGTTTTATCAGAGGAAGGAGAACAGGAACTTAGGGATGAAAGAATCTAAAATCCATGTGTGTGTGTGTGTGTGTGTGTGTGTGTGTGTGTGTATACATATATATATATACATATATTTACATATGTATGACTTTTGTTTTAATTCCTTACAATGTTTGAAAAGGGAACATAAAGATGTTACTTAAAAATTATACTTGTATTTGTAACATTCCTTAACCAAGAAGTGATTCCAGAGAATGTCTTAAACCTTAAACCACTCTCTAGACCACCATACTAAACAAATAAATAGTTATTATCTTTTACTATTTGCTCCACTTTTACACTTATCTTTTGAGTGGATACTATTTCAAATTTCATAAAATATTTGACCCTTCTGTAGGTATTAAAATATTTTGTTGGTTAAAGTTGGTATTGAAGTAATGTGTTGAGGGAGCTAAGAGATGGCCGAGCAGTTGCAATTGCTAAGGACCCACATTTGGTTCCCACACACACTTGGCAGTTCTCGATCATCTGTAACTCCAGTCCTAGGAATCCATCACCCTCCTCTATCCCCCGCAGGCATTGCATGAATGAATGCCAAATGTTCATACACATAAAAAGCTTTGAAAGCATAATTTGTTGGTATCAGTTCTTGGTGTACCTGCATGAATGTTCTAATCCTATTGAGTTTAAATGATAATAAAATATCATCAGAAGAACATCAAAAACCAATAACTACCTTGAAAATAATCTTTTTCATAGCAGACTCATGGAGACACAAACAGGACTTAATATACAAAATGGATTTTGTTTTTATTGTTCATTGAAGCAAAACTCACAAATTATGATGAGAATATCCTAAGGAAAACTCCCTTCAGTGAGGCCATTTCTCTTTCGGTTGATTCACTTCTGTCCATCTGTGACAGATGGCTAGGCTGCAGGCCTTCCTGGTAGCTGGCACTAGTCTTGTCCAATATTTAAAATGAGACAATATTATTTTGATGATAAAGACTCACACCAGAACACTTACAGTTTTCTATACGTAAGTATAGAAATACACAGACATATATGAGCTGACTATTCCTATATATAAATCTATATTCTTAGAGCTGCTATTCTAGGCAATCCACAGAGCCTGTACCACTTACTGTTTAACTGCAGTACATAGGAGCTTAAACACAGTTTCCTCAAATGCCCCTCAATGTGGTCATGCATCAAGCACCCATAGCAGATCCCAGGATTGTCATACATCCCAGAATCACACAGATCAAAGGGCTCATCTTAAATTTGTGATTAGATTTCTTAACCTTCCAGATCTACATAAAAGCAAGATTCACCATCATGATTCAGAGTGTGATCCTGCATACACAGCTGACTTGGCTTTCAAAAGCTCTCACGAAAAATATAAACTAGGTATTTAGGAGAAAGAAAGGTGTTACATGTGATGTTATATGGGCCATAATTTTTCATAAATGTTCTATGCAATAATTATCTGTGAAGGTAATCATACCATTTTGGAATGTTATAAAAATGAGAACTTCAGAGAAAATAAGTCCCTTTACAAGTTAATCTACTTCTGGGTGGTCTCTGTCCAGTTGCAGTAATTCATTACGGTATGAGAACTCCGATGGGTTATTCATTAGGTTGAATAAAATAATATCTTTAAAAGACACTCCTCATGCATGTTATACTATGGTACTACTAAATTTTAAAGAAGCTTAGATCAAGAGGGAAAAAAGTGAGATGCCAAAAACAGATCCTGATAATTACTATTCTTTCAGGGGCAAATACTGCGATGGACCCAAACTGAAACATATCAGTGGTATAGAAAGGGAAGCCTGCCATCCAGCAAGTATGCAGGTGACATATTTCTGCCTTCTATTTTCCTCTGGTTCATAAGCACGAAATTTAAATTGAACAGAAAACCCAGTGGCCATCTTGGTACCATGTGAATAAACAGAGAAAATTAAGGTGCGATGGTTCTTGCCACGAATATTTTTAGCTGATGTTGAAAATGGAAATTTCAAACACTGAAATGACAGAGTAGAAAGCTGTGGACAGAGGTCAAATGTGATCATGCTCCTGGGAACCAAAAGATTGCTCAAAATCCAGGCCCCAAAATAAAAATGAAGCAATAAAATAAAACAAAATAAAAATGAAGCAAAAAACAAAACAAAACAAAAAAACCAAGCCAACCTAAACATCAGTGAGAGTACTATTTTTTTAAAAAATGAAAGGAAAAAATAATTGCATAAGGATAAGTCAAGCTTAGCATCTGAGACCATATAAGCAAATGGACAATCGGTGCAATGGTTCCTCTCTTGTCTTCTCACTCCCCAGATCCCAGTCATCTGTAAGTCTCATTGGTTCTGTGTGGGGCAGGTGGACCAGGCCACCTGACAGAAGAACTGGTAAGGCTGAAACCCCTGAGAATCTCATAACTGAGAATGGCAGGCGTTGGAACCAGCTTTCTCCCAAGCTTTACCTGTCCCAGAACTCATAACCATGACACCCCCTAAGAGGACAATGACAACTGGTCATCACATAGCATAAAAACCTACAGTTCTCCATGCTAATGAGGTATCTAGATAGGCCCCTATTATTTAGTCAATGAGCTTCCCTTCCTGGGCATCCCTTCCTGCAAAAGGTATTTAGTCTCTGGTTCACTCTGAGTAAGATGTATGCATTCACATCAGCCATAAATAAAGCAGTTTGGACAAGGAAGGGCCATCTCCTTCATCAAGGATCACCCTGGGGTTGGAGGGGTGGGGGCTTTGTTGTAAAGAGCCATGCCTAAATCTCCCAGAGAAGGCCTTCTTTCTTCCAGACCCTCCGCTCAGTCCCTGGCTCACCCATCTCCTTCCTGCCTGGTACATAGAGGGGTGCACACTCCCAGACCACTGTTCTCAACTTTTCTAGGTCTCCAGCAGTGTCTGGGTACACAGGAGATTGAGAACCACAGCATCTGTCCCACACCCCATTTCTCACCCCTAGGGAAACACAGGCTAGGACCCCCTATCTTGGACTGCATTCTGCCTTCCCCGACCGGCATGCGGATGGCACCTTCAGACTGTGCCCAGACACTAGCTGCTTCTCAGCCTCCACAGCAAGGTGGCATGCAGAAGGAGCTGCAGTAGGCAAGCGAGCTTCCTGGAGATGGCCCACCGTTTTGCATAGCTAGGAAGAGGCACAGCCCCAGGGGCTTCATTCTACGATTGCTTCTTGCTACTGCTGTGCATTCTCATGGTGTGATTGGGCATAGAGGGATACTCACTGCCTGTAGCCTGGTGTGATTACTTCCTGGGCAATAGCCCGCTCTGTTGGGCAAGTTTCCTGCAGATCAATATGAAGACAAACTTTCATAAAATACTATCGTTTAGACGAATTAATGATCTTATAGAATCCCTGATTTAATTTAAATAATTTTAGGAAAGTTAAGGTAGTTGACAGAAAGTTGACGGAGATGGCTTGTTTTGACAGAAAGATATAATAAAGTTAGAATCAAGAATAGAACGTGCCCCTCTCCTTGTAGAATAATAAGGGCTGCATAGGTTTGAAAAGGAACACAGTGAGCTTTCGTGTGTTACAAGCATGTAGTTGTACTAGGAAGAAAAATAGGCTTGGGACCAAAAACGGATAAAGAAAACATTATTCTAGGTTGGGTCTGACTTCCTGGATCTTGTGATCTAGGGATGTAGCCAGAGGTTTTGGTGTTCGCCATAAAAAGACAGGATTATGAATAAAGAGTAAATAGTTCTGTTATAAGAGTAGAGAATAGATGCTTAGCCAGGTTAGCTGAACAAGATTTCAAAAATAAGACGAAATATAGATGATGATCTGTTTCTGTAAATACAAATTGCCATCAGCTAAACACAGGAAAAAACTTGCTACTATAGAGTGACTTGCTTAAACTTCGCTAATCAATGACAAAAGAATTATTGCTTTGGGGTTACATCGAACCTGTGGAGAGGAAGATAGTTGAGAAATGTTTAGTTAGCTATGAGAATCAAATGAAGAATACATAATCAATATTGTTGTAATTTCCTTTTGGGTAATGACTTTAATGTATTTTTTGAAGAATATGCTTTTGTGGTGATCGTTTTTAGAGAATATGCAACTTGAGGCTATGAGGTAATCGTTTTCTTACACAGAGAACTCTGTGTTATGTGCTATAAAAAAGGCTGAGGGAAAAAATAAAGCTGTTGGAGTCAGCTCATTGGAGTCTGCTCCATCCATCCAAAGTGTATATGTGTGTATGTGTGTACATATATATAATTGGTTGAAACTTTGCTCCATCTATTCAATATGACTGTATGTATGTATGTATGTGTGTATGTATGTATGTAAATTTGTATATGTGTGAAGTTGATGGCGCTTGCCTTGCTTCATCCACTCAGTGTGTGTGTGTGTGTGTGTGTGTGTGTGTGTGTGTGTGATTTTTCCATACCTTTTCATTCTCTAGTTGCTGGCTGCCATCCGCAGCAGCCTTTGTCAGTTACTATCAGAACTGGCTCACCAGTGCTGGCCCATGTCAGCTGCTATCAGCAGCGGTCCCCAGTCGCCTACTCCACACTCAGCCCTCCTCAGTTTACTGTGGTGCGGATGCTGCCAAGGCACTGCATCGTACATTCAATGAGTGCTACAAGCAGTCTGTGAGTTTACGCTCCTCCTTTAGTTTTCTCACCCGTTTGCAGCGCTGTACTCAGCACTGGGGTCCTGTGGGAAATGAACAGTCCATTTGCCATTCTCCATCTTTAATACGCTTCCATGTATAAAATGAAAGTTGAGCCCTTTCAGTAGCCACAGGACCCTCTAAAAGATGGCCACAATTTAGGTCTCTAACCACAACTGCTACCCTTCTCCACACTCAGTGTGCCTTGAACGTGCTCTCTACAGTCCAGACAAATGTGTTTGTACACAGAGGACCTTCACCTGCGGAACTGGTCTCTAAGGTGTTCATCCGGACTGCTCTCTCCCATGGCTACCAGATATTCTGTAAGGTTATAATTGGGACATTGTCAGCAGGACTAGTAATCAGTCAAGTTAAGAGGCATACATCCTGTGCAACTCCACACCCTCCTCCCACTCCCTCCCTTGTAGCCTTTCTCTCTGCTAAGAGTCACCTCTTCAGAAAAGCAGCTCTCTGTTATCCCATTTAAGATGCAACACGCCTCTAGAAAGCCTCATTCCCCTTCTCCAGTTTATACTTTACCATAGCATATATCATTACTTGACTAAATACAGCATTTCCTTTAACGTAAAATATTATTAATTTTAAGTCTTGTCATCTTAAAAGCACACTCCTGAAAAAGACACGGCCAATTAAACTGTGATGCATCACCAGTTGTAAGTTGCATCTTGACTTTAAAGACGGCAAATTATGAAGACACTGTATTTTATAAATCAACAAAACATCGCCATTCACTTATTATGTATCATCCACATTGCCATTAGAATTAAGCTCCAAGAAGACAGGGCTTTTATCATTTCATTTCATTTCATTTTGTTTTGTTTTGTTTTTATTTTGCTTTGTTTGGGCAAACTGAGCAATGCTGAAACTCATGGGTCATGAAAAGTCTTTAACTGAATGAATGAAATCAAATCAAAATACTTTACAATTCCTCATTTCACATAGAGAAGATTGAAAAGTTGGTAGCTAGGTATTCTAAAACTGGTCCTATCAGTGGTCAGTCCTAGATGAGACGGTGAGAAGGGCTTATGAGCTCCACCCCTCACTGCTGAACCACTGATAGATTCAGGAAGACAAAACGGGTCATTGTCTTGAGTTACATAGCCACTAATGGTCCCACAGGGTCCGTGGACAGAGACAAACCCTCACACAGATAGCCCTGGTAAAAACCTGTGGGTCACAAAACAAAACACACAGACAGGAAGGTAAGAAAGGTTTGTAGGAAAAAGCATGAGTAGACAGGGTAGAAGGGAGTTAGGAGGGGGCGGTGACAGTGACCAGTAGTCATAGTATGTGGGTAGGAATTGTCAAAAGAACAACGTAACTAACTTTCTAAAGTTGGGAAACATTTTTAAGTTGGCTCTTCATCCTTGAAATTTGTAATCGAATATAAGTTTGTTTTTTTTTTAAGTAAAATGCTATGCAATTTAAGATTAAGGGGCATTATATTCAATAAAGACCTAATTGGATATCTTAAAGATTACATTTTGGTCCTACACACACACACACACACACACACACACACACACACACATACTTGTTGAAATATAAAGTGAAAAAGACCAAAAAAAATAGCAAACTCCTTTCTGCATTTTACATATTTAAAAAGACCTTAAATAACTAATTGAAAATAATCAATAGGTTGTTCAAAGGGTTATATATCTGTGAACTAGTGAACTAGATAAAAAATCTTTATGTTCATACGTTAAGAAATACCATAAATGATGCTCATATTCTTGCTTTACTCATAAGAGCATCTAAAACAGCCAAATACAGACACGTGACTGGTAAAAGGCACACACCCAGAGAACCTATGCCTGGTTCCCACAGAACAATTTCTTGAATTATATGTCTTGGCACTGTTCAGTCTGCACAAACCAAACAAAACAAAAACAAAAACAAAGATGCCTAACCTAAGCAAATGCAAATCTTCAGTGAAACATGGCTCCCTGGCAAGGTTCCCACATCCGAGGTCACAGAAACCATGGCATCATGGTCCAAGCATTCAGAACACGTGAAAGAAGAAAACTCCCAGGAACCAGAGTCCACACAAACAAAAACCTCGTTACACAGAAATAGATTATCAAGGCTTTCGTATATCAGGTTTATTTTTTGCTATAAACTATAAGATAATTATGTTTTACATTAGTGAGAATTTTAAAGCAGATATGAAAACACAACATAGGAACAAAATTCTCCTTTGTTTTCTAACCAAATACGAGATACAACTTAATGATCGTGAAGACAAAATGCTGGGTAAAATCGTAACAAAATATTTTCACAGAATCTCATGCTGACACAGAGCAAAGACTCTCCAGGTACTCAAAAGTCTTTGAAAACTGTAATCCTAAAAGAAAAGTGAGGATTAGTGAGATGGCTTGGCACAGCAAGGCACCTGCTGCCAACTGATGATTTGAGTTTGAACCCCAGGATTGACATGGTAGAAGGAGAGAACCAGTTTCTGCAAGATGTACCCTAATATCTCCATATGTGTGCTATGACACGTGAGCGAATGCACACAGAGACAGACAGACAGACTGAAAGACAGACAGACAAAGAGACAGACAGAGACAGAGACAGATTTTTAAAAGAAGGTGACACCGAAACTGAAACTGTTCTGGCCTGACCAATTCTTGTATCCTCTGGAAACCTTCCAGGTTTCTTACAACGTTGCATTTGACTCTGAGGAAACAGAAGGTAGAGTTTTGGCTTACCACAGTTAGGAAGACAAAAGAAGACATTTAGGTAAACACTCCACCAGCTATCCCTCAATACAATGATAAATAAGGGGGAAAGCCTATAATTCTAGTCTTTCTGCTCTACCTTATCTTTAAAACTTTCTAAATAAAATACAGATATGCTAACATTTAGACAAGACTTAAAGTATAAATTTTTATGAGAGTTTGGAGAAAAGAGGAATAACACGGAGCAGGTGCTGATAGCTTGCCACTGGGTACCCTTTCCTGGGCTTCCTTTAGCTTCAAGCCCTGGCTTGCTGTCAAGAATCACTTCTCCTAGTCTGATAGTTTGGAGGGAGCTCACTGCTATCCCCAGCACTGATGGCATTACATCTGACCTCAAGGATGAGTGTCAGCCACGGCTACAAAAATAGGTGTCAATCATAGGCAGAGTTCTCCTCGGAGCTTTTCCTAAAGCAATAAATAAATACATTAATTCTGTTAGGGGAATAGAATGAATGGATGGAAGTCTTCTTGAACCATAAGGAGTCAGCCTTCCTAAAAATAGAGCTAAGGCAAAGTAAGAATTCCCTAAGATACAGAAACAGAAGACAGTATCATCTGAGCCCTGCAGCATATATGGACTACACTAGAACCTCTCTGGATGGATCAGAAGTGTGCACCAAAAGCATGTTCACCTGAATTTCTTAAAACAGTGATTCTCAGCCTTCCTCAACCAATGCCATGGCCCTTTAATACAGTACCTCAAGTTTTAGTGACCCCTCAACCATAAAATTATTTTATTGCTACCCCATAACTGTAATTTAGCTACTGCTACAAATCGTAATATAATTATCTGACTTGTAGGGTATCAGATATGGGATCTGTGTGAAAGGGTCATTTGACCCACAAAGGGGTCATGACCCACAAATTGAGAAGCACTGCCTTAAAATACGACAAGCAGGAGTTTGTGTGGTGGAGTAGATAACACAGCTGACGTGTGGCCATGCCACTTGCTTCTGGGATGGCTAAGTGAATTGCTGGCAACTCTTCTGAATAGTGACCACATGGTGCTTATTGTTAAGTATTTTAACTATTCTATTTGCTATTCATTTAACTATTCAAAACACATTTGATAATGTATAAAATAGGATTTAGAAGCTTGAATATATAAGAATACAGATAGCATTTGGTGGGTTAAAGAGACTAAAGCACTGTGTGTTGGCATATGCCTGTTAACTCCAGCATTCTGAAGGCTGAAGCAGGAAGACTGGAAGTGCAAGTGTACCCTGACCAGAACAGCCCTTTTGTTTATTTTATCATGAAATTCAGCCTGAGCAAATAATTTGTTCCCTTGCAATTAGTTTGCTTTTGTAATATACAGAAAAATCTAAAAATTCTTCATCTATTTAATATTACAAGTATTAAAAGAGATTCTACCTACAAAACCACTTTTTGTTTAAACCATTTTGTGTAAGGGAAAAATAATATGTCATGAATAAAACCCCAAATGGTTCTAATAGCCTGTGCTGGTTTGAATAGGTTTGGTTCCCATAGTCTCACATGTTTGAATGCTTGGCCCATGGGAAGTGGCACAATTCAAAGGTATGGCTTTGTTGAAGTAGGTTTGCCACTATGAGGATGGGCTTCAATGTTTCCTAGTGTTCAAACTCTGTCTAAATGGAAGACCCCCTCTTCCTGGCTATCTGCAGAAGACAGTCTCTTCTACCTGCCTGTGGATCAAGATGTAGAATGCTTGACTCCCAGCACCAAGTCTGTCTGTATGATGCAATGCATCCCACCATGGCAATAATAGACTGAACCTCTGAAACTGTAAGCCAGCCCCACCTAATTGTTTGCTTTTGAAGAATTGCCTTGGTCATAGTGTCTCTTCACAGCAATAAAACCTTAACTAAGACATATTCCATGTTTAGCTTAGTTCTATTTCCTGTTAAATATAAAATACCAACCCAATTGTCATGTTAGAGAAAAGGTGCTTTGTCATTTATAAATGATAATAACATTTTAACACTTGATGTCTTTTAAAATAATTCCACTGTGGTTTTTTATATTTTCTGTTTGTGATTCTCTCATTTTTATTTCTCTCTGTGACATCAGCCAGAATATTATAAAGCTTACTTTTATTACAATCTCCCATTTTAAAACATTTATATCCTTTGAGGCCCAAAGTAGTTTAATTTTATTTGTTACATCAAACGATCTCAGTACCCAGAAATAATGACTAATAACTTTTCAAGTTAAAGTGATATATCTCAGGCTTCCATGTTGTCTAATAATTTTACTTTAGAAGAATAACATATACATCTTTTCACATTATTTTAATATAATAGTTTTATTAATTCTTCTAAAATTGATACATTGTATTTTGATCATGTACACTCCACAACTCTCTCTAACTTCTGCCAGATGCACCCACTACCTCCTTCTAAATTTGTGTGCTCTTTATTTTCATTCATAACACACTGGGTTCAATTTGTACTGTCCTTATACTTGTGGATATGAAGCCATCAGCTGGGGCATTGTCAACCTACCAGGGGCCACCCCTTAAAAATAACTGACTGTCCCTTCCCTAGAAGCAATCAACCAGCACTAAGGATGTATGAAAAGCCTTCTAAAGGTTCATACATACACACACACACACACACACACACACACACACACACACACGTTCATATATATACTCATATAAAAGAGCATAATGAAGTTTTCTACACGGGGAATAACGTATCTCCCAGAAACCATGAGTTTCCAGTGCCAGTTATGGAAACCTCCCGTGATTGTTAATCAAGGTGTCCCAAACACCTCCAAAATAGTCCAGGCTAGTACCACTGCTCTAGATTTCTCACTAGAACTTGATGGTAACACTCGATTGCTAAAAACCGCACACACTTTGGCCACATAAAAAAAAATCAAGTTGGTAATAACTAAGAAGCCTCCTTCCTGATGGCTAGCTTTCACAGTACTGGCAAGTACTATAGAGCCAGCTCCAGGGATAAAAATAGAATGTTAATAGTCTTGCCCAACTGTGAATCCTTCTATAGTAACAATTGTTACTTTAAAGGAGTCTCTGATTCATATCTTAAAGTAGTATTGATTACCATCACTGTGTTACTCAATGTAACCCAGAGCACAAATCATTTTAGGAAATAGGCTCGGCCACACGCCAAAAGATCAGTTATAGTTACTAGACAATATGAGAATAAAAGGATCAATAATTCTTTAATCTACTTTACTTTAAAAATAATTTATTATTACATTTGCCTCATCTAGTGGTGCCATGAGATATAATCTTAACAGCAGCAGCCCTGTTGTGTTTGACCGCTAATAAGAATGGCCAGAATAGAGGTAGTGACAATCACTGGTGCAGAAGTTCTAGCAGCCCAAACCCACAGTACAAAGCCACCATGTCCTTCAAATACAGTGTTCATCATTTTAAAACAAGCTCCATTTACCAACCTGGGAATGACTAGAAAACATTCTACAAATGTAGCATAATTTAGTTATGCTTTGAACCAAAAGTCATTTAATACTTATAAGTGTAAGATGATATCTGTATTATTCGGTATATATTTTGACTCTTTTTCTGAACAATGTAGACAAATGAATCACTTATCAGTTCTACATCAGATTGAATATGTCTCTAGGGACATCATTAGAAGGTAACAACTGCTGGCCAACTGCATGAAATACTTTTTGCATGAGCTACAATTTATTCGATGAAATATTTCTTAGGTGAGTTGATTTTGAATGCATTTTAGTTTTTGAAGAATTACCAACATTAGTCTTTAAAAGTTACTCCTTGAGGTCTTGGTGTATGTAGATCATATATGGAAATGCTTGATTCACCTTAACAACTACTCAGAGCTTTAGATTCCCTATTGTTTAGACAAGAGAGCGAATACTACCTCTAACTATATGAGAGTCAAGAGAAACCAGTGGAGGGAATTGCACTGACTGGTTCTGCAGTTATGCAGGTGGCTTTGGCAGTGAGTAGTGATCCAAAAGGCATGCTTGGACTTCTAATTCTGCATTATATTTCTTAAAGTATTCTCAGGGGAATACTTTATGGAGAGCTGAACTTAGAGAGGTGTCAAAGTAAACTGGCCTAGGGACTAATCATCAGGAGAGGTAGATACTAAAAGCAGGAGATCATCTAGCGCTTGATCAGATGGATGGGTGAATTACAATTTTCACATTCTCCATTTTCTCTTAATTCTGATAACACTTGACTCCATAGTCTAAGAAATGTATTATCATTTTAAAAAAGATGTTCTGATCAAACTCTTGGGTGTTTTCTGATGTTATAAAACAAAAGAGAAGAAAATGGAAGTCATGAAAAAGACCAAGAAGTGGATTGTTTCAAAGCTTTCCACGCATTGAAATATTTGGTCTTGTTAATGTGTGTGTGTGTGTGTGTGTGTGTGTGTGTGTGTGTGTGTATACACATACGCCCTTTATCTGGTATAGAAGTTAGAATTACTGTGTTGTTCATTATGAAGACTCAGGAAGTTTATTACAATGTTAACTTCTCCTAACCTGTCATTTGAGGAAGGTAGGTAAGATACTCCCTTTCAGTTCTAGGACAAACAGCTCTGAATTCCAAGTATTGCAACTACAGCTGAACATTCGCACTTCATCTTCAAGTGAGTCCTTCTTGCTACTCAGTAATCCTTATATGCCTATCTTGGTTCCTCATGTTCTGGTCCTACTTAGGATCCACATCAGGTAAATGTGAATTCAAACTCTGCACATAGGCACAGGCTTACCTAACCCTAGTGACTGCTTTGTAAGGAGCCTGAAGTACAATGGTGAGACCTCTCAAAGCGGTCTTGGCAGAGTTAGCTACTGCACAGTCATGATGAGCAATGCCTGTGGGATGCAAGACTTTTACTGCATGTTGATTCAACCATCTTTTTTCCCACGTGCATCTGTTAGAAAGCAAAGTTGGAGAAGTGCAACAAATCTTTAAAAATTGGATCGCCTACCCATTATATTAATTACATGGTCCACCCTTACTTTGTCCTTCTAAGGAATTGCTAAATGACTTAACTGTTGCCATTAAAAGTTTGGTCCTGACAGTAGAGAGTGAAACCAGGAGAATATGTTAAAATTAGAATAAGCTTTAAAAGGAATCACACATCTGACCAAGGTGGTAAAATTAGCTAAAATATCTGCCAAAGGAAAATGGGAAGTTCTAAGGCACCAGATGTCTCCGTGGGCTCCAGATTTAGAGTTCTCTCTTGCCTTTGAAAGCTTCTTTCAGAAGTATTGAGACTTGTAATACATGTGGCATAACATATGGGCTGTTATTTTGCACTTCTAGACTCTGAGTCTGCCTTCTCAATCGGGATCTCAGTAACTTTACTAAGCTCAGTGATTATCTGAGGGTATGGGGTTTTCAAGAAAATTAAGCAAGTGTGTGTGTGTGTGTGTGTGTGTGTGTGTGTGTGAATGAGATGTAGTATTTCTATCTTCATTTATATTTCCTTATAAAGACCTAGCACACAAGGATTCAGAGCGCATTCTTTTCTAAGAAGGTCTTTTATGCTACCATTATGTAGCTTGGTCTTCTTATGGGATTCCTAAGAATGGAAAGAGGACTCTCTTGCTGGATTTTGGGACCCATTTCTTTATACTGGGTTGCCTCCTCCATCCTTAATACAAGGGGAGGCGACTAGTCTTACTGCAACTTGATATGCCATGTTTGGTTGATATTCATGGGAGGCCTGATCTTTTCTGGAAAGAAATGGAAGAGAGTAGTATTGGGAGGGGATACAGGGGATATGGGAGTTAGAAACTGGGAGAAGAGGAAGGAGGGGAAATTACACTCAGGATGAAAAACGATGACGGTGATGGTGATGATGATGATGATGATGATGATGATGATAGTCTTTTATAAGCTGGGCAGTGGTGATGCACACTTTAATCCCAGCACTTGGGAAGCAGAAGAAGGAGAATCTCTGTGAGTTTGGCTAGCCTGGTCTACAGAGCAAGTCCCAGGACAACCAAGGCTATACAGAGAAACCCTATCTCAAAAAGAGAGTCTTTTATACTGTTTTTGCTCAAAGTGGAGAAGTAGATACAAGCAGACTCCTCATACCAAAAGTCTTCATTTTTAATATCAATTTTTTTCATAAGGGGTAATTTAAACTGCTATACTAGAGGCATGTCTTTCTCTTCAACAACAGCAATTGTTAGTCCAAGGATGGCATAAGAAAGAATAATTAAAACCCCTGAAGAAAAGATCTATAATGTAAAAGAATGAGCTGTCTATCTTCAAAACAGATATTTTCATTTTGATTTCACTTTTCTTCTTGGATTGTCCAAATATTTGAGGCTATGGTCTAGAAGAAATAAATTATTGTGGTGGCAAAATACTGACCTGTAAATATCAGTTGATGCCCTGAACATAAAGAGCTTGCTAGTTTACTCATTTTTTTCAACATTTCAAAGCATCATTGGTTAACTATGTAAAGAAAGGCTAAATAGATGATTTCATACCTCTTGATAAATGAATACTCAGAAACATCTTTTAAAAATACTTCTTTCTTGCGTCTGAAGAAACTTAAACAAACTCAATTTCAAGCTCATTTGGGGCAGTGCTGTACAGATGGCTCATCAGTTTAGAGCATGTGCTGCCCTTTAGAAGTCCCAGGTTCAGGTCCCAACACCCATATGTCAGCTCACAACTGTCCTAAATTCAGTTCTTAGACATCTGACAGCCTCTCCTGGCTTTGTGGTTACTGACCCTGCCTTATGTCACTTAATCTCTCCCTTTCTTTTCCCTCCGGTCCCTCAAGCATCTTCTTCAACCCTTCCCATGCCCCTCTACCAACTCTCAAGTTGATTGCTTCTTTTTTACTGAATATATATATATATATGAAAATATATGCATATATGTGTGTGCCTATATATATTTGTGTGTGTGTGTGTGTGTGTGTGTGTGTGTGTGTGTGTTTATGATTTCAGGGCTCACAATTTTGGATTGGGACAACCAAAAAGGGAGTTCTTTGTCTAGGATCATGAACTCATGAAATTCTCCTCTGCCCACATTAATATGTCCACTGATAATGCCATTTTCTGGTCTGTCTTAGACAGCCATTTCTAGATGAGACTGTTTCGGTGCAGAGTTCCTAGTATTCTGGCTTTTACAATCTTTCAACTCCCCATTCCTCTGTGTTCCTTGAACTGTAGATATTCTACCCATTGTGCCTGCTCTGTCCACTGTCTGTTAATCTGTGTTCAGCTGTGGTTTTCTGTAATGGCCTCCATTGCCTGTAAATAGAGGTGTCTTTGATGAGGGTGAGTAGCTGTACTTACCAGGAAAGGTAGCTCATATACAAACAGCTTTCCAGAGATATGAGGCTGGAGTTTGCTCTTTGGTTTTGTAGGTAGTAGTGAGTTGGGGAAAGGGGGTAGAGGAAAAGGTGACTTACCCAGGAAAGATGACTCAAGCACACACACACAAAAATCAAATCTATAATTTTAACAAGCTGTGCCTCCTTTATAAAAATATTGCTTTTTAATAAACACATTAAAATAATTCTTTAATAATAGTGACAGACATTTTTGAAAACAAACTTCTATAATGAAAAATCAATTCTGGAAAATTTCATACACACACATACACACACAAACATGTGTGTGTGTGTATGACTAAACATTCCTGAAAAAGGTAGAGAAGCCACAAGAATGTTTAACAGTAGAGGAAGAGAATACACACACTCCATATCACTAACCATTCCCAGCAGAGGCTTATGGTTCCAGAAACTAGAAGAGATAAAAAGGGATTATCTTTCCCTTTAATCTTATACACAGAAGCAGCAGCCATAGAGGACAAAAAGATACCAAAGACCTATTATAAGCTTAGGTCCTCTTAGGCTTAAAACTTAAAAGCAACAAAGAAAACACAGAAATACAGGGTTGCTGATCATAGATGACATGGTATGACACAGGAAGGAGGAGAATGCAGGGACACTGCCTCTCTGAGTGACTGTAATCATGGGAATTCCTGACTGGATCAACAGATAAAGAGAGACCCACATTCTAAAGACCCCCACTGCTGACTCACACAAGACTGAGGGAGATATCACAGAAGCCATGGCCTGGAAAACTGGCAAATATAAGCACACAACAGCATGCTAATGTGCTTTCATGCTAGCAAAATGGCAGTGCTGGGGCGGGGGTGGAGGGAGTGGGTCAGCGTGCTGGGCCTCAGTTGCTGGCTCCTGCACTGTCTTTTCATTGCAGTAAACTTGTTCTTTGCCAATCATGTTTTCCTGTCTGCCAATATGCTCTGTAGGGGTTCGGGAGGGGAGGGACTACTACCTTATTCTTACCAACAAGTCTTCAAGTCTCAGAATCTTCTGGGAGAGATTTGTCTTCCTGACCTAGAAAAGTCCTTTTCTCCCGTCCATCCTCCGAGTCAAGCCCGAGGGCACCAAGCCACAGTGTTTCTATGGCAGCTATCCTGTAGCCTGGGTCTCACTTACCAAAAATCTGAAGGTGGCAAAATAGAGCACAGAGAAATTTGGTCTTTGAAATGCTCCAAATGCAGACCCACCCCTCCCAGACTGACCACTTCCGGGAACTAATTAAAGACATTTTAAAAGCAGGGGGGAAAAATGATATTTCCTTTTACATGGTATTCTATTAATTCTTTGAAAAACATCATTTTGATCATATTCACCTCCTTCCTGCAGTTTCTCCTAGGTCTGTCTTCTCCATCTTTATCTCCCTTATTCACCCAATATTGAATTTTGAATTTCCTTCCGTTTTTTCGTTTTGGAAACCCATGAGTCCAACTACTCTTGGAAAAGGAGTCTACCATTATACGTATATTTAATCAATTCTCTACGAACGTCACATGCATATATTTTTATCGGACTCCTCCCCCTAACACATCAGACTCCTCCCCCTAACTCCTCTCAGATCCAGTCCCTCCCACCTTTCATTTCTCCCTCACAACTTCATGTCCTTCTTTGTTTACTATGATCCTCTGAACGCAACTTTTGCTGACCATAGGCTACTCATGGATGTAGAGCCATCTACTGGAACACGGTCGATCTACCAAAGACCATGCCCTTAAAGAAAACTGACTCTTCCTCTCCTAGTGGCCATCAACTGTCGGTAGGTAGCCCCTCCGCAATGGGAGGGGCTTGTGAGCCACTTCTCCCTCCTTGCTGGAGAGTTGACTCAACTTGGTCTTGTGCCTGTGCCGACAGCTACAACTGCTGAGTTCACAAATTCAGTGATCTTATCATGTCCAGAAAACTGTTTCACTCCAGACCTTCTAACCTCTGGCTCTTCCAATTTCCCCCTCCCCCTTTCTACAATGCCCCTTATTCCTTGAAGGCTTGAGGTAAGGCACACTGTAGACACTTATTCTCTGCACTTGAGCCAGTTGCGCGATTCTGCATTAACTGTTCTATACTACACCAACTAAGCCTCTCTAACAAAGACTGAAATGTGTGTCATCTATAGGCCTAGTGATATTTTATCTCTCAATCTACCCACAAATCAATTCCAAACATATCAGACTTTAGCCCTAGACCTGAAACTCTTCTTCTAGAGGAAGGAGAAATATTTGAGGCAATAGGGCCAGAGTAAAGGAAATTGGACCAACAAGCAACATGTAGGGCCTCGTGGAATTAAAGGTCTCCTGTAATGAAGCCAGAGACCTCAAACTAGACCAATGGCTCATTGCAATGAACATTTGCAAGTAAAGATGTGTGGACAGAGAGATATACTCTGGGACACACTGGGACACACTACAGTTTCTACAATGAGATGTTTTCTATGTTTTGTTTCGCTTTTGTGTTGGTTTTTTATTATTATTAATATTTTGGGGGAGGTTGCAAAGGGTAGATATGGGGAGATGGGAAGATGAGTGAGACTGGGGTATTATTATGTGAAACTCACAAAGAATCAATAAGAGATTTTTAAAAATCTGTAGTACAAAGTACATCATTACTCTACTGAAGAGGTAGTCTAAGACGTGTGTGTGTGTGTGTGTGTGTGTGTGTGTGTGATTAAGAAAATCAGTAGGAATGGTGACCCCCATCCTGTGGGGGTGCAAATGGTGCAGCCACTATGGGAGTCAGGGCCAAAGTTCCTCAAGAACCTAGACTAGACATACCACATGATCCACTCACCACAGCTGGGCATTCACCTCAAAGCTCCACATCTTATTACAAATTAAAGAATTGTACTAAAAACTCTAAAAATTGTATGACTTTCTGGCAGATAAGTCCTAACTGATACAGAGATTTCAACGGAAGTCTTCATATTGACCTTTTGCCATAAGCAACAAATGGTATAATAAAATGCATTTGTAGTTTAAAATCTTGAATGTAAGAGAAGCTCTCTTTCCATGATTCATGGATGATTATATCCTGATTAGCTCTGGCTATCATAGAGAAGAGTGGGGTGGGGCAGAGAGTGAAGAGCGAATATTTTGCTAGTAAACAGAGAACAGAGAATCCATTTGCAGGATACATGCCTATGCTATTTCTTCCTCTGGTAATGAACTTCCCCATAGTCTTGTATGAGAAGACATCTTCTTCTTTAATAGAAGAAATTCAGAAGAAGAAGAAGAAGAAGAAGAAGAAGAAGAAGAAGAAGAAGAAGAAGAAGAAGAAGAAGAAGAAGAAGAA
>JADRCH010000124.1:7315232-7347603 GCA_019843965.1 Rhynchomys soricoides
AAGAAGAAGAAGAAGAAGAAGAAGAAGAAGAAGAAGAAGAAGAAGAAACAACTAGCAAAAACAATCAACAAATTCTTCAACTGATTCTGTATCATGCCTGTGACATTTTGTTTCACTTGGCTTCTGTGTCAAAAAAAAACTTATTAAAAGCAAACATTTTGTTCTAAGAGACATCAGGGAATTCAGTAATGCCTAGAAATCTCTCAAAAGGTAGTTTATATATGTAGAGCTTTACATATGTGTTATGGTTTCATTTAAATGTGAGGGGGGTGTGGTGTGGTGTGGGAGGGAGAGATAGAAGAGAGAGAGATTATATTTAAAGATGGGAGCTACATTTTATGTTTACCTTCCATTTTAAAATTCCCAAGCTCAGCGAACATCTGCAAGCCAATGTGTTGTGTTTACTGAACAAACTAAAGTCTCAGTAAATCTTCACTTTGTACCGTAGACACATTACTCAGGTATTGTACAATACGACTTCTATATTCAACATAATTTTTTGTTTCATAAATATCTGCAAGAGCAAAGAAATGATAATGATAAGAATGCATACACAAACAAGCAAAACTCAAAGCTTCATTTTGTCAGTCCTAGCTTGGATTGTGTGGTTGACTTGGAATCTGAATTTTCCTAACACTTCCTGTCTCTTCAAAGTCTATACCAATGCCAACTTTGCTTTTTTAGCCTTTGTCTTTATTATGAGTACCAAAAATAGACATGAGTGTCTGTTTTTAGAGTTGGGGGAAAAACATGTTCACACTTGCATAACTCGTGCAGTTGGAATAGGCTTGAAATCAGCAGTCTCCAGGAAAAGAGAAAGAGCTTTCAAATCCCAGTGGCTAAGTTCTCAGAAAAGGAAAGAGAGAAACCATGGAACCAAATAAATGTCAGAGAAGGGTCAGTGTGGTGGGGTTGGAGGTATGGGAAGAATAAAACCACAGGAGCCACTGTAGGAAAAGGCACAATTTGGGAAGACTGAGTAAGACACTCCTTCAGGGTTTTTTGCTTAGAAAGAGAAATCTTAATGAAGTGTGTACTCAGAATGACTTAGACAATCCAGCATGCAAACAAGCGAACACGCAGTTCCTTGTCAGAGAACAAGGCATATGCCCAATGTCTGTGTAGGCAGATAAAGTGAGCCCAAGTTGCTGTAAGTTAATATTGTCAAGAAAGCATGATTAGTCACTCGGGTCCCCAAGGACAAAGCCTTGTGTGTATCACTATCTGCTGGTAATTATCTATTCAGATCCTCAACACTACCTTCTCAAGACGTGGGAAATTTGTTGGCCGTTTTTCACTCCATTGCAAAATCAACAGGATGTCTGTGTTCACATGTTCACTCCCTATTCTTATCCTGGAGCTAAGGATTGCTGCTATTGCCTTTGACAGCGGCCAGTAAAATCCTCTCCTCCCTCTCCCTTCTTCCTTCCCTGTGTGACAAAGAATGCTCTCATGAACTCTGTGAGTTTCCTGAATTTGGCATGTGAACATGATGTCAATGAAACATGTTAATATAATTCTCTGAGTTCTTGCCAAATCTAGTGTCATTGAGTGTGCTCACATATGAGTAAAACCGGGTGGTCTTCAATTGTTTGAATTAATCTGAACAGTACTTGGTCCTTGGAGTTATTGGACTCTTGAAGTCATCTGTAGATCTGGGCTGAATGCAAGAAAGGCTCAGTGTTATGTGAATATTGTGAATTTTTATTGGTGTGTTTCATTTTGCCACTACAATGTAAGATACTAGAACTTTAAAAACAACTTCTATTCATGTTCTATTTCTTTTCCTTGCCATATTTTATTGTTGGTGTATGTATATAATATATATATTTCTAAATATAACCTGCTTAGTCTGTATAATATTGCTACTATATGTGTTTTGGGGGCTGACCTTTCAGTATTGGATAACCAATTGGTGTGCCCTTTCTTGAAGAAAACTATTCATCTCACCTAGGTTTTCTCATGCTGCCTACACTGAACACTGAACATGCAACATTAGGTTGGCTTCTAAACTAAATATACACTGAAATTATAAACATAGACTGCCCTTTATCACTATTTTACTCCATTAATACAATACAAACTATTGGACTGTTTCAAATAATTGCAAATGTAAATGTATACGAAATCACTCTATTTATATTTATATCTATATTTATATTTGAGGCTCTCCTCCCTTATTTCTCTATTAATCTTTAAGTATTCTTTCTCTCTCTCTCCACTTTCTCACTGTATGTGTATACATCTAATGCAAGCATGTGTGTGTGTATGTGTGTGTGTGTGTGTGTGTGTATAATAAAACACTGGAAAGAAGAGAAATTACTTTTAAAAAAAATTAAAGAAAATGAAGATTTGAAAAACCTAAGAAGATAATGAGAGGAACCTTGGCAGTAGTTTCACATCAGGACCATTTGGGTCATCACATCAGTCACGATGAGTGAATACCAAAAATTATGGCTCTGTTTGATTCATTTGCTTGAGCCAGTAAAGACCTTCTACTTTAAAAATCCTGCACATCCTTTCCAGACCTCTTGCCCATCAAGCGCCACAATAAAAAATACAAACCTGGATGTCCTTGCCCTACAAACCTGCACATACAGAAGGAGATTTTATTGAAAGCTATAGCTTACAAATTGAAGGCTAAGTGATCAAAAATTGAAAAGGTAACCTCATAGAAGCATGGAAAGCTCTTGACAAATATTTGTAGAATAATGAATGAATAAAGGTCCCCCTCCCCGCACCTCCCAGGCTCTAATTAAAGCTCATCTTGAATCAAATTACTTAAACAGTTTTTAATTTTCAAGGTCAGTCCTGCTGTGGTTTCTTTCTGGAGCAAAGCCAAGTGAATCTCTAAAGACAAGGAACTGTGAGGTCAGATGCTGATTAAAAAGGAGATTGGAGAGACTGGGTCCAAAGCCATGAAGCAGCCAGTTTCTTTGTCTCCCTTTCCCTCCATCTTATTTACTTGTCCCTCAGTCTCATTCATTTGTCTTTCTCACTCTGTCACCTTCTATTTCTCTTTAGCTGTTTGTTATACCCTGTTTGTATTACCTGCTTACTCTCTTACTCGGCTTAAAAACAATCTGTTATTTATTTTGGCTGGCTGTCATATCACAGGAATTCTAAATGATCTGTGGCACAGTTAGCACTGAAGAGAATTAGTCACATTAGTTCTAAACATCTGCTTTTGGATTCATTCCTTTGGCCAATACAGAGTGGGTTTTGTCTTTTACTGTCTATTGTAATGCAAAGTGCTGGCCCCAAAAACCTGGAGTCTGCAGTAATCCCTGTATCCCTGCCCCCAGGTTAATTCTGATTGGTAAATAAAGATGCCAACAGCCAATAGCTGGGCAGAAGAGACATTGGTGGGCTTTAAGTCTTGAAGGCTTGTAGGGAGAGGAGGACCATGAGTAAAAAGAGGAGAGAGAAACTGCCATAGGTTAGGTGAGTCATGAGACCGTGGCCCTGAGGGCTGCTCAACTGGAGTTAAGAGCATCCCAGACGAAGCATAGTAAATAGTATGTAATAACTCAGGATTATCAATAGGAAAGTAGATTCTAACAGCTTGGAGGGTAGGCAGCTGCCCAGCAATTGTGTTATTTAAGGCTCATTGTAAATATAAAGGCTGTGTATGTGTCTTACATCTGGAAACATAAATGATCTAAGGTGGGATAGAAGCCTCGGGCCAGGCTTTTAAATAATTTCTACAATACAGTGGGTTTTCTTTAAAGTGCTTTAAATTGAGTTGAATTGAGTTTTATTTTCATTAATCCAAACAAAGAGCAGCAGTGAGAGAAGAAAGATGCTCAGTTCTGAGCTCTGAAAAATAGTGAAAAGCATAGTAAAAATGCTCATCCTTCATTCTTCTTTGGTATCCTACTCATGGACTATCATTCAAATATTCCTGAGAATGTGACATTTGAAGTAATTGTTGTCAATGAAGAAAAGCTTCTTAGGCATGTGCCTTGCCTTAGCCATAAAACAGAAGGCAGCTCTTTGTTTTCTCACTGTGACCATTAGTGAGCACTATTTTTACAGTTCTTTTTTCTACTACTGTGTCTATGACTAGTGAAACCAATGGTCGGTAAGAAGTTTATCAACTTGCCAGTTTTGTTGTTGTTGTTTTGTTTTATTGTGTTTTTTTGTTTTGTTTTGTTTTGTTTTGCTTGATTCCTGAAAGAGTTTTATCATCCATCGCTATGACTAAATGCATGGCACAAACAATCCACAGGAAAGACTTGTTTTGATAATAGCTTTGTAGAGTTTGGTCTATGGTTCTTTGATCATGCATGCTTGAGAAGAACATCAAAGCAGCAGGATTACATGGAAAAAGGGTCTCTGCATTCTGGATTTTATTGACTTGGATACAGATAGAGCCTTCGAGGACATGCCCCGTGCTACATTCCACAACCTCCCAAAATAATGCCTCAACCCAATGACCAAACTTCCTACAAGCAAACCTTTATTATTAACTGTTGGAATAACAATAATTATAATCACCATTAATGATAGGAGAAAAAAGTAAAATTGACATCTTAATTATTATATTTTGGTTACTTTCAATGTAAGATCTAATCCAATTTGGATAATTGTTTCAATATAAAATACAATAAGGTTGATTTATGTGTTCTAGAATCAAGAACAAAAATAAGAAGCTAACAGTCTGAACTCAAACTTTTTAGAACTCCAGCAACTAGAATGCTACTTTATGAACATTTACACCTCCAATTTCCTCAGTGATGTGTTTATAAAGAACCAAATACCTCTATTCATTGGCCCTTACTTTATTATTTCAATTGAACAAGACTTACTGAAGAGAAATCTGGAACAGAATTTACAGTGGGAAAAGGCATATAATCAAGGAAAAGAAGCTCATGTTCAGACTGAATGGGACAAGCCAGTATGAAACAAAGTGTCCAAGGAGGTGGTTCCAACTCTGTCTTCAAGAACACCCATGTGGAAGGGACAAAAGATATGCTCTCAACTCTGCCAGTCTGCTACAACTTACATAAGCCCACCATTGACCATTTGGCTAGAAACTATGGGTACATAAAAGAAATACTATCATTGCCCCAGGGAGAGCACTCATTCCATGTCTCTGCAAACATGAGCAAATATTCTTACAAACTCTTTACATTATAGGCTTCTATGAGCTGCATTTGTGATATTTATAAAGGTTTAATCCTCAAAAGGACACCGTGAAATGAAATTTGACTTCTTAGGCTAACACTGTAGGATACATAAAAAAAAATGTTATGGGGATTTCTACACATTTCCTTGTATAAAAAATTATCATAAAATAAAGAATACCACTTTATATCTCAATAAACAATAAAGATATACCCACTCTGCATAAAGAGGTGCATCCTTTGAGGTACAGAAAAAAATAAGCAGAATTTAGTGGTATTAAGAATGTTGGACACATTATGAGTGACCTCTCATCCCTCTAGCTGCAAATATATATATATATATATATATAGATAGATATAGATATAGATATATATATATATATATATATTGCTGAAAAGACTTTCAGTGTCATAGATGGAGGACTATATCATTCCAGTAAACCAAAGCTGGTTGAAAGGGTTGATACTGAGTTGATAAGACTTCAAGAGATAATTTAAAATGCGTACATAAAAATCTATTGAATACTTTGGAAGAAAGAAAATACTCAAAATAGTTATGAGTAAAGTCGATATGTATAGGAGATATTAAGAGGGCATTTGTCTTAGAAAGCAGATCTTATACCAGTGGTTCTCAGCCATGACTCCTCTAAAGATTAACCAACCCTTTCATGGGAGTCATATATCAGGTATCCTGCATGTAAGATATTTATATTATGAATCATAACAGTAGCAAAATTACAGTTATGAAGTAGCAACAAAATTGTTTTATGGTCAGGCGTCATCACAACATGAGGAACTTAACTAAAGGGTCACAGTATTAGGAAGATTGAGAACCACTGTCTTAGGCAGAAAGGAAGCTAGGGACTAATATATGGAAAACTAAAATGTGTTGACTTGCAGAAGAAACTTGTTGCTGTTGGAACTTAACAAAGTGATCTTGGGATATCCTCAACAGGAATCATCCTTCATCATCATCAGTGGAGTAACTGAGCCTGACCAGTCTCAGCATCACTATCACCCATTTGATGCGCTCCTTGCCATGAGTCAGGCTCTATGCTAAGTGCTGTGTCTGAAATCACTGGTATAGCCTTCGTCCCCAAACCCACACAGTATATTATTATTTACACATTTCAGAGTATGTGGGACACAGAAGATAACTTTCCTCAAAATCATGGAAATAGTGTTTTAGTTACACTTTTATTGGCCATGACCAAGGCAACTTATAAAAGAAAGCATTAAATTGGAGACTCACGGTTGAAGAAGGTGTTAGTGTCTGTGGCTATCATGATGGAAAGCACAGCACGGCAGCAGTCAAGTAGGTATGGCACTGGGGCAGTAGCTGAGAGCCTACATTCTATCCACAAGTTAGAGGCAGAGAACTAACCAAGAATGGTATGACCCACTCACAGTGACACACCTCCTCTAACAAGACCACACCTCCTAATTCTTCCCAAACAGTTCTAGCAACTGGGGACCAAACATCCAAACACATGAGCTTTGGGATAGGGGTGGGAGGCATTCTCATTCACACCACCAGAAATAATAAGCAGTTGAGTGAGGTTTTAAATGTAATTCTGACCCCTACTCAATAATTAATATTCTTTCACTGGGGTTGTTATGTAAAAAAAAAAAAAAAGACTTAACAGGTCCCCCCCAAAGACAGCAAAAATCAATGATCTTATATTCAGTTTCAGTTTCAAATATTGTATTTTCAAACCTGAAGACTCTGTAACGCTACAAATATGAAGATCAGATAATTAATGGGTGAATACTACAGAACTAATCATGGTATTTACTTGACTGGTCTTAATCATTATTGTAATCTTTTGCCTAGTGTTCCTCCTTTCTCAGATAGATGTAAGTATAGGGAAAAGAGAAGAAAATACAGCAGAGAATACTTTATTCAATTCATGCTGGGAAGCAAAACTGGCAGAAGAGACATTTGCTTCTCAAGTAGTAGAAAATAGATAAAGAAAACGTAACCAGGAACTTCAAGTTTCACAGGTAGATGAGAAAAGTCCTTAAAGTTTGAAGAAGACCTTAGCTGTTAAAATTGAAAACATGCATGTATACCAGCTCCCACACCCATGAAGCTATTCTTCAGACAATGACAAAGCTTCCATGATGACTGACAGTCATATACTGATGCTTCTTTGGACTTGTCAACTTCTACATTGTCATCTGTCATATGTCCATCATTTATTGCCTTATATATTCATTTTGAGGCTAGTATACTTTTCTGTTATTTTTCTTGTCAAATCCTCATTAATAATCACTTATGTCAACAGGAAATGCCATTACCCTGTGCTCATTTTATGAATGAGGAAAGTGGGGGCCATGAAAGTTTTTTAAAAAAAACATCCAGTTTGAATGTAGCCAAGAAGAATATTAACAATGTGATAACTTTCAGAACAATGTTCTTATACTACATAGACTCTCTTCCCCAGACCATCAGACACAGGGGATCTGAATTGTAGGGGACATGAAAGTAACATATTCTTACTAATGTGTACTGATGACCATGTACCACTGCTATTTATCTTTATAAACCTGAAGATTTTCCAATCTATAATACTGAGGTACAGACAAATCCTTCATATAGGACAGTAGTATATAAACATTATTTATTCCCTAAGTTCCAAGAAGAGAGCTATATTTGTGGATTTTTGAATACTATATCTTGAGGGGCTTAAGAAATAGCTCTTAGTAAAGTGCTCATTGTACAAACTTGAGAATTCAAGTTTGGTTCCTAGCACATGTGTAAAAAGCTGGGTGTTGGGGGTGTAAACTCATGACCCAGGTGTTAGGGAAGCAGAAATAGGAGGATCAGTGAGCCCAAGTTAAAGAGAGACCCTGCCCCCCCCCCCCCCAAAAAATAAAAAGGTGGACTGTTCCTGGGGAGTAACATCCAAAGTTAACCTCTGGTCTCCACATGTGCACAGATATGCATGCTCCCCACAACACATACAGATGAACACACAAACCTGCTTGTGTACACATGATTAGATAGCAAATATACTGTATTTTATTATATCCAATGACAACTTTAATATATATATATATATATATATATATATATATATATATAGTGTGTGTGTGTGTGTGTGTGTATGTATGTGTATGAAAACTACAGAAAACTAGTATATGGGTTGGTTAAAACATATGCTCAGTTGTATACAGAAAAGATTGCTAGAGGAAAAATCACCAATAAGGAATACACATAATAATAACCTGTATAAGCCTTTAATCCCAGCACTTGGGAGGCAGAGGAAGGTGGATCTATGAGAGTTTGAAGTCGGTCTGGTCTACATAGTGAGACCTTGTTTTGAATGTATATATGAATACAATTAAAATATATATTCCAGAGAAATATTATTTGGATTTAGTATTATATTTTATTTATCTATAGTAAATTTCATAAAAGTAATTAAGAAAAAAAACTCAAGAATAATAAGCTATACATCAAGTCTAGCAAATGACTCTGGCTTGGAGTTAGAGAAGATAAAGATTTATAACATTAAAAAGACTAATATTGAAGTTTGAAAGGCTTTTACTGAGATCAGGAGTCTTCAAAGGAAACACTTGGCTGGCATCAGCTGGAGATAACAGGCTACAATTCTGTCTTCAGACTATTTTATTGTTTGGGAATTGTAGTCCCTCCACAGAGAATCCCCCCACTTACTTGTATTTGCAAGCAAGAATGCTAAAGAATGGAGCACCTTTAAACTATTTCATGATTTAGTTATTTATCAGAAAAAAAAATCACTTCTTGATTATTAAAAAAAAAAAAAAATAGATGCCTCATAGATTATACCTCAGAAAAAAAACATGAGGGAAAATCTGTTTCTCTGCCCTGCCCTAAAAGTTTCTACAAAGTAAATCATGTATTTAATTTTTTTTTAAATGTAAGCAACAGATTACTAAGAGTTAACAGCTAATTCTAATGTGATAGACACGTGTAGTCTTGAGGGTAAGAAAGTACTAGAATGTAATGGACAGCCTTGAAACACTCTAATCAATGCTACAAAGGCTGGGTTACCAAGGTAACAGTACAATACATGCTCTAGAAAACTGGATTAAACCAGTAGGAAAGAGATAATTCAAAATGAAATGTTGACAAGAAACAATACCTAACTCAATATCATCAAAGCTATATACGTGAAATCATCTCTCTTTTTAAGTAAAAAAATCATCAAAAATAAAATTGGTGAAATCTATCACAAAACAAGTATACATCTTGGAATCACACACTGTCCCAGTGGACAAGATATTTTTTAATAAGTGTCCATTATTTCTGTTTTAAAGAAGAAAGCTCAAACCCTCATAGTTCTATCACATTCTCAAAGTTTCAGAGCTAACAACTGATAGAAATCATGTGACCCAGCCTTCAGCCCAATGATGGTTCTTTCCCATCAAGGTGACCCCACCTAGATATGGTTCTAGTTAATGCCTAAGACCATATGGACCTCCGTGTGAAATGAGTGTTCCCTACTAGTTATGACGGCTATAGCTCAGTCCCTATTCTCATTCCAAAGCTTCTTTGTAGAACCTTTCAGCTCCAGGTTCTGTAAAGAGACTTGAAGTCATTTGCCTATCAATGGTAGGTTAGCTCTAGATTTTTAGATGTATCAGAGATAATTAACATGAAAATACCAGAAAGCTAGTCAGTTCCAGGATATATGATAGTTTGCAGGGGTCAATGAAGGCACAGATTCAAGGAAACACAGAGGGACATTGGCTTCTTTGTGAAAGTAAGAAGATCAGAATAATTAGAGAAAAATCAAAAGAGATGGATTAAATAAGGCCAGAAGAGAATCCTTCAAGAGAGTGGGTACAGTTAACTCTGTAAACGTGCCCAAAAAGTCAGGTGTTGTGGTATAGTTTTATTAAGTCCAAGCTCAGAAACCATTCCTGACAGCCATAAGAAACTAGAGTACAAGATCATGTCCTAATGAATCCAGATGTAGACAAGTCTATAGAAAGATTCTTCTTTTGTGCTGGTACTTCTCTGGAAGCTGCTACTTCACTGAGTTAAGCCACAACTCCCATAGCTAGGAACTGAGATGAGCTAGCTCACATCAGTTCTCTATACACCAGATGGTATAAGAATTCAAACCCTGCCCCAAGTCCCCTCTCATCTCATAATTCATTTACAAAGTCCCAAGACCTCTCATCTGAGTCTTGCAAAGCCATTCCTTTATCTACTACGTATACATCACTTTTCTCCTTCCTCACCAACATTTCTACGGTGATGTCTGATTATTTTAACAGGAATGCTCACTCTCAATGATTTATTTATTCTATGTCAAGTTCTTCATATGTCTTTTCATTAGAATTCTTCGAATCCGTTCTCAAAGCAGTGAGGGAGTTGCCTAAGACAAATTATCAAGGAAGAGAACCAGGATTCTGATCCAGTAAGTCTGTTGCCCCAACCTGACCTCTTCACCATTGTACCATACTTAGAAGGTTCAGAAGATGGACATCCTACCAACACAGTGCCAGGAATGGAAATGACACAGTAGCTATGAATACTGTGCTGCATATTTCCTTCCATACTAGGATCTATTACTCTATTCCATGTTATCATGTAGGCTAAGCAGGGTTGTAAACCAATAAAGAGCTTCATTTACAAGCACTTACTGAAGAAGATACTCTCACACTTCAAAACTGGTATTAACATGGGTAAAATTCTTCAAGATTTCTGCATTGACTTATGATACACGGTGCTGTTAAGTCAGCCCCAAAAGGGCCAGGAAATTATCTAGGCAGATTTGAGTTCAAAATAGAATAACATGTAGACCCAATTAAAATCTCTGATGTATGATGCTGCATCAACTCTAGTTTGGCACTTTTTTTACAATCTTTGCTTTAGAAATATAGCTTTGAAAAATACAAACAAGGCTACAAAGCACACTATAACCTCAAAAAATTAAATATATTTAAAATATAACACACAACTCTAGGGCAAACAGGGACTAGTGAATCCATTGCATGGAATACAGATTCTAGGCTGGAGACAGTTGGCTGGGCAACACTGGGGAAAATCTTTCCTTTACTAAAAGAATACATTTGCCAAGTTAGAACGACCAGTGTAAGGTCAGCTATAACTTAAAGGAAATCTTAATGCTATAAACTTAGCAAAGTTATAGCAAATCAAAACTCCAGCAAATCAAAGTTACAGCATAGAAGACACCCCCATTTTCTCTCATGAGAAAGTTAGACAAAGAATCGAAGCTCTGTTTCCCATGAGCTCCCCAAACATTTGGCACCAAATTTGAAGCTTAATTGTAACAAGCATGGTTAACAATTGGCGTCTTCACAGACTACATTGTTCCTTCTAGAAAGCTATACTTAACTCAGTTTCTAAATTCTACCTATACTATATTTAACCAATTTGCTATAACATAAACGTTTGAGGACAAACTTTTATTATATGTAAATAATTATGAATGATAAATATGATGGATGATGTGTAGATCATTGACATTATAAAACAAGAAGAAGCTTAGCAGGTGAGTGTGAGATCTTAGCAAGATCTCAACCAAAGCCATCCCTATTGGCTCTGGAGCTCTTAGATTACTCAGAACGTATCTCACAAGTAGGATAATCAGTTCAATATGTATTTGTTAAATTGTAAGAACTAGGAATATCCGGGAAATAGTTAAAAAATGAGTCCAAAGCTTAAGAAAAAGCCCTGAGCTAGAGACATGCATTTGTTTTCAGCAACAACGTAAAGTATTTGACACGAGAAGGAAAGCAGGGAGAAATCACAATGAAAAAAAAAATGTCTGCTTTTCCTGAGTTTACAATAACAAGCTTTAAAACAATTCAAGAACAGAATTCCCATAAACACCAGAATGGACAGGAAAAACAATGTAGAAAAGCAGGCAAATGGTCCCACATGGAAGCAGGAAAGGACAGTGTTCAGAAAACAAAAAGACCAAGTGTCCATGGAAACAGAGAGGCCCAGTAAGGAAATGCTAAAAGGGCTACAAGGTTGAGGTGGTTAGAAGCCATGAAAAGTCTTATCAGCCACGGTCTCCAGATCCTGGTGTAGAAAGTTGTCTTAAGAAGTAAAGATGAGAAGAATGGGAAATGCAGAAATCAGAAACATCCACTGAAGTCACAGAAAATCTGATGGAAAGGCAAAAGCAAGAGAGATCTGAGTTTTCTTTTCTTCAGGGAAGCTTGAATGAAAGCTTTCTAGACAGGTAGTGAATGGGTTAATGACAGTACTTTGCTATTCATCTAAAGAATAACCCTCACAGACAACGACATATTTCAGCCTGGTATCCAGTAACATAATGAGGGTTTCTTCTCCATGGCCAGTGAAGAGCACATGGAGGTGCACTGCTAAGAGACCCCCCCCAAAAAAATAAAAAGATAAAAAGACAAGAGTACACTTGGCTACCTCTGAGAAAGTCACAGACCACAAGGTCCACAGGGAAAGAGTGCTGTCCAACCCTGAAGACCTGAGTTCAGATCCCAGAACCCATGGAAAAAGTTAGATTTGGCTCTGCCCATGCCTGAAATGTCCCCATAGAAGGAGGAAGGGAAGGGAGACATGGGGATCACTCAAGCTTGCTGGTCACCAACCTAGCTCCAGATGTGTTGAGAGACCCTCTTTCAAAGGATAAAAATAACAAAGAGTGTAATACAGCAACATAGTGGGTCTGTTTCTCCAGCCACCACACATGCAGATTCAGCCTCCCACATGTACACATATGACATATTCATGTACGTTTATACATGCAAATACACACAACACAAAACAAGATAATGTGCTACAGCTAGAAAGGAAACTACAGGCCAAAACAATAGTTTTATTCATAAGTTGAGCTTTGACCTAGATAAGGGGTGTTAAGTTCTTTGGGTATTTAACGTTTTGAAAATAAATTTCTAGCACCTCTCATTCATTTGAGGATCCTAAGAGCACAGCCCAGAAAGAAAGAAGCTCATCTCAGAGATCATCTGAAGTCAAACTGGGGTCTCTTCCTGGCAACAATGTTTGGCTCTTGCATTTTGTGACTTGGTTTCTTATTGTCTATAGCTTGACATTTATTTTCTCTCTGGCAGTGTGACCTGTTATATTTATTATGTCAGATGTGCCCTTCTCTGCATGGAAGAAGAAAATTAGCTGTGAAGATGTCCCCTGACACCACTTCTAAATCACACAGGACTAAATTCTCAGATATTGCAGATGAGACTACTGAGCAAATATTGCACACACACAGGATTTGAGGGACTTAGTTACAGCAATAGCAGCTATTTCTGTGAATTTCTGCCTTTTGAGGTGGCAATTTAATCCCTTCAAAACAAAGCCAATATATGTTCAGTTGAATAGCCAGTGCCTGGTGAAGAGTTGACACTTATATTAATTAAATATGAATCTCAGTCTAATTCTTAGGAAGAATCCCTGGCTATGCTTTTAACTCACCAATTGGTGGTGAGAACACTCATAGGGAGATAACCATATTTTAGAATTAGAAAAGTCAACAAAATGTGAAAACAGATTTTGTCTGATACAGTTGAGATGTTTCAGATCTAGAATATTGTAGAGAATACTCAGGAGATCTGTTCTTAAAGAAGCTTCAACCCATTAGCCTGTGCCTAGGCAACTTTCATAGCCATAAATATGGTCATTTGTTGTTGACTTTCAAATTTTTATTGACAGCCTACTCCCCTCTTCTGAACTCCTATCTCATAGACTCCCAATATCTTTACTTGGAAACTATAGTTTTTAAACATTACGGCACTGAACCCTTGATTTCCTCTCGGAAATATGCTTCTGCTCGCCTTCTAACCTCGCTGTCCACTGTGTTCAAAAGGTAAGGGGAATGGGGAGTGGGAAAATAAAGATTTAGGGTAACTGGGTAATTAGGAAGATAATGTGATACTGAGAAGAATGTAAGGAGAAACAGCTACTTTTTAATCGAATTTTGGTAGACAGACCCTCTTCAACTGACTTTGGGAGGTATTTCCCTTTTAGTTGTTGACCCAGATTTCAAATGAACCTTTAAAGATAAGGGATGGGCATCATACAGGAATATTTTAGAAATAATTAAAGAGGAATGATAGATTGAGCAAATACCATTCAAGGTGGTATTTCTACTGAAAATGGTGTTACCTATTTCTTTTTAAATTTAGTCACTAAGATATGGGGACTGGATGTTCTGTTAAAGAAAGGAGGTTTAGGGCAGAGCCATTTGTACAACGCCAAAATGCATGTCAAGAGGTTTTTGTCATTATTCCAAGGCAGGATTTAAACACAAGGCTGATGAATCAGAGCTTCAAAGACGTGTTAAAAGGATGAAGGACTGGGAAGAGTCTCCGGCACCTTCTCCTTATCTTCGAGTTTGTGTGTGTGATCCTCACTGACTGCGTGTTCCTTCCCACGAATTTGCCCTTGGATAATAACCAACATCTGGCTGTGATTAGCATTTCTACTCCTAGAAGTATCTGTGCAACAGTGGAGCGTGCCCAGTTCCCCCACACACCGTGAAGCAAGTCCATAACTGTTTATTGATTAGGTGCCCCTCTGTCACATAGCTTATACCGTGCCCTGGAAAACACTGCTCTCACTTCATCCATTCCTGAGAGTCATAACTGTATTAGTTTTACAATCACTTGTTATTAAATTTTAACTAAAAGTCTATGCACAGTTAGCACTATCAAAACACTATTTTTTTTCCAGGAAAGACTGAACTGTTTTAATTAAGAGCTGATTGGAGCTTGGGGTGGTACACCACTCACCTCTTCTAATTCCAGACACATCTTTCTCTTCCTTTTTGCTTGTGAAGAAACCAGAAAGCTGGTTCCAGCAAGTCCACCAGATATTGTGGACTAACAGTGTTGGGGTCCCTGCCAGTTGCCCTGTGTGCGTGTCCTTCCTGCTGGCTTATCTTGATTCATTATTCCACTCTTTATATCACTGTGCAAAAGAAAAAAAAATCTGAACATTACAAAATAACAGGGCATTCCAACCCCTTGCTGTGTTTAGAGATGTGGTCATTTAAAGGGGGCATGGGGTATTAGTGACATTTGAATTTAGTTTTCTATCCAAGACACAAAGCTAACAGCACTAGAAATAAAAAGAGCACTTTGGTTTATTGTCTAGAGGTAGGTGAGTGTTGTCTAGAGTAGGTAAGAGCTACCCTCCACAGGGCAGGATTTATTAAAACTGAATGGTGGGACCACATAACACCTTGAACAGAGAACTAGTGAGCCTTTCCATCATTTTGAGAGTGTAGAAGCCCAGGAACAAGATTTCCACAGATGAGGCAAAGTATCACACTGGAAAAACATGCTGTGTGCCAATGTCAAACTTTCAGACACAAACAGAGATTACAAAATACAGATGGAAATTTCCTTTAGAGACTATTTCCTTACAAACAAAATGTTGATGAGAGGTATACAGAACAATGAAAGGAGAAGTTTTGATCTGATTCCAGCTTTTTTGACTCAGCTTCCTTCACCAATCTGTGCATTGTATGGTATTTTAAACACATTGTAATAACATGAAGCCATCTTTCTACTGACTTCATAGTTTTTTGTTTTCTGTTTTTTTTTAAAAAAAAAAAAAGTAAGACTTTTCTTCAAGATGACAATCATGTACACGTTCGTTCATAGTTTTTTTTAATGTAACAATAATAAATAAATGTTCAATAATTCAGTTTGAAAAAACTAAGTTTCTACAGATATTCACTATAGGATTGTATGCATGGGGATCACAGGGTGGATGGCTATGTTTTTATAGAGCTGGGCACGGGTCCAAGATCAGAGATTGAAATCTTAAATATGAAACAGCCTTTTGTTTTGCTTTTCTTATCCTTTGCAAAGCTCATTTTGTGGCTTTAAAAATATTTACTCAAGAGATGCTATCCTCGAGAACTAGAACCACAGAGTTACTGACTTGATATTATTTGAGAGGTTGCCAAAAATGGATCCTTGCAAATCCCACCTCCCCTTCCCTGCTAAGACGCCTGCAATCTCAACAGCTGTAATTCAGTCCAGGGCATTGATGGGTGACATATCTCCGTGGTAAAGAGGAGGGGAGGACAGGGAAGAGATAGGCCCTACTGTTGAACAGCCTCAAAAGGACGCTTGCACTGTTGTACCACACAGCATGAATTTCTCTGTATGATTGAAAAGATGGGTGAATTCCTTCAGATAATTTATTGATACCTAAGCTATATCATCTCTGTGAAAAGTGTTAGCAAACATGTTGAGAGAAGGAACAGAGGTTTCTTAAGAAGTCTTTTGGTAAAGATGAAAGGGTATTGGCAGCTAAGGGTATGAGCAGAGAAGAGAAAAGAAAGTAGTAATTATGAACCCAATACACATGGTGCACACACACACACACACACACAGTGGACACCCGAAAGATTGGTGTCCGGTGACCATTGCATTTACATCTAAACACTTAGGAATCATACTCTGGAGATCTTCCCTAGAATTTAAACAGAAATTTCCTTTTAATTTAAAAAAAAATTATTAAATTTAATAATTTTTAATTATTTTAAAAAAAATTAGGGCATTTATCCATTTGAGATTCTCCCCCATTCTCCAGATTTTTTTCAGTCATTGCTGGGAATTTCAAAGAGTTCTAAAATAAGCCTAAAATGTTACTTCAGCATCCTTAAATATAAATTGGTGAAGTGTGAGCATCTGAGTTCATCTAAAGTAGGTCATTTTCTCTTTGCATCTTAACCTATAATAAATCATCCGTTCCCCTGCAGGTTACTTCATAGACATTTTCCAGACTAATAGAGAAGATAGAATGGAAACATGAGCTGGTTGACTTTTTATGTAAAGAATCTTTTGTCTTAGTAAATCTAACAGGACTAATTGACTAATCTAATGTATATACATATATATTTGATTTTTAAGTGGCATACAATAAGAAAACAGTTGTTCTGTTCTATAATATTTTAGAAGCATTGGTCATAATTTTTTAAAGAAACTATATGAAATCCAAAACATCTTCTAAATTTGGTTCTTGCTCTTTTCATCGGGTGCTTAGAACTCCAAAAGTAGAATTTTCTAAATTGTGTTGATGTTGATAACTTTCCAGGTTTTATTGTCAAAGAGACTTGTGGATATATTTTATGTAAAAGGCCATAGGGTGATTCTTTTCCCTGGGAAAAGGGGAAGATTATCCTGAGCGAGGTAACGCAGTCACAAAAGAATGAACATGGTGTGTACTCACTGATAAGTGGTTATTAGCCCAAAAGTTTGCAATACCCAAGAGTCACTTCGCAGCAACAGTAGAGCTGAGTGTGAGGACCCAGAGGGAGGACGAGGAGAAGGGACTGAAAGAGCTGTGTGACTTTGCAGCCCCAGGGAGAGAACAACAATGGCAACTCCCGGAGACTGGATCACCAACCAAAGAATACACATGGAGGGACCCATGGTGCTGGCCACATTTGTGGCAGAGGAGGGTCTTGTTAGCCATCAGGGGGAGGAGAGGCCCTTGGGGTATTAGATCCTCCAGTATAGGAGAATGCCAAGGAGGGAAGACAAGAGTGGATAGGTGGGTGGGTGGGGGAATACTCCCATAGAGGCAGGGGACGGGGAAGGGGATAGGGAGGTTCCAAAGGGGGGATCTGGAAAGGGGGAAACATTTGAAATGTAAATAAAGTATGAAAAAGAAAAGAAAGGAAAAGAAACTGGAAAGCAATGGGGATGAACAGAAGCAGTGAATGCTGGTTGATGGTCTAACAGTCAGTAGGATGATGAGTTGATGGTCTAACAGTCAGTAGGATGATGATGGCTTTGCTGGCCTGTTATATAGTACCTGAAGGTCAAGACAAGCTGACTCAAAACCTCCAAATATGGGGCTGGAGAGAGATGGTTCAGACGGTTAAGAGCACTGTCTGTTCTTTCAGAGGTCCTGAGTTCAATTCCCAGCAACCACATAGTGGCTCATAACCACCTATAATGAGGTCTGGTGCTCTCTTCTGGCATGCAGGCAAGAAAACTGTATACATAGTAAATAAATAAATCTTTAAAAATAAATCTCCAAATATAAATGGATAACAAAAGAAGAGGATGCAGATGACCCTGATTTGATCAGCACATCCCATATGTGTGTGTTGAAATATCGCACTGTACCACATTAATATGCACAATTCATATAGTAAATAAAATAGCTGATGAGTAATGAGAGTCATTTACTCATAGGATAAATGTAAATAAATAAAATGGTTTGTTCCCTTCTGTGACAATGGGTTCTCATAAATCACTTAACCGTTTCTGCTTATTGCCAGCAGAAATACATAATGAGACCAAGAAAAGAAAGAATAGAGCATCAATGGCTCTGGTCAGAGGTTATGTCTCATTTCTCCCCAGCTCAGGCACATCCCCGAAAATCTGATACACTCATGGAATGGAAACCTTAACTTTAGTATCTCCATGCTGAGTCTGGGGGCGCTTCCCTGACCCCAGCAAGATGAAAATCTCCCAGAGCTTCAGAAAGAGAACATGTCTTTACCCATAATTCCTTTGTCTGCCAGAGATGCTACTCTGGAGACAATACCATGGACTTTGAGGACAAGTGTTCTTGGTTAAAGGGATTTTAAATTTGTTTGCTTCCTATACTGGCAAAGAATAAAGAATATGCCTTTAATAGAACCAATGTCTCTTTAATTCTCTTAAGTTTGAGATTCTTGAAGAATCTGAATAACAGTTTACTTAAAACACCATATAGTTGGAATTTCAGGTTCATTTTGCATACCTGCTCCTCAGTCTGGGAGATGAGAATAGAGAAGCCTTGTAGATGGCTGCTTCTTATCCAGCTACTGTTGTAGCTGTTTATCTGAGACTAGATTTGCTTCTTTGAGGCACAGATTATTTTATTTGCATAGTTGCTTGTACTCTAAGTTTTATAAATCACTGCAAAACTAAATATCACATAGAGTGCCCTTGTCATGTATTATATATTGTCACAAGGAGTTGCAATAATTATAATAAAAATAACACAACTTTTGTTATTTTTCCACCACATTCATTACTTGGGGACACCCAACCTATACCCCCACATCTATACCAATTTCATGGTATCCTTGTGAAATCCTTTAGGATTAACAATGGGATCAAGATAATAGAAGAACCAAATCTCTAAAAGATCCTAAGGCCAAACAAGCCTGTGACTAAATTAGTTTATTTTCATTGCTATAACAAAGTACCCGAGTCTGGGTATTTTATATATAAAAATATTCTTTTGGCTCACAGCTCAGAGCCAAACATTGTCTCATCTTTGTGACAATGATCCTGATATAATAATCGTATAAAATAAAAGGTTTATCTTGGGCTCTTGGTTCCAGGGGGTCTCCGTTCATCATAGCAGGGGAAGCGTGGCTAAGTACATAGCAGTGGGAGCTTATGATAGCATCTGTTAATATGACATCAGACCATAGAGCAGAGAGAGTAGAACCTCAACCCGGACTGAGCTCTAACCTTCAAAAGCCTACACTTAGTGTCCCACTGTTGCCAGCTAACCCCTACTTCCTAAAGCTTCTGCAAATCCCAGCATTCAAAGCATGAGAGGCAGTTTAGTTTCAAACCACAACGAAGGTTGGAAGTCCAAGATTGGATGCCATTATTGTTCAGTCCTGGGTAGGTCATCCTGACTGTGCCACAACATGGAAGTCAATCAGAATGGAAACTAGGGATGCACAGAAAAGACCAAACACATAGGGTGTCTCACTTTATTAGAAGTCATGTTTATGAGAAATAACGGGTCCTACAGTAGCTATATCCATCCAATCCCTTCCCAGGGCAGAGCTCTAAGTGATAATCCCTTTCTTCTGGCATTTCCTCTTCAGAGCTCCCACCATCTTCCAACAGTGCCACACTGAGAGCCAGGCTTCAAGCACAGCAATCCTTGATTCATATGCAACCCTCTGACTGGAACAAAGTGAGAGAAATCTCCTGGCCACATGAATACAGAAATGTCTGCAGAAACGCTTATCACTGGGAAACTAGAAGCTCCTTGAGATGTCTAAGTCATTCGAGCAGAGGAACAGCTAAGACAAACAAACCTGTCAGAGTGGAGTTAACCACCTCTGGAACCTGGTAACCAAACTGCAATGGAAAGGGAGTCCTGAGAAGACAGCAGGGTGCTGACATGAGTTGGACCAAGAAGAGACTGGATGTGCTCCTATTATCCTGTGGGACCTAGAAGAAGTTAAGACACCAGTGATGAATTTGCAAGAAGACGGAGGAGCTGGATTAACTTTATGTCACCCTGACTGGGTTGTGATCCCCAAATATATAGTTGGTCCTTAGTCAATCATTATTCTAGATATTTCTGTTGTTGGATGAGATTAACATTTAAATCAGTGGAGATTTCTCCTCCTAACAGGGATGGACCTCGTCTAATCTGTTGAAAACCTGAGAACAGAGAAAACGCTCTTAGATATCTCATAGAAAGATATTCATTTTCTGCTATGTCTGTAGATTCGCTGTTTCACACCTCCATCATTCTAGAGGGATCCCGGCTGAGAGAACTAAATTTGAATGGCAGATATGCTCATCCACAAGCTTGGCCCAGCCTCTTCCTGATTGGCAGCCAGACCAAATACAATTGTTTGTAAGTATGATAGATGCCGTCATGTGAACTAATTGCTTAAATTAATCATATGTATGATAGATAGATAGATAGATAGATAGATAGATAGATAGATAGATAGGATAGATAGGTGGGTGGGTGGGTGGGTAGGTAGGTAGGTAGGTAGATAGATAGATAGATAGGTAGGTAAGTAGATAGATAGATAGATAGATAGATAGATAGATAGATAGATAGATCTGTTTTCCTGGAGAACCCCAATACAATGGCACAATGTCTGGGAAGATCCATTTCCCACCAAGTATAGAATTAGGCTGTGGATACTTTCACCCTGGCTACTATGTGTCCTGACTGTTGATGATCCATTCTTTATACAGGAGCAGCCTGAGGAAGGAAGCCAGCCCCTGCCATAGCTGGGAAGCAAGCATCTGTTTACTTAACTCATCCTTATTTATTTCCATGAATTGGCTCACTGGTTACTCTTTCTCTTATTCTTCCCGTATGATTCAGAGGCAGCCTATTGAAACATAAAGAATACAAACAATAAGACTATTAAAATAATAAAGAGCATGGCCTAATGATGAGAAGTGAGAAGAAAAATTCCTGAAGGATATTTAGAAAAAAAGAAAAGACTTATCATAGAAATAGAATTTCTGAGTTTCCTGTAGTTAAAAAAAAAAAAATAGTGAACTATTATGTTTGTACAGCACTTTAGCTAATGTATGAAAGACACGTAGAGAGGATGGACTGGGTCTCACTGCTCCTGATCTGCTCCCCTTCGTAAATTCATGGAAAACCACATCTTTCAACATCTTTTTTTGTTTTTTGTTTTCATACTATATTTGCATTTCAAATGTTTCCCCTTTTCTAGCTCTCCCCTTTGGAACCTCCCTATTCCCTCCTGCCTCCCCCCCACTATGGGGGTATTCCCCGTCTTTCAACCTCTTAAGGTTGGACAGGGGTAAGACATAACATTTTGCTGATGAATCCTGAACAGAAATAACACGTGTCTTTCTGGAGGGAAGTCATGTAGTCAGGCACTGAGTCCCTGGGGCACTGTATTGATTTGGATCACAAGCAGGTAAGAATTCTGGAGAGTGGCCTGACCCACAGAGGACTTTGTCTAAAGAAATAAACTGTGAGTATTGGCCGGTGAACTTCAGTATTCCTACTGTCCCAGCATGAGTCAGTCCATTCTAAACACCCTGGGTGTGGAGCCTAGAGTCAGCATGCTAGTAGTCCCCTTAAAGGGTTACATGTTTGCATTTTAAGAGCAATGTGGAGGGGGGTTCTAGAGTTAAATACTTTTGTGCGTTTGGGGCGTGGGAAATAAAATTATCTGGAGGGAGACATTCAACATGGGATTACAAGAGGCACCCACTCACATAAAGCTCTTGGTGACTTCTGGCTTCTCTTGTTTGAGAGGACAGTTGTGTCCACACTGAGTCCATATTCCCAAGTGGTAAGGAGCCCCACCACAGTGGAGTGGCTGCCACTTGTTTAGCTGTTCATGTTGTCCACGCTTTAGTGCCACCGCTGAGTGAACCCTCATGACCCAACTAGACCTTTGGGGCATTCACATTTATGACGTAAAACTGGAAGAACCCAGAATCCTAGAACCACCCTAGGGAGTGAAGGACACATGTATGGGAAATTGGGTTCCAAACTGGACTCTGCCTTAAAGCAACCAGCTCCGATTTCACATGCTATCCGTGCTGGTTTTGTATCCACTGGACCTGCCAGCTGACAAAACAGTAAAGATACGCTGAAGGTGAGATACCCTGAGGGTTTCATTCTTTGGGGGCAGGGTGTGTGGAGCCAGCAACATACTGGGCTTGCATGGGAAGGAGTGGTCAAAAAGAGATGGCATTCTATGGTGTCTCCTACGGAATCCAACAGGAACTATGGCCTTCACAAAAGGAAACAGAGACCCAAACAGTTCCACTCGGCTTCTGAATCTATTGCTTATATTTCCTATGAGCTGAGCCTGAGTCAAAGCCAGAGAGAAATGTCTGTTGATTTTCTTTTATTAATTTTCATTTTAAACTTTGTATTCCATTTTCAATTTTTATTATGGATTTATGTTAATACACAAAACAGTGGATTTCCTCCAGGATTTCCATACATAAATGCCTTTGTATTTTGTCCTAATCGATCTTCCTTCCCGGGCCCCTCTCATCCAACTCTCAATGGCCCCTTCCTCCCCCTAAAGCTATCTGCCCGTTGCTTTTGTGCCTAGTGTTATCCAGTTGTATTCACAGCAAGAAGAGAGGCAATGGTGGGCTCAGGAAGAGTCAAAGCCAGAACTGCTTTAAGTAGAAACGCTAGCAAGAAACCCAGGTTTCTGCTAAACAGATTAGGAATGGGAGAGGGAGTCCACAGATGCAGAGAACCAGACACTCACTGTATGGGATCGCTAACACAACTTTAATAAAACATGGGTGGCTTAAACAATGGAAATGTATTGACTCAGTGCAGGAGCCTTGAAGTCCAAGATCAAAGTGTTGGCAGGGTTAGTTCTCTCAGAGGACTACAGAGGAAAATCAGCTTGTATCTCATTCCTGACTTCTGGGAGACTGTACTGTTCTTCAGCTTGACAAACTCACACACTCTCTGCCTGTGCCTTCAGAAAGTATGCTCCCTGTGTGTACGCCTGTCTCTGTGTTCACATGTCCCCTTTCCTTATGGATACCAGTTATAGAGGATTAGCACCCTATCGCCAACAAATAACCTCACACTGACCATATGCAAAGATCATCTTTCCAAATAAGGTCACATTCACCGGTTGCCATGGCTTGAATGTAAAATGCCTACACCGGCTCATGATTGCGAATGCTTGGTCCCGGGCTGGTGATGCTGTTTCAGGAGATTATAGAAACTCTAAGACAAGAGATGTAGGACTAGAGGAAGTGGGTTTCTAGGAGGGTGTGCATTATGGTTTGTGGGACAGCGCTGTCACTAACTCTGGGTCTCTACTTGATTACCAAAGTGATGGGACCCACTGTATCCTCTCCTGCTACCATAGCTGTGAATTGTCTGACATGATACCTTTCAAATGGTAAGCCGAAGTGAGTACTTCTTCCTTGACTTTTTTTCTGCCAAGTATTCTATCCTAGCATTGAGGAAAGTAACTAATGCCACAGTGCAAGGGGCTAAGACATCAGCATCTTTTAGGGGAACATGATTCGATCCTTAACACCAACTTAATCCTTAGGCCAGTAGCTCTCAGCCAACAGTATATAATCAATTGTGGAACATGACATTCCCTAGATGCAGTGAAAGGTTTCCATGAAACATATTCCTGTTCTCATGCATGTTTTCTCACACTTCCACCGAAACAGTAAAACATGTCCCCAATGTTGGCACGGCAGTCTATTGTTTCTGTGTTTTCTGAGGCACCATAGCATTTAATTGTGTATTCGAAGCATTGTTTTGATTTTAAAGCACTAATGTAATTACCGCCTTCTTGGCTTGTGCATTGAAGTTTAAAAATAATTCCCAACAAGATAACACCAACATTTATATCCTGTAAAAGGTGCAAATTATATCTATGCTAACCGTATGTCTCTAAAGATACAAGTGTTCTTTGGGAAGAAAGGAGATTTGTTATCTACCATGGTGAGATCTGGGTCATTAGATAAAATAATAGTGAGTTCCACCACCTGAGGGGTTGTAATGCTCTTTCTATGTCATCCCTGCTATAGCATCAAAAATTATTTTTTAACTGTGTCTTGAAATCAATTCTAAATAAACCCCCATTTTGAAAGCAAACATGTTTAAAATCAAATGCCCTTAAAGAAATCATGATATAAGACATTCTGTGAAATGAATACTTGAAGTGACAGAAGTCCTTTGCAATTGCTCCAGATTTCTGCTGAGACATTGCAGGCCAGTTTCTACCTTCATCAGAAAACACTCACTCGCGGGGCAGTGGTGGCGCACGCCTTTAATCCCAGCACTCGGGAGGCAGAGGCAGGTGGATTTCTGAGTTCGAGGCTAGCCTGGTCTACAGAGTTGAGTTCCAGGACAGCCAGGACTACACAGAGAAACCTTGTCTCGAAAAACCAAAAAAAAAAGGAAAGAAAGAAAACACTCACTCATACCTTTCCCCAGACTTCATAGGCACCTGGGTAAGGCCTTACTAGGAAAACATTCTGGACATTTTCTATCAACTCGGTCAATAACAACGAAAGGCCTGACTTGAAATATCAACCAATTTGGTTAACTCTGCCTGCTCCTCTAAGAAGTAAAACTGTCTAAGTACCCATTTTCACATCTCAGTGCTGTGCTTTGAGGCAAAAGCAGAGTTTGTTCCCTACAAAACACATTTTATAATCCATCTTCATCTTGGGTCCACTTAGGAGCTCTCATCTTTTGGTCTGATGCTTGTTTATTCATATATTCATTTGTCCATTTTGATTTGCAGAAAGCTTTGATAGCCATTCCGTATCCCTAGAGGCACTACCAAAGCATTATCTTCAGGATTTTTCTCTTGACCAATAACTACAATCGGCCTTTAAGGACATTAAACCTATAGAAATATCTTGGGACTCCGTGGCTAATGAATGCCACGGGGACTCTGCTGTGATTATTTTTTAATTGCTTATGAGACATGGTACAAGATTTATGCAGAATTGTCTTAGGGTATCTTCTAAAGGCTTAGAATCAAATTTATGGCTGTCCATCTGTCCTTCCACAGATAGCACCTTCACTATTGGAAAGTTGGTTTTAGAAACGATCTGTGGCAATGGACTTAAAAGGCATTAAAGTGACAGTGTATATGAAGAAGGAGATCCTGGCCTGGGGAGAACTGTGGAGAATGGAGGCAGAAAGAAACAGACACAAACTTGAAAAACAAAATAAGCTTCTAACTTTGAACATGGGTGGAATGAGTCCTGATGGGACATTCTGTTTTCTCAGCACTTGGCAGGATAAGGCAAGGGTATTTCAGAGGTCCTAGCGTAGATGGTGAGTTCCAGGCTAGCCTGGGCTGGCAGCAGGGAATTTCTTTTCTAACAGATTAAAACTCAAGCTCGTAAGCAAATGAGAAAGCTACATGGAAGACCCTAAAGTCAGGGTTGGGCTGGAATTAAGAAAACATAAATCTGAGTCACCTAGGGATAAAATGCAGGCTCCTGGGTCACTCCTAACTCAGGACAGGTTGCAAGGCCCAGGTGTATGTAGCTGAGCACACAAGGAAGACCAGAGTAAAGACAGCCAACAGGCTCTGTCTTTCCAGTTTCATTCATTGTTTGTGACCCCAAAAATCTCACAGGAACCCCCATCAAATGACGTATTTTGATAAGCATCTAAGCTAAAAGACAAGTTCTTTTTAGCTTAGATGCTTATCAAAATACAATTAAGGGTCTGCCAGTCTGTCTATATGTCTCTGTCTCTGTTTCTCTCTTGTGTGTACATGTGTGTGTGTTTGTGTGTGTGTTATGAATCGTGTGAAGGTAGATAGATAGACGATTGATTGATTGATAGACATTCACACTTAAAAATATATGAATTAACATTTGTTCAAATGTATTGAACACTTACTCTTGTAATTAGGACTATATTGTCGGATGCATTAATGAACAAGTCAGAAAAGACAGTAGCGACAAAACAAAGTAGGGAAGCAGGACCAGAGGGGGAGGCAAAGAGCAGGATAGATAGATCATACAGAGTGTGCAGACTAGGCTAAGGACGCTCTGATGCTAAAAGCGATGGTGGGTAGTTTCTTCTCTGCTTGTTTAATGTATAACACTTGGCTGCTGGGTAAAAAGAAATAGATTAAAGGAGGTCCAGAATAACAAAGATGGTGTTATAACAATGATTCTAGCAAGAAGTATTGATGCCTCAGACTAGATTGGAGTAGTGAAGAAGAATGCAGCTGATGAACCAACAGGCTTGCTAAGAGCCAGAGGCATAGCTGAAAGAAAATGCAAGTGGAGCTGCACCCTGGGGGAGATGATCGTGTTAGGGGTAAATTGCTTCATTCACAATCGTGAGATTCTGAGTTCACATCTTCAAAACCCCTGTAAAAATCAGACATGGTGTCACAGGTCTGTAGTCCCAGCATGGGGACTAGAGAGATAAATGGGCCCTGGAGCTCTTTGTCCAGCCAACCTTTTCAAAAGGGCAAAATCCAGGCTCTGCAGGAAACCCCATCTCAAAAACCTAAAGAGCAGTAGAAGAAGGTTTCCAAAGTTGATCTCTGCACAAATACTCATAAATGAGAACATGTATATATACTCCACACATAGATGCATACACATATATGTACATATATAAATAAATGCATGTATGCATACATGCATACAATAAAATAAAAATGTTGGCTTAAACAACTGACTGGATGAAGATACCACTATGAAGAATGGAAAAATGGAGAATAATACCAAATTCTAGGAGGAAATTAGAAATCCGACTTGAAACACATTAATCTTGGAATGTGAGACATCCAAAGGATGCTCTTACACAGGACTGGAAGAGGTCAGAGGTCAGCATTACATGCCTTAATCTTCCTTACTTTTTATTTTTGTTTTTGAAATGTCACATGACTTTTTATGTAATCGGTGCATTCATAAAACAGATATATTTAAAATATGCAAAATAGAACTTGGTATATATGGACCCATACTTTTAAAATATTTTGTAATATTTTTCTCACTCAGGATACCTGAAAATGCAACAGGAGAAATGCTTAGTTTGTGAAGACAAATGATTATCAGTACAAGGAAGATGAGAAGGTGAAGATCCCGTCTCTGTAGAGCTCTAGTTTGTAAAATTGAAACCATTACGTGGAACACTGTGAGACCTAATCTAAGGCACATGAAGGTCAGTACACATGGGGATTTTTACTTGGAATCATAGTTTCACTTGAAATGCAAATAGTTGTTGCCTAATTTGACAATTATGGGTAGAAACCAGAACAAACACATTCTAAAATAGTTTGGCATTTGCCTTTGTCCCAAATTTATAGGCGCTCTGAATATTTCATACGTCTTTATGATAAATATGTGAATTCATGCTGAATTGTTGCCTCTTCACGAAGGTGCCCAGATCTGATAAAGTATATATGTCCCATGTGTAATAATGAATAGTCACACAAATGAGGCTTTAAGAGAGATTACATCATTCCTTTTTTCTTCTCTTTCCTCTTGAGATCTGCCTGTAATTGACCGCATAGTGATAAGAGAGGCCTGGCTGAGGCATTTTTATACAACTGGCCAAGATTGATTTAACTGGTCTGGCTTCGAGGCAGCTGCCCTCATTCTTCCTCCCTCCTGCCTGCTCAATGACCCCTTGCAGAAAGTGAGCTCAGTGCCCTCCTTGAGGGAGACCAGCTTCCGCAGCCCAGATGTGGAAGACGGGTCACTTTCAATCATCACCACTTGTGTATACAGTACTCTAGAGCACTAAAAGCCCCTCTTCCTGGGAAGGAACATTTTTGCAGTGTTTGAATATGTCTGAGGGATTGTGAAAAACGTTGGCTCTAGCAAATGCCACACTGAATTCCGTATCAGGCATCAATTATTCAACTGTTTCAATTATTCAACTTACCACACCCTTGACTTCTGGGGAGTTCTCTACTCACGTTTGTCTATCACAGATGAAGCCTCTTTATCTGCATGCTGGGATTATGCTTCAACTATTTCCCTTCCTCAAAGATTCTTTTCTTCTTTAAGATGATATCTTTTCTTCTTAGATTAAGATGATTTTTCTCAATAAAAATCAAAAAGAATACTTACACAATATGCACATACTTTGCTCTACAGTATGTCTCTATGAGTGTTAATTCAAACAAAAAAGATAATTTCTGGCGGGAAAACACTGCTCCCACTAAAGATATCCAGAGAATCCCTGCATTAGTCACTTTCAAATTACTTGAGCAGTCATTGTTTTAGTAACAGAAAATCCACCCAAATTCAAATTCCTGTGCTATGATACTTGTGCTTTTAATTTCCCAAATCTTGAATTATAGCTGCTCTCTGGTTATCTGAAGAGACAAGCATCCCACAATCCCACAGAGCTCTCAGTGATGTCAACTCTGCCACACTACTTCTTCGCTCTCTCTCCCTCTCTCTCCACCCCCTACACACACACACACAAGCATTTGCGTGGCGCACACTTCCTGCTGTCCCCTCTCCCAGGAACTCTGCCCATCTCTCCTTACATCTTTCTTTTATTTTTTTATTTTATTTTTTTTTTTATTTTCATATTTTATTTACATTTCAAATGTTTCAGATCTCCCCTTTGGAACCTCCCCATTCCCTCCGCCTTCCCCCAGCCAATATGGGGATATTCTCCAACCCACCCTCCCACCACCCACCCACTCTCGTCTTTCCTCCTTGTCATTCTCCTATACTGGGGAATTGGATCTTGAAAATATCATCCTGAGCAAGGTAAAGCAGTCACAAAAGAATGAACACGGTATGTTCTCACTGATAAGAGGTTATTAGCCCAAAAGTTTGAAATACCCTCCTCACATCTTAAACACTCATTACCGACCATATCATCCTCTCTCATCTACGTACATACTCTGCCCTGATCTTTTCACCCTGCAATGATATTCAACATTAATTGTGCTTTTTGCATAATCTCAGTAGTCAATCAATGATTAATTCTTTTGGGCTCTCTTTTTATGGTCCTTCTAGTTCGTTCTTACCCCTCCCCCAGTGGGGTCAACACCTCTTTTGTCTCATGAGTTTACCATGATAGAAGAGGGAATGTGTTTTTCACTATGCCTGCTTGTGTACTTCATTTAATAAGTAGCTAAAAGTGCATTTTTAATACCTCCTTCACCACCATGAACATACATATTTAACTGCATTAATTATATTGAAAGTTTTATGTCTTCAAAGTCAGTTCATGCCACAAGAGCAAATTATAATGTAGATTACATTATAATGTAGACATACACAATATAGCTACATACCTACTTACCATTGGGATTATACTTAGAGATAGGGCTTTGAGGTTGAATGAAGTAATAAAGGATGTGTACTAATAAAGTATGATTGTTAGGCTCAAAAGAAAAAGAGACAATCACTATCCACACTCCACACAAATAACAGCAACTGCTATCATTAAGGAGAAAATGTACTCTTAAATTATATCTACTAAAATGACTTAAACAATCATAGCTATCAATCATAGGGCACTCTTCTGTTTTCAAGATATTAGGAAACAGGTTTTACTTCTCACGCAATGGCATCATAGATATCTAAAACTATATGGAGTCTAAATGTTGTTAGAGAGTAGGAACGCCATATCACACTAATAAAACTACTCTCCTGGAAAAGATATTAAGAAAAAGGAAGGAAAGGAAATTAAAGATTTTTCTTCCTATGAAACCACCAAGTGCCTTCATAAACTCGTGAAATTTCTGTGGCAACATGTGGGAGGGGCTATCTACATAAGAAACAGGAGATCTATCATAATCCATAGAAGATTATGAGAAATGCTTCTCTTACACAAACCTGAGAAAGCAAACTCAATATCTTTATTAATCGTCAGCTTGACAAAAATCTACGCTCACCTGTGAGATGGGCTTCTGGGTATGCTTGAGGGGAATTACCTTGATTCTGTTGCTAGAGATAGAAAGATCTGCCTACTGTGAGTGGCACCATCCCCTAGGCATGGGAAGCTGGACTTTGTAAGACTAGAGAAAGTAAGCTGAATACTAACATACATGTTCATGGCTCTCTTTTTCTGACTGTTGATGCAATGTGACCAGCTGCTTCAAGTTTCTGACACTTTGACTTTCTTGCCAGGATGGACTGTAACCTGTAACTACAGCCTAACAAAATAAACCCTTCATCTCTTAAGATGCTTTTGTGAGGGCATTTTATCACAACAGGATAAGAAAATCTAAGACAGTATCTTCTATGTCAATCAGCTTCATTGTTGAACGGACTCTTAGGATCTTGAATTTAGACAGAACAGGTTTAAAAACCAAACAGAATTTTGCAAATGTCTTCTTGAAGCAAGATAAATGTCTTAATTCCAGGTCAGCTACATTTCTATAAATGCCTTTCAAATATCTCCAAATATTTATTGCAGTAACAATCAACCTTGGGTTAAATGTACCCTCTTCTGTCTTTGCCCTCACAGTCTAATGAGCACCAGGCTCATTTATAATGTTAAGTTTTTCTTCAGCTCATTACAGTAGGGAAAATTGCATTTCCCTTATAACTTTAATAAATAAAACTATCAACATGATTAGCAGCTTTTAAAATATTCTGAGCAGAGCTTTTTAAAAAGCCTTTTGTTGTAGCTATAAGCTTGCAAAAAAAAAATGAGAAATGCAGTGGAGAGCATAAGGAGACTCTCATATTGTCAATAGTTTTCCCTTGCTCACTAATTACACAATCCTCAACAGACAGTTAGACATGAGGTGTGGAAGAAGCATCCCTTGAAAACAACGCACACGTGGATTGATTGCCCCTCTGCATTCTCCAAGGAGAATCAAAATAGGATTAAAAAAATTAATGAGGGGGCCTGGGGAGATGGCTCAGCAGTTAAGAGCATTGGCTGCTCTTCTAGAGGACCTGGATTGTATAATTTACAGTCATCTATAACCCCAGTTCAAGGGACCAAGCAATCTCTCTGGCTTCCATGGTCCCCAGGCACTCACACCGTGCATAGACAAACATGCAGGGGAAAAGAAATCCAATGGTTTCTTTTTAAATTACCGAGGGAAAGACCCCTCAATAAAGTTGTCAGTCTAGGAACAAAAGGGTTAAATGTGTTCACAGCTCCAAAGTTAGTTTAGAGATAGCAATAAGGAAGTTTCATGGGACTTTGAACCTCTGTAGACAATGGAAGGTGTTTGTTCAGTTAGCTTTTCCAAAAAATGACTTCCTGCCAAGCAGTAGGCTGTGACACTCACACACAATAGTCTGCACTTCCCACACAAGCCACTGAGAAATACTGATTTCCTGTGGGCTGTTTCCGAGGACTGTCATTATGTTATAGTCGGGAAGAGTGGGTGGAAGGAGGGAAGCACCATACTTGGTTCTTACAGTCTATTTCTAACCTGCCTGAGAAAGCGCTGAGCCACTAACGTAATGAGCTTGGATTCAAAAACAAAAAGGGAGCCACAAAGCAGCACAGACCATCATGAAAGAACGATGGCTCAAGTCCGTAAGGATGTGAACATCTGCTTCAGTGTCACGTGGGATGCCATTACTCATTAGCACACCCTTCATTTAAGGAAATCCCGATGAAAAGCAACTGAGTCTAGCTAATGAGTTGTCTTTTCCTCGGATACTGGTTTTCATAGTCTACAGAGCGATCCCCAACCCTCCACCGGCTGCCCACTGGACTTGATAGTATACAGACTTATAGAGGAAAATGTTTGCACCCGGATGGTGTGCTAGGTCCTTTATTTATTCATCAAAAAAAAAAAAAAAAAAGGAGAGGGGGGAGAAAGATGGATTTGCTCACAAGGCTATAATCTAAGGACAGGTATTGATTGCTGGAACACTGAAGGAATATCTAAAGCTAGGACAAAATCATTCAAGGTCAAGCTAGTCCACATTTTGTAACACTGTGGAAGCCACACTGTAAGGCTGTACTATTCAATTTCAAAAGGCTCACAGCAAAGATAAGAATTTTAGGTGCTTCTTCTTCTCCTTCTTCTTCTTCTTCTTCTTCTTCTTCTTCTTCTTCTTCTTCTTCT